>VXBZ01003308.1:30250-63166 GCA_013399135.1 Heliornis fulica
GGATAGGGAGCTGCAGGCAGGGGATGGGGAGCTGCAGGCAGGGGATGGGGCAGGGTGCAGGCAGGGGATGGGGAGCTGCAGGCAGGGGATGGGGCAGGGTGCAGGCAGCAAGCTGGGGTCTCTCCTCTGACATCAGTGAGAGGGTGTCAGGGGTGGGTTTGTGTTTGGAGGGGTGCTTTGGGCTCCCCGCTGCAAGGAAGGTGTTGCTGGAGGAGGGTGCAAGGAGGGACAGGGACGTCTTCAGTGTGATGAAGGACAAGGTCCTGAGCAACCCAGCCCAAAAGAGACTGGGACCAGGTGGCACAGGGAGGTCCCTTTCTGGCCCTGTCAGCGTCTGGCTTTACAGAGAAGATGAGCCCCAGCCCCTGCCCGGGAGCAGATCCACCCACCTCTCACAGTGTCTGCTGGCTGTTGGGTGTCATTGCTTTCCTCCTGGAAAAGCGGGTCCAGAGGAGGGTGACCAGGCTGGGGAAGGGTCTGGAGAACAAACCTTCCGAGGAGCAGCTGAGGGAGCTGGGAGTGGGGTTTGAGTCTGGAGAAGAGGAGGCTGAGGGGGGACCTTCTCCCTGCCTGGAATGACCTGACAGGAGGTTGGGGAGAGTCGGGTGATGGTCTCTTGTGCCCAGGGACAGGGCACAGGACAAGGTGAATGGCCTCAAGCTGCACCAGGGCAGGTTCAGATGAGATGTCAGGAGAAATTCTTCCCCCAAAGAGCTGTGGGGATGTGGGACAGGCTGCCCAGGGAGGGGGTGGAGTCCCCACCCCTGGGTGTATTTAACAGATGGGAGATGAGGTGCTCAGGGAGATGGGTTAGGAGAGGACAGGGACGGTTTGACTTGATGATCTCAAAGGTCTTCTCCAACCTGGTGATTCTGTGATTGTGTCACTCTGTCCCTGGTGCAAGGGCACCAGCTGGTGTGGAGCAGCCCTGCTTCTCCTTGCTGCATCTCGGTTTGCCTGAGGCTGGTGCTCTGGAGGAGAGTGTCCTGCCTCGGGCTGCATCCTGTTGTCATGGCCTCTGCACCCTGACCCCCAGACACCACTTCCCACGGCACAGAGCAGCTCTAGAGCCGAGATGAGACCAAGTTCTGCTTCCCTGTGTGGGAAGCACTGTCCCCAGGACATAGTGAACCCTGAGCACCCCAGTGAGCCTGGTACACCTGTAGCCGTGCTCATTCTGAGCTCTTCTCCTCTAGAAGTTGCTTTTCATTATTAAATTTGGGAAGATATTTTCTCTTCTGCCTGGTCTCTGTGTGGCCCGTGCGCCCTGCCCTGCGCACCGCAGCGTGAGGCTGCCAGCTATCACCCGCCAACCCGCGGTGACAGACAGGCTGTGAGACCCTCGGGCTGGGCCGTGGAGGCCGGGCTGCTCCACGCCGGGTGACGGATGGGGAATGTGCGGGGCCTTGAGCACCTCCACACCCCGGGGAGGTGGGGGTGTCCCCATGTCCGTGTCCCGCTCTGGAGCCTGGGGAGCAGCTGAGCTTCAGGGGTGCTGGACTTTCACACCAGGGAAATGGCATTTCCACCTGCTTGGGCACTGCCATCGGGAGGTGGCTGCGGATGGATGCGCCTCCGGTAAGTGAGTGTAACTGATGCTATTGCCAAGCTTTAAATGAAAGTGTTTAGATGCAGCTGCCTCCCAGGGGAGAGGTTTTATGTGCACAGAAACAACAATCTGTGGAGGTCCTGGAGCACCTGCACGTTGGAGATGTGCCCGGCTGGGAGCTGGAGGCAGGAGGAGACCTATTTTGTTTTTAGCACCGAGTCTTATTTTACTGCTGGTGCTTCTGGCAGGTCCCAGCTCAGCCCTGGTTTCTCTGCTGGTTTCTCTGTTGGTGTCACTTTGCCCATCTGCTGCCCAGACGTGCCCAGCGGGGTGTGCAGCTCAGCGGGGCTTCGGCAGCGCCCCCAGCATCCCCCCTGCCAGCTGCCGGCAGTCAGGGCCACGGGCTCAGCCTAGAGGGGGCTGTTCCCAAGGCACCCTAAGAACTCACACGTTGGCTCTCCCAGCTCCTCGTCTCCTGGGCAGTCCAGATCTGCCACCACTGCTGGTACCCATACAGACGGACTGGGGACAGCCTGGCTGGGGGAGACAGTGCTCAGGAGGGGGTCACAGCGTTTGTCTTGGTGACAGGGACTTCTCCTCCCAGCACTGGGACTGTCACAGCAGCTCTTCCCTCTAGTGGCTGAGCAAGGTGGAGCTTTAATCCCCATCTGGCTTTGGGGAGAAAAGGGCACAGTTTGGGGCTGCAGCACCCTAAAGGGGATGGTGGGGTGGGGGTCCAGCACAGGTGGGTGGTGGTGCTGGGGGGGATACACCTCCTGGTAGAGCTGTGGTGGGTTAAACACGGGGCACATGGGAGAAGGAGATGTCTTGTGAGACTTGTGAGGAAGCCCCACGGTTCTCAGATAATATTTCCCTCCTCGGTGGTAGCTCAGTGTGGTTCTTCTGTTCCTCACCACAGATGGAAAAGGCATAAAATGGGAGGTGGGAAGATGACACCCCCCCAGAAGGACACCCTGACCCACCCACCCAAAAGCAGGGTCCAGGAGACACCCGCAGCTCCACGGGCAGTGGCAGAGCATCCTTCTGGGAGAGCCCGTGTCTGGTGTCACTCAGCACAGGAGGAAGCGAGAGCACAAAGCAGGGAAATGACTTGGCAAAGGTCACCTGGAGCTGGGGCCGAGCCCAGGGATGGCACCGGGTCCCCTGCAGCCCTCTGCCATGGCCGGGCGGCACTGGCCCTCCCCCCCGGTGTGCCGAGTGGTGGCACCAACCCCCGGTGAAATGGGTGGTGGGTGCTGGGGGGTTGTTTGGATTTTTCTGTTTGTTGTGGTGTTAAAATTTGCTGGACTAGAAGGCAAGAGATGAGAGCAGGGAACTGGGGGGGAGGCAGGAGCTGGGGACCCTCCCCCACCTCGAGAAGCTGTGGCTGCCCCTGGATCCCTGCAGGGTTCAAGGTCAGGTTGGATGGGGTTTGGGGCACCCTGGGCTGGTGGGGGGTGTCCCTGCCCATGGCAGAGGGCACTGGGAGGTCTGAGGGCCCTGCCTACACTAACCAGTCTGTGAACTGGGAAAACTGGAGCTCTTGGAGGTGGGATGGGGGTATGCTGGAGGTGGGGAGATGCTGTATGGGTGGGCCCAGCAAGACTGGAAAAGCAGGGGGAGAGGGGCAGCAGCTGCAGGGCTGCTGGAGGCTGCCTGATTGACACGATGAAGATGATGGGGCTGGGTTCCAGCTCACCAGGAACGTGTGGAACAGCCTCAGGCTGTGCTACCTGTGCACACACACACGCGTGCGGCCGGCGAGTGGATGGTCGGCTCTGCAGGGGCTTAAATAAGGCAAAGCAGGAATTTGGTGTCGTGAAATCAGCGCTGAGTGAGGGGAAATCACAGCAGGGCTGAGCTGGGACAGGTCACATGCCCAGACAGGGGAGCTGGCAGGGACAGACGGACAGAAGGCGTGGGGAGAGGTCGGACAGGACACATCTCCAGAGCCTCCTGTCTCCCCCTGTGCCCACCTGTTCGATGAGGCAACTCCCCCAGCTTGACTCGTTTTGGTGTGTGGAGCAGGGCCACAACCAGAAGCTGTGGGCTGCCAAGGGTGACGTGGGGGCGCTGCCCCCCGAACGGGCAGCAGACAGCGGGTGTTACACACCGGCTTTGGGGTGCATGCAGAATGTGTCGGTGTGGGGGGACAGCACCAGAGGAGGAGTCCATCACCATGGCTGGGCCAGCACCAGAGGAGGAGTCCATCACCGTGGCTGGTCCTTGCAGACACCTTCCTGCAGCTCTGCTGGAGGGGTGGGGGCCGTCCGCAGGTACCGCACCTCGGTACAACGCGTTGTGCGGGTGGGGGTGGCACAGTGACAGTGCCTGCAGGTTGGGAACCGAGGGCACTTCCACACCTCTGTCCCAGCGTCCTTCCCCGTGAGCCCCCACCCCGCCCAGGCATTGTAGCAGCCCCATCCTCCCTTTTCCTGTAGGTGGGGTTTCCATAGGAAACACGGCTCGTCCACCTCCTGTGCCCGGCCAGACACTGACCCACAGCTGGAGCTGCGGCCGCGGCCGTCCCCGCTGCTCCGGGCTGAGCATTTCAGCCCCGGGAGCTGCTGGTCTCCCCGGCCGTCCCTGGGGATGGCAGGGAGGGGGACAACCATCAGACTTGCTCGTGACATCTCCTTTCCAACTGGTGGCTGGTGCCCATGGGACTTGGTGCTGGGAGAGGATGCCGAGGTCGTGCGATCGCCGTAAGGACCGTTCGGGTATGCGGCGGGCGAGCAAGCCCGGGGCGCTGTGCCGGGGCAGCATGTTGCTGCTGGGCCGCTCCGCTCTCCACCTCCCAGCCCTGTGGTGGTGGTACCTCTTCCTCTCTGCCGACGCGCAGGAGGTGGCCACGTTCACCGTGCAGTACCGGGTGTTCGAAGAAGTGCTGCCGGGAACGGTGATCGGGACGCTGGCCGAGCACTTTGAGGGGGGCGAGAGTGGCGAAATGGCCGAGACCTTCCAGCTGATGGAGACCCCTGGGAGGTTCCCGCTGCACGTGGGGAGCGGGGACGGGGTGCTCAGCACGGCCGGGCGGGTGGACAGGGAGCAGCTGTGCCGGCACAGTGATCCCTGCTGGGTCTCGTTCGACGTGCTGGCGGCCCGAAACCTGGCTCTTGTCCACGTGGAGGTTCAAGTGTTGGACATCAATGACAACGCGCCGCGGTTCCCCACGCCCGAGCTGGAGCTGGAGATATCTGAGAGCGCATCCCTGCGGACACGAATCCCTCTGGACAGAGCCCTGGATGCCGACGCCGGCCCCAACGCTCGCTGCTCCTACGCCCTGTCCCGCAGCGAGCACTTTGCTCTGGAGGTTGTCTCCGGCTCCGATGGGACGAGGCACGCAGAGCTTGTCGTGGTTAGGGAAGTGGACCGGGAGCTGCACTCCTCCTTCGACCTCGTCCTGACAGCCACCGATCACGGGGAGCCGCCAAAATCAGGTACCGCTTTGATTAAAGTCATCGTCCTCGACTCCAACGACAACAGCCCCGTCTTCGCAGAGAGCTCCTTGACCGTAGAGGTTCCAGAGGATGCTCTGCTCGGGACCCTCCTCGTGACGGTCACAGCTACCGACCCCGACCAGGGCCCCAACGGGGAGATTGAGTACAGCCTGAGCAGGCACGCTCCCCCAGAGGTGCTGAGCACCTTTGGCATCGACGCCCGCAGCGGCAGCATCATCCTGAAGCGCCCGCTGGACTACGAGGAGACCCACACCTACGAGCTGGATGTGCAAGCTCGGGACCTGGGCGCCAACCCCATCCCAGCGCACTGCAAGGTCCTGGTCAAAGTCCTGGATGTCAATGACAACGCTCCTGATGTCCACGTCACCTGGGCCGCCCGGGCACCTGTGCTCTCCGAAGCCCTCCCCAAAGACAGCTTCGTGGCTCTGGTGACGGCCAGCGACCCCGACTCGGGGAGCAACGGGCAAGTGCATTGCTCCCTCAGTCAGGGCTACGAGCACTTCAGACTGAAGAGGACCAACAGCCACAGCTACGTGCTGATGACCAACGCCACGCTGGACAGGGAGCTGCGTGCTGAGTACAACCTGACGCTGGTGGTGCGGGACCACGGAGACTTCTCCTTGGCTGTGCTGAAGCACCTCACGATCTGCATCAGCGACGTCAATGACAACGCCCCCTCCTTCGAGAAGGCCACCTACGAGGTTGCGGTGGCTGAGAACAGCGAAGCACCTGCCCTCCTGCTCACCGTCCGGGCCACTGACCCCGACCTGGGCTTCAATGGGAAAATCACCTACAGTATCCCAGACTCCTTCGCTTCGGGTCTCGTCTCGATCGACCCCACCACAGGAGAAGTTTTTGCCCTCCAAGCTTTTGATTATGAGCAGGTGAGGAGCCTGGAGTTCCTGGTGACCGCAGAGGACGGTGGTCACCCCAAGTTGGCGTCCAACATCTCGGTCAGGCTGGCTGTGCTTGACCGGAATGACAACGCGCCTATCATCACCACACCGGCACTGGTGGGAGGCGCGGCCATGCTCTCCGTCCTGGTCAGCGCGGAGACGGGGTGCTTCTGGGTGGTCCCTGGGAACGGGAGCACTCAAGAGACTGTGGGGCTGACCAATGCAACACTCGTGTCATGTGCTGATGCTCCCATCCTCTTCACCATCGTGGCCAGGGATGTGGACTCTGGTGTCAACGGGGCTCTTCGGTATGATCTGGTGGGTGGGGATGACACTGGACTCTTCATCCTGGACCCTCTCTTGGGCCAGGTCTTCCTCAATGCCAGCAACGCCAGCAGCCTTGCCGGCAGCGAGCGGGAGCTGGTGGTCCAGGTGAGCGATGGAGGGGACATCCCCCTGCATGCCCTAGCCCGGCTCCGCGTAGTTTTCCGGCATCACGGGGCATTCTCCAAAATCCTGGCTCAGGATCCCGGGTGGCTGAGCCAGCCAGTGGTGGTTGTGATCTGCCTGGCTGCTCTCCTGGGTGGGTGCCTTCTCCTTTTGGCTTTGGCCCTGTCTTTACGTAAGAAGGAGCAGAAGGACGGCATGGCCTACAACTGCAGGGAGGCAGAGGACGCCCGCAGGCAGCAGCAGCTCAAGAAGCCTCATCGGCAGATCCAGAAGACTGACATCCACCTCGTCCCGCTGCTCCGGGGCCGGCCCCGGGAAGCTGAGCCCCCCCATCCCAGCCAGGAGGATCTGCCGGGTACGGCCACTCCTGCGCCAGGGGGCTGCTCTCAGGCTCCCCTCCACCTCACCCCCACTCTCTACAGGACCCTGAGAAATCAGAGGACTCAAAAAGACTCAGAGGAGCAGCAGGGCACCTTCAGCCTCCCCATCCTCCAGCGCCGGCCCTGCCAGCCCCACAGACCAAAAACTCCAGCGAAAGAGCCCGTGACCCCGCCGGACGCTCCACCACACTCCAAGAGCTTGGTGAAGCCACCGCAGGGACCCATGGGAGATGCCCTGCTGTCACCCGAGGGTGCTGAGGGACCTGGGCAGCCCCAGCCCCATCAGCACATCCTCAGGAGCCTGGTCCGGCTGTCGCTGGTGGCGCTGGCAGAGCAGAGCCCCACGGGGGAGTTTGCGATGGAGTCGCCCCCGGTGCAGGTAGGAGCCTCCCCAAGTGTTGCCAGAGGTGTGGACCCTCCCCAGATCCTCCCTCACCTGGGTCTGGTGCACCCTGGGGTGCTGGGAACACACAAACTCCCCCAGCCCTGGGCAGAGGTGCCCCAGGGGTAGGGGCTGGGTAGAGGAGGCCACCCCACCACGGGCTGGACCACCCTGTGCCCACCAGGATGCTCAGGGAGCTGGGGTGGGGGTGGCTGTCCCACAGGGAAGGGGACAAGCCCCTGTTCACTCCCCGGGGGGGCGTGTGGGCAGGCAGCGACAGGCAGGGACGGCGCAGGGGAAGCAGGGGGGCGGCTGGGCTGTCCGGCCGCTCGGTTTAGCCCGGCGTGGGGATGCTGAACCATCTGCGGGAGGNGTCCTGGCAGGAAGCAGCTTGAGCGGCGATGCCGGGTCTCAACAGGCCTTTCCTGCCTTACAGCAGATCTCCCAGCTGCTCTCCCTGCTGCACCGGGGCCAGTTCCAGCCCAAAACCAACCACAGGGGAAACAAGTACGCGGCCAAGAACGGCAGCAGGTAAGGCTGGACCTGCCCTCCTCAGCCCCACGGCCCCCTGCCCTGCCTCTCCGCTGCCTCCACCCCGAGCACCATCAAACCTCACACCCAGTGTGTTCCCTGTGCTCCCCTGGTCCCGTGTCCCCGCTGGTACCCAGAACCCTCCTAGGGGTGCCCTTCGCCTCCTTCCTGGGGCACCTCTGGCAGGTCCTTCCAGCCCTGCTCCCCCGCAGCCGTGAACCACCCGCCCACCCCTGCTGGGCGACCACCCAGCAGCACAAGGATGAGCTTTCTCATGGCTCTGGGGACTGCCTCAGGGATGCTGTCACCTGATGACCTGGCTTTGGGGCCACTGTCCCTGGGCCAGGAGGCTACTGAGGGAGAGACCCCGCTTGCAGGGAGGGGACAGACTAGGATATCCCAGCTGTGTGCTGAAAATGTTCCCAGAAACTAATTTTATGGCATTCCCATTAAACTACAGTGTGGACAGCTCTGGGTGGATGCTCCCAAGGGTGCCAGATCTTCATTGCTCCCTTGCCACCTTTCCCACCATCACCACCTCCATCTGCTGAGGGTGGAGAGGAAGGGAGGGAGGGAGAACCACTCCGTGGCAGAGCTGGGCTGCCTGAACCCTTGCCCAGCACACGGAGAGCCCTTCTGAGTACGCAGGGAAGAGCCAGCAGCTCCCTGCAGAGGGTGAAACTCTCCTCAGGCACAAAGCAGAAATGTGGAGCAGCCCCACACGTAGCCCAGCCCCCACCTGGGGCTTGTTCTCAGGGGGCCCATGGCACATCTCACCCCCGTGCTTTTGTTCACATGGGTTTAAAAGACAAAACCCAACACAAAGAAGCCCTAACCAAACCCAAAACTCATGGACTGGTGGGGACTGGAGCCATCTTCCCTTTGGTACCGTGCACGAGGATGTCCCCACCTCACCCCTGGGTCATGTCACGGGGGCTACAGGCGACCACCTTAGGAGTAATTGGTGGGCCAGGGTTGATCTGAGGTGTCTGTGCCCCCTCCCAGGGCTGCAGGGCTGGACACCGACGGCCTGAGCACGAAGGACAGTGGGCACGGCGAGAGCGAGGCTGAGGACCGTGACTCGGAGAGCGGGTTTGAGCTCTCCGTGCAGCAGCTGGTGGGAGAGGAGCTGGAGACTCTGCTGGAGCCACAGAGAGGTGAGGTGGCCTCGCTACTGGGAATGTGTTTGGGCTGGTGGGATCCCCTCAAACAACACAGCCCATTCAGAGGGTAAGGCCAGCTGGCCTGCAGCAAGCCAGGGGACATCTCAGCTCCCAGGGTGGCTCTGGGAGATGCTTGGGACAGAGGTAAGCTCTGTCCTATGCTGTTGCTACCAGGCAACTTGCACTCAAGGGACTTGCTGAGCTTCACAGTGTTTTTTTTCGTGTGTTTAATAACTCTTGGTAGATCTTTCCTCCTCTGCCTGTTCGTGAGGTTGACCCGTTGCTGTGTAGGGGTGATGTCCAGTTTAACTGTGCACCATGTGAGCTGCTTCCCGTGCTGACCCCTTCGCTTCCCATGCTCCTGGGGCACGCAGAGTGAGCAAGGGGAGGAGGTGCCCATGCTGGGCCCCTCAAGATGTTACATCCCCCTTGAGCCCCACCATGCTCCACTCCCTACCAGTCCAGTCTCACCTCCCTTGGCCAGCCTGCTCCTAGGTCTGTGTCTCTGCTGAGAGGTGGTGACCCGATTGTACACAGGGGTTAGGATGTGTCTGCTCCAGTGGCCTAAGGACATCATCTGGTTTGTCCCTCATTCCTGTCCTGCCCAAGCTCCATGCTGTTACCAGACTGTTTGTGGTGACTCCCAGACCCTCCGCTGCGTGGTAGGAGAGTCGTCAGTATATGACGTGTTGTTCCTGTCACAGCTACCCAACAGTTGGTGACACAGAAATCCACCAGCCACTCCTGGCTCATGGTGCTCAGTATTTTTAGGTCCTTCAGCACCCTCTGCTTTTATGTCATTGGGTGTTTTAACGGAGACAACACCAACTCCACTCGCTTCTCCACGTCATTTATCGCTGCGCTGAACAGATGCTCTGGGTCTCCACCAGTGACCTCCCTGTCTGGGGAAGGTTGTTTACTCCTGCCCTTGCTTCCCAGCTTTCCACACACACTGGTCCCTGGCAGAACCTGGCTGTCACACCAGGGACAGCCCAGGTCCCCTGTGGCCTGGCCAGCGCTCACCTGCAGGCTCAGGTGTCCTCTCTCAATAGAGACTCCTCATCTGCCTCTCCCAACGACACCAACAAATTTTCCACACGTGATCCCCCCCCTTGTGAATGTCAGCTCAGCTCCTGCCCGGGCAGCCGGCGCTCGACTGCCCACCGAGTCTCACACACGATGATGTCTGCCCTCACTAGAGTCGTGTGCTTCAAAACTCAGGTCACAATTTCTACCTTCCCTTCCTCTGATTCCATATTCATTTGAAGCAGTAGTTAACTAACAGCAGTTAATAAACCAGGCAATTTCATATCCGAGTTCCTTTAGCACTCCGGGGTGAATACCATCTGGGCCTGACATTTTCTACATGTTCCTTTTATTGATTTGTTCTAAAAAATCTCTTCTACTGGCATTTCAATTTGAAAGAGTTGGGCTGACTCACGTCCTGCAGCAGAGATTTCATTGTGGAGCCTCTCTGCTCCTTGGCAGCAAGAAGAACTCATTGAGGGTTCTGCTGTGGTCTCCAGTTCCAGAGCTGGATGCTTTCTGTGCTCTCGCTTAGCGGGACAACCCTGCTGCTTCTCTCCCTCTCCCTTCCTGTCCTCTTATCCTGGTAAGGAGCAAAGGAAGGAAAGCCTAGGTGGAACAAGAGCTGTGACCTTACTTGGGTTTAAAGGTCCTGCAGCCAAGAGCAGGGAGTGAACAGGCAGGGAGTGAACAGGTCCGTACCACGGGCGTACTGACACACACTGGTCCCAGTAACAGGACTGGTGGACCTGATCAGCAGGTCTGGCTCCAATCCTGTTCATGTAGCATCCTAGACAGTCTGTGCTACAGCAAGATATTACCCAGGATGTCCCACTCCCACACCTGAGCTGAGAGAGGAAACAAGAGTGGAGTTCCTGAGCGAGCAGCAGTGGCGCAGGCCAAGGCTACGGCACGGCCTCCTGCCCGTGCAGCACTAGAGAAGAGGCTGCCCTGTCCCAGCGCTGAAAAACAACCTTAACCGTGAGCCCCAGACCACCCAGAGGCGACGGAGCTGCTGCTCCTTCCTCTTCTCCCCAACACAAACAGAGAAGTGGACTTGCATCCTGAGAGGGGAGGAAGGAAGCACTGCTTGTGCTCAGGAGTGTCCTAACAGCTGGCCGAGGCTGGCCGGGCCTTTGTGCTGTTCGCAGCGGGGGAGCGCGCGTGGATCCCGTCCCAGCCCGCTCCCGGCTGTTCGTGCCGTTGGGATTGAGCTTCGGGACGAGCTCCCGGCACTCAGCCCCGTCTGCTATCACCCACCCCAGCGGCGAAACGGGGCGCTCCCAGCAGCAGATGAGAGAAACAGCTTTATTGATTGCAAGAACAAACCTCCCCCCAAACACCGTTAAAATAAGGCAGCAAAGAGTCATCATCAGTCCAATCCCATGTGCTAAGGGTGAGGGTTCACGGCCACAGCAACGCCCGCCTACGGCGCCCGCGCTCGCCCCGCAGTGAGCTGGCTGCTGTGGCGCGCGCCGGAACGTCTGGGGAATGAGTGCGGTGGCTCCTCGCAGACAAGGAGGAGAGAACTGTGGATGTTCTCCAGCAGAAGTGTGGACTTGGCTCGCTTGGGAGATCTTTTGATCAGAACAGTCACTGCAGCTGGAAGAAGATACTGATGGCAGAAGGAAACCCTGGAAGTTAAGCAACACAAACCAAGTCTGTGTCTTCAGGTGAAGCCACGCTTCAGTGATGTATCTGCCTTCCTCTCCTGACCAGGTTTTGAACACCAGCCCTCGCCCCCATCCTACCCTCCACCCACACAGTTGTTTCTCAGAGAAAAAGGACTCAGATTGCGTAGTTGGCTGAGGAAGGAGACATGTCTCAGTGACTGACCACTGGCTGAGGAGCACGTGTCCCAGGCTGGGGCAGGGTACTGAATATCCTCTGGGCACAGCATTAAGTGCATGACTACGGGGACCCTCCTCTCTGAGGTCACTTGGGTCTGAGCTGCACAATTAGGAGAGCAGCTCTCTCCCTGCAGCAGGGACTGTTGGGGTATGAGGTGTGGTACAGCCATACACCCATTGTTTGTGTTGCTGCTCTCTGCCCCCAGAGTGGTTCACAAACGCGCTGGTCACTTCGCGCCCCGCAGCGGCTCCAGGTTACGCTCTGGGGTGACGCAGCGCGGGGCTGGAAGGCAGCATCTGTGCACCACATCACGCAGTCTTGTTTATCAGCTGCAAAGCTCTACCCTAAAAACAAGAGCCCCCATTTCCTTTCCTGCCGTCTGACGAGGAAGCTATTCCAGGCTCACCCTGCCACAGGGACCTTCCTTTAATTTCCAGTATGTTTATTCATGGACAGTTATAATCACTTCTTCTTTTGCCATCGCTATTTTAAGCATAAAGATTTCCTTTGTCGGTGCTTAGCTCATAAAAATAACAACAGGTTGCAGTGGGATCCCCAGGGGGTGCTGGCTTCCCCAGCTAACCGACCCCACACCTCTTGGGGTGTCTGTCACGTAAGCCCAGACTTGCTCCCGGCTTCCTCGCAGTAGTTTTCTCTGCACTTCTGTCCCTTCAGATCCTCTTTCCTATGGAGGGATAATCAGATTTGTATGTAATGCTCCTAATCAGGTCTCACCAGACCTAGTAACAATACTGACAATGTGTCTTCGTGCCAACAGGGAATACCTTGACCAACACACTGCAGGGTTTTGTTTGCCCATTTCAGGGCAGAATCACATTACTGGTACACTAACGAGCCTGCAGCCAACACCCACACCAGGCTCCCACTGCTCTTCATCTGCTTCCAATCGATGAACAACTACTTTATTGCTCAATTTTTTGTTACTACTCTTCAACCATCCAGCTGTGCTTTTTATAATACCAGAGTTTCATTCTCCTTCTGTTATTACTATTTTCATGATAATCTATTTCTTTTTGGCCTCAGTATGACTGCTTAGCAGCAAACTCCCACCCCAGAGTGACCCTGAAAGAGAAGTTCACTAGTGACCCCCTTTTTGTCCAGCACTGCCCCCCTGAAAGCCTTCCATTGTCATGTCCCCTTTAGCCATCCCTAAACCCTCACTTTACCTGGCTTTGCTCAGGATTTAGTGAAATGGCACTTGAAGCTCCAACAAACGAGAAAGCAAAGTGATCCTAATTATTAAAAAGCCAAATGCAGTAACAAACCCCCAGTTCTTTTAAACCAGTTCTAGTTTGTCCAGGGTTTTGAAGCTGCTGGTAGCTGATCTCCAGACCTGTTCACAAAAGCTCCCACAGCTGATTTCTGGAAGTCTCCTCATTTCTCAATACATTTCTCCCACCTCTTCTCTCCTGTCTCACCAACAGTTCTTTTCTCGTTCCCTCCAGAGCTGGCCCTCAAGAGGCTGACCTCTGCTGACCCAGCATGGGTGGCTCGGCTCTCCCTGCCGCTCACTGGTAACTACAAGGACAACGTCTTCTCCCCCGAGTCTCCGCATTCACCTCAGGACGAGGACGTCGCAAGGCAGGAGAAACCAAGGACCTTTGAAACCTTTGGCAAGGGTGCTGGGGCTGACTCGAATGCTGCTGGGACAAGACTGGCCAGCACTTTTCTTTCAGAAATGAGCACCCTCTTTGAGATGATTTTGTCCCAGAAGGTCCAGGTCCACAATGAAACGGGCTCGGGGCTCCTGCGGCAGCTGTCGGCACATGGGAAGAGCCTCGGACTGGAAGACAGTGCTCCTGGTCTGTAGGCAGCTTGGTGGCTGTGATAAGGGGGAAAGAGTCAGACAGAGCTGCTTTCTGCATCTGGGGTGCACATGTGCTGTAACAGGGTCACTGTATCATCCAAGTCTAGACCAATCATGACAGGCATGTTTCTGCCCTTGCCTCATCCCATCAAATTCCTCCAAGACTGATTTCACCCTGTTTAGTTCCCTTCTACCACCCTGTTCCTGCTGTCCTAGCTTTTCCCTCTGCCCGCCTCTCCTTTCACCTCACCATCACACTCAAGTCAAGGGCCCTCTCCTCCCAGGGTGGGTGATTGAGGGGACAGGGGTTGTCAGACTAACCCCAAGGACACCACAGCTACATCCACATCATCAAAGGCTCTGCCCCAAGGACGATAAAATATTGAAGTCATGGACTTTGCAATGTGTTGCAGTGTTGGGCTCCAGGATTTGTTTTTATTTAAATAAAATTGTTTTTTCCTAACACTACCCTCTCTGGAATGAGGTGCAGTACAGCTGACCAGGCTGTACCTGCAGAAAGGGGAGATGAGCTTGTTGTCTCCCACCGATCCTTGCAGCTTCTGTGATCCTACCACTGTGAGCCTGGTGTTTGTGAGATGCCCCAACCAACCCTGGTGTCTCTGCTGTGCCAGCACTAGGTGACCACAATTTCTTTCCCCATGTTATTTTTGAGGCCATTGGATTTTGGAGCGTGGTCCTTGCCCAGAAGCAGACAACAGATGGCTGGAGTCTGCAACGGTAACCTGGGAAAAGGGAAGTGTGAAAACACTGTTCTGAAAGATATGGTCTCTGGATTCAATTGTGTGATCTGTAGGTATGTGATCTGTAGGTTTGTGATCTGTGCACTGCACTGACAGTTCTGGGGTAATAATGTGTGCAGGACAGCTACGATACAGGTGTCAGGGACAGAAGCAGGCAGCTGCACTTGTGGGCCATGCCAGGACAACAGTGGCACAGGCTTACACAGCAGCACAGGGATGGCAGGTAGGGGCTTCTGGATCGTACACAGTACTCTCTTCTGTTCCACAGTCTGCACCTTGCAGTGCTGGTACAGGACATCACAACAAATGTGGGGTGTGCTGGCGAAGCATCGAGCTCTGGGAGTGAGGGCAAGCCACCACTGCTTGCTGAGTGACACTGCCAGCCTCCCCGTCACAGTGCAGGGACCGTGGTGCTTTATAGACACTGTGCTTCCTTTCACCACCTCTACATCAAAGCACTGCACTGACCCCCCCCCCCAGACACCGCAGTTCTCTCCAAAGCTAATTTGCTCGTGGTGGGGCTGTCACATCAGGTGTCTTTGGGTGGTATTTTTGGCTTTCATTTGACTGTTAAGTTAAAAAAAACAAGAGGCAGCATGACCCAGCACACATGTTCCTGGAGCTCCTCAGGAGTGTCCTACCCATGTTCCTTTTCCCCTGGAGGTGACAGTGTCCTGCCTGTGCACACACATGACATGGCAGCAATCACACAGATCACAGAATCACAGAATGTCAGGAGTTGGAAGGGACCTTGAAAGATCATCTAGTCCAAGCCCCTGCCTGAGCAGGATCACCTCCATTAAATCACAAAGGAATGAGTCCAGATTGGTCTGGAATGTCTCCAGAGAAGGAGACTCCACAACCTCTCTGGGCAGCCTGCTCCAGGGCTCCCTCACCCTCAGAGATAATGAAAAGCAGAGTAAATGTGAAGATTATCCCTTTCTGCCACTCTCAGGACCAACCACCACAAGCAATGGGAGTAAGGTTTCCCCAGGCAGACTCTTTAACATCCAAAATATCCTCTGTGGTACTCGGAGTCTCCAAAGTGTGTTACAGGTGACCCCAGCTCTGGGAATAAACTACCCTGATGGGTTTGCCCCAGCCTGCTTTTACTGCCATGCTGCTAATAGAAATATCTTGCTGGTTTGTTTCACAAACAAAACAGGCTCTTGCACCAAAACAATGACACTGAGCCAAACTCTAGCTGAGGTGCAGCTGTGCAAACCACGAGGGAGGCGTATCCGTGTGCCGGCGAGGAGACGCAGCCCCGCGGGATTCCTCTGCACCTTGGGAACACACACAGAGGACAACTGCACGGCACCACCTCACATCTTCCTCTGGCAAGTTACTTTGATGTGCCTGTCAAAGGCAAATCTTTACACAAAAATACACTATAATAAGCAGATTTAAAAGGAGACAAATTCCTCTCTCGGTTCAATTTCCTGATGCCTCAAACTGCTTTCAACCCCCCACCCCCCAACCCTTACCCCGTCCTGTCCAATGCGTAATCGTGCTGGGCATTATCACACAATAGGAAATCCACCCCGAGGAATTTCCTGCTAATTGTATCCTGCTTGATAAAGGAAATGGTCCAAGAAAGTTTGGTCTGAGCAGAAAGAGAGACCAGACTAGAGGAACAATCAGAGGTGTTGAGCTCTGGCTCTGCCCCTCCCTTGCTGGATGGAGCCGGCAGCAAGTTCAGGATGGGGCCATTGCCTTTGTTTTTCAGAGCCTGATCTACACAAAGCACCAGAGCACCGTGGCTACAGGAAGCTGGACAGTTTGTACAGATGCCCTTGAACCAATTTAAACTGGTGTGGACAAATGTCTTTCCGGATTCCACTGCCCCAGTGGAAGAAATGATCGTACCAGCTGCTCTCTGCTGCCTGGCTGACAGTGGCTGCTGCCTGCTGGGAGCATCCCTTATCACAACACAGACTGGAGCCCAGATTGTGCCAGCAGCAGAGCCACTGTGTGAACAGGTAGCTCTGAAGTGACATCAGATTGCCTCAAAGGGTGCAGACCAGGCCCATCATAGAGTTAGGTACCAACATCAGCCTGTGGGGGTTTATAAACCTTGCTGAGGCTCTATGTGCAAGATGTGCAGGGTTACTGGAATTACAGCCCCAAACTGTATCACCAGGGCGTGGTGGGACATATATGTAGCTCTATACAGAAATGTAGGAGTGTAAGAAACGTCTTTTTATCAGAACTGGTGTGGCCAGCAGGGCTGGGGAGGGGACTGGGCACTGGTGAGGCCGCACCTCGAGTGCTGCATTCAGCTCTGGGCCCCTCACTCCAAGGACATAGAGGTCCTGGAGTGGGTCCAGAGGAGGGTGACCAGGCTGGAGAAGGGTCTGGAGAACAAACCTTCTGAGGAGAAGCCGATGGAGCTGGTGGGGGTTGAGTCTGGAGAAGAGGAGGCTGAGGGGAGACCTTCTCCCTGCCTGGAATGACCTGACAGGAGGTTGGAGAGAGGTGGGNGATGATCTCAAAGGTCTTTTCCAAACTGGTGATTCTGTGATTCTGTGAAAGACTTGATTGGAAGGTAGAGGGCTAAGTGACATGGTAGTGTAGGAGGTATCACAATGTTTCTTCTCAATTCTTAGTTTTAAAAATGGCTGTTCCATTAGAAGAGCTTCTCTTTCCACTCACTGCTTGCCTGTTTCAGCTCCACACAGAGGCCCACCTTCCCGTTCTCCCGCTCGTTTCCCTTACCGACGGCTCTAAGAGCAGCAGTGGTGGGGCTCCAAGCACTGCAGTTCCAGCGGCACTGCCCTGTTTCCCAGGGCACAGCTCCATCCTGCGCTGCCCAGTGTCACCACGTGGAGTCTGTCTGCACTCCAGGAGTGGGGCAGGGTGAGGGCAGACTGTCCTGGCCAGGGGGTGTGGAGGCCTGCAGACACATGTTCAGTAGTCCGGAAAGAGGGGCTAGAGGACGAGGCTCTCAGTCCAGAAGGGAACGGATGCTGTGTTGGCACATCTGAAAGTACATTAAAACAATACATCACCCCATGGGAGTGGCTTCTCCACTCCTGCTCGACCGGAAATAAGCTGGTAAGAAGTGGAAAGAGCCGTGACAGAAAAGCACACCCCATGGTAGAAAGGGCTGCTTCTCGCCACGGCTACCTTTCCTCTGGCAACAGGGGCCCTGCTGTGATGGGGTCACTACCCCCTGCAGCGGGGGCTGCTGTCCCCTGCTGCCCATCATACCTTCCACCTCCTCTTCTAACAGTCGCAGCCGCTCCCGGGCGTTCCTGTTCCCCGCAGCAGCTGACTGTCGGTAGTGTCTCATCGCTTCTGCCAGGTTCTGCTGCACTCCAAGGCCCTTCTCATAGCAAACGCCCACGTGATACCTGCTTTGGGCATCCTAGGCACAGGAGAAAGCACAGCAACGAGCCTCACACGATGGAGAAGTGACAACAGCACTCGAAAAGAGGACAGTGAGTCTTTAACACTTTCCTTCAAGTTTACCGCTCTATCTTTGGTCACCTTCTTTAGTTTACTCCTTTATCTTTGGTCCCTCAGACTGTATCTTCAGTAAATTAGTCCTTTCTTCAAGCACACAATGAAGCAGAACTTCTTACCAGCTATCTCTGACTCTGCTCCTTCGTATCCCTTCCCAATTACATTCACTGATTTCCCTTCCACATCCAGGTCTGTGTCACGGGGACAAGGAAACTGCTGCCTCTGCAGAGCATCCCCATTGTCTCGGGAAACAGAGGTAAAAGGACTTGGGCAGCCTTGACAGCGCCCACATCCTGAACACACCCAAACTCTGAGCACACCCATGGACTGCCCTACCACAGCTCATGTACAAGTCTTGTAAAAACTTAACAAATGCCACAGAGGTTGGGAGATTCCCCCTGGCAGCATCAGGCCTTCAACACAACAGTGCACCACATGCACTCTCTCAGTCCCACCTAATTACATTCCAGAGGAAGCCTCAAGCAGCAGAAATGTTGTCAAGCAAATAAACGCTAGAGAAAAAGCAGTTGAACTGCTCAGAAATACCTAATGGCTGAGAATGAGCTAGAAAGCAGAGGATGTCACTGCAGATGGGTCAGTGAAAGCAAGTCCAAACCTGTGATATGTTCAAGTGTCAGCCGTGCACTTTATCGCTGAGGTCCAATAGGAGGAAAAGGTCTCGCAGATAACAAGAGAGCAAGACGATGGTTCTGAGGACACCGAGGAGACTGCATGGTCTTTTCCAGCAAAAAAGCCAGCAACATGATTTGGAGAGTATGACTGCCAGAAACATGAGCTACACAAGGCTTTGCAAAAAAAAAAAAAAGAAAGAAAAAAGGTCTCAAGTTTTACCAAAGCCATGAGAAAAGAACATATTGCAAGTGTTGCTCTCTGGGATGTAGCTGGTAGAGGAAAGCACAGAACTCAATGAGTGGGTGCTTTGCAAAATGTTGCAAGTCTGTTTATGACAGCAATAAACTTCTTTAGAGATGAGATAAACATGTCGAGGGATTGGCACTTCAGATGTGATAACAGACAGGGTTAAGGGAGTATGAAGCATTCCACTAGCCGTCTCTTACGTGACGCACACCTCAAAGAAAAGACCGCGAGGAGATCCCCAAATTAGCATGGCATGAACGACTGCAATGTACCCTGAAATGTGGAGGTCAGGCTCAGCTCTCCAACAACCCTCCTAACATGGTTTTCATATTCTGTGGTTGCACATATGAAACAGGGGAGGATAAGAAGTGATAACCAAAGTGAAGTACAGTTCTCTGAACTGTTGTTGTATTTGGAAGAATACTTGTCAGAGTTTCCCCCACTTCGGCTCTAGCACAGAGCAACAACCTGAGACAGAAATACTGAAGCCCTGACTTTTTGTGCCTGTTTTCCTTGTTTTGGATTTGCAGCTGTCCTTGCTTCACCTATATCCAGCAGTCTTGTAATCAACTAACCTGAATTCATATTCCATTGTAATGGGAAAAGAAGTTCCTCCTGGAGCACTTCTCCCAGGAGAAGGTGTGGGGTTACATCCCAGGGAGCCGATGCACCAGCCTGGTACCACAGATGAGCCTGTGGTACCTCCACACTGGGAAGTGGTGATCAGGAAAGATGTTTGGGTTCTGAAAACTGCATCAGCACCAGAACACGCAAAACACAGATCGACTGGGGGTTACTCCTGGGACCTGCAGTTACCTTCTAGATTTTCTGTTGTTACAAGCATTCAGTACATGACAATCATCTATTTAATGACTTCATTTGTTATTAGATTGTGCAGCATACACATCTGACATCAGGCTGGAGGAAGGGAGTCAATGACACAGCTTACGACAGATCTTTAGCAGAGCTGGAATTAACTAGTGCATCAAACACCGTGAACAATAAATCCTGAGCTGTTGGGCCACTCTGGTCTAGTCTCACCACTGATCTGATGGTGTCTGCATTCTTGTAAGTCAGTGAAAACTCAAGTGGTAAAGTTTTCAGGCTATGCAGTGTCATTCAGAGTGACCAAGTTTACCATGAAGTATTATCTAGAGAAGCTCTTGCAGGACTAAGAGTGGGCAATACAATCAGGGGACACTTAGTGTTGATAAATGCAAAGTAGTGCTTACAGAAAGGAATCTCTGAGTCACTGTGATGCTTCCCACTGAATACAGTACAAAGCAGAGGATCTCATTATGCCAGATCCCTGGCATGCCTCCATCCAGAGTCCAGTTTTAGCCCAAGCATCTTAAAATGGTCTAAGGAGAATTGGAGAAAAAAAAAAAAAGACTGACATGCAAAACAGAAGAGCTGAACTACTTGAGGAGACAAACCAAACCGGTGCTCTGCAGCTTGCAGAAGAAATGACTCAGAGAGGACGTACTAAAGGGCGGCAGAAGCAGAAGTATTAGCCAAAAGAAGAGGGAACAGCTATTCATTATTTCTCATTACACAAAAGGTGTGGGAAGTGATGTTAAAATGAACAAGTTCTTCAGAAAATCCTAGCTACTACAATGCAGCACAAGCAAAAAATGAGTGAGTGATGTCATGGTGCTGTAAAGAAATGGAACTGTGGGATGCAGAAACCTGCCTGTGAGACATGGGATGCCATACTTCTGCTCCTCTAAGTGCTGGTAAGGGTTCAGGAGTGGTACTATGCCCAGACTGTGGCACTGCCATTCAAAACAAACATAAGCCCATGTCTCTCAAATGAAGTTCAACAGCGAGAAGGAAAATTGTGGAGGATCTAGACAACATGACACGTGAAATGAAACTACAACAACGGGGGAAGGCTGAATGGAGACTCAAGTGTCTGAGCATGTTACAGGTCCCTGCAAAGAAACAGAATTAGACTTTTCAGCCTCTAGAGAAGGCAAGAAATAACGGTTCAATTTTGAAGAACAGATTTGAGATAGACACAACAAAGTTCTGAAAAAGACACAGCAGTGAAAGAGTTTGACTGAAGAGGTTGTCGATGCTCTGTAATAGGAAACCTGTAAAATTTTGCTAGGTGAATACAGGTACTGGTGGTGTAAGAACTACTCCAACCCAACAGAGCTGTTGCTATGTCCATGTTTTGTAGGGTCTGTGCCTCAGGGCCTCTTTCCTCTCTGAGATGCACCATCAATCTGCTCTGTCCTTTCAGACTGCACAGTAAAATCCTGACACTTGTTCCCATTTCCAAGAAGCCCTGAAATCAGCGACCCGTAACCTGCAATGATCCCAAACTGAGAACAATCACAGCTTGCAAAGGGATTACTTACGCCATTCTCTGCTGCCAGCAGCAGGTACTTCAGACCTCTCTGTTCCTGAGGTTGCAGCCCTTTCATGTAGAACACTCCAAGATAAGCCTGTGCCTGCGACAAAACCACACGATATAAATCAGCCAGGATTTTCCCCATTAATTACTCCAGTTCTTATCCTGACGTTGCAAGTTGTTCACATGCTGGGGTTACTGCTGCAAGATGGGTGTGCAAAGTGCCTCACTTGTTGCAGAGCCTGTTGGGAGAAGGGGGACTGTCCTAGGAAAGAAAAACCAATCAGTCTGACAAGCTAGAGGCAAAAAATTGCATTTGATGTATAGAACCCCACTATAGGTGCCGTGACATCACCATACTAACACTGCATGACCCAGAAGATTGTTTCAAGCTGCACTGTGGAAGTCAGAGCCAGAGAATGGCTCCTACTCGTGAGCTGTCCGTAAGATACAGCAGATGCACTTCCTGGAACAGTGTGCTACATGAGACACAGCCGCTGCCAGAACGACTGGCATTCGCAAGACAAGATGGCACATGCCTAAATGCATCTCCCAGAGAGTGGGAAAGGAGGGCAGCACACACAGATCCATGCAGTGAATCATCCTCAAAAGTCATAGATACAAAGTGAGGATCTGTTCCTCAAGCATCTCACAGAACTTCCTCCACCAAAGCGACCAGTACTCCTGGAACTGAGAAGACCAAACACAGAGCTATATTTACAACTGCAGGTCAGTTTTTCTAAGCCAATGGTCTAACGTAGGTGTCTAAGAATGACGTTAAAAAACAAACAACAAAACAACCCACATGGTGGGTACCCAGGTGCCTCCTATGTGCAGGCTGGCCCATCTCTCCCACACTGTCAGGAGTATAAATACGTAGAAGGAATTTTGCTTCCAGACCCACAGATGCTGTGTTCCTGCACGTTTTGTGGTTCAAATCCTACAGACAGGTTTCTCTGTCGTCTCTCCCCTATAAACTCCCTTGCTGAGGACACTAACCTCTGTATTCCCAGCCATTGCTGCTTGCTCCAGTAAAGTCACTGCCTTCTGGTGCCCGTCCCACTCATGTTCAGGTCTGTGGCATAGGAGGTATCTAGCGTAGTGGTACTGTGCCATGGGGTGACAGCTGCTGGCTGCGCGGCGGTAATAAAACGCTGCCTGGAAGAAGAGAAACACGCTTGTGTGATTCAAGTAATACTTGCCCTCAAACATGACATGATTCCCCTCTGGCCAGGACAAGCTTAACCTCTCTGTCTCCATCTATTAAAAGCCGCACACATATACTCTAGCAGCTCTCCCACACCTTCCTGTTGAACAACACGAGATTGTTTAAGTGAGACAGCGGACTGCGACTGTACAAGAGCCTCTAACCACTCTGCCTCCTCTAGTCAAAACTCCCCGTGTTGAAGGGGGTGGCACTGGGCCAACAATACCAAAGCTTACTCTGTGCCAACAGGGATCTGCACAATTACTCGAAACAAGCCGCCTTTGCGGGTCTTTCCGGCTGCAGAAGACGCTGACTACAGCCAGCCCGCACTAGATGGCAGGCTGTAGTTAAGGTACACAAGCTGGACGGCTCGAAATGGAAAGAAGCTCTCGGTTGTGCAGCGGTGTTTTAAATACAGTAACATGACAGGTTCTTCTGGGTACTCTCCTGGGTGCTGCTGGCACAGCCCGCGTACCGACGAGACCTCAGAAGCTATGGGAAAAGGGATTTCAGGAGCACACATCTGAGGCGATCTATGAGAACTGCAAACCCACAGTTCTTATTATTTCCAGCATTTTCTGATACTTCAGAGAGTGTCACACCCATGCAGAAGGAGGAAAGCTCCTGTGCACCTGACAGAGACCACTCTCCCGGTCCGTGCCACACATACAGGGCCCTACAGGCCGTGGATACCTTTTTCAAGTCTTTTGCCGTGCCTCTGCCATGCTCGTAACACAGACCCACGTTGAACTGGGCTTTGCTGTAGCCTCGATCTGCTGCCAGTTTGAAGCAGGTATAGGCAATCCTGTAACGGCCCGCTCTCATACTTTCAATTCCTGAGGAGAAAATGATGTAAAAATGGGAAAATAAAGTAAGACAGAAAGCAGCCTCAAATGCAGCAACCGCCCCCACAGTTTTCATGGGGAAAATGGCAACACTGCATTTTAGGAATTTTTCTAGTTCTGTTGCAAAGAAGGATCACAGGGTAACACAACGTATGGTTTGCACAGAAGCGGCTCACTTAAGTGCTGCAACTCGTGGTGTATATAGGGCAAGGTTTTTTTTCTCTTAGATCATTGCATCCTCCTTCAACTCTTCATAGAGTTGCAATGCTGCAACTGCTTTTTTCAGCTTGCCAGGGAGACTGAGATCTCAGACAATGAAAAACCATACACAGATATGACAGCTCATGGTGCAAAAAAAGACAGAGATGGCTTAATTTCCAACTACAGATGTCAGGACAACAGTGCAGGCTTCAACCAAGCCTGGATTTAAATATGCTGATATAAATCAGGTGGCAGGATGGGACAAAGAGCAATAAATCTCTCAAAGCACAGTTGAAATTGCTGAAAGGAGGCTTCGGCTTGGGTATGTGCCATCTCTACCTTCACACAAGACCTGCAGCAATTTGGAGGTCCTTCAGAAAGAGAAACGTGTAGTTTAAGGACAAAACAAATCCAAGTCCACATTACCGAGGATATTCAATGCAATAGAGATGTCAATCCGGAAAATCTGCTGCAACTGGAAGGCAGCTTCCTCTAAACGCCCTCGCTGAGCTGGGTCACCCTGCAGAGTTAAAGAAGAAAGCTATTAAGACAGCAAAACCAGAGAAAACCTGTAAGAGGTTTTTTCTGGGAAACTGAGCGGTGAGACACAGTTGTACTGTACTATACTTATTGAAGGGGTGATGTAATCTGGTGTCATGTGTCCACAGAAAAATCTCTCTGTGCTACACAGCCATCTAGCTGGGGAAGCTGTATGGACATCCCTCGCCCCCTCCAGGGCCAGGGAGCTCGGTGTAGCCTCTCAGGCACCATCAGCCCTTGCAGATTTTAGCAAATACCCGATACTGCTTCTAACTCCCACTTCACAAGTAATGTCAGGCCTTGCTCACCCTCCCGTATCATGTCAACAGCAGGGTCTCTGCCGGACACACACTGACATATTTGTACCAGCTTTACACAATTCAAGCTGAGCCCACACTGTCAGCCTGCAGAACGCTGCACACTTTAATAAAATCCTGCACAGCAGAGACAATGTCTTTCCTTCCCCAGTAATGAACAGCATTTTTCACTTTACCACGGCTCTGGGAGGTGGATTATTCTGCCCCACAGCTTTATGAATTTGGTGCCATCGAGTAGCAGCAGCACACACCAGCCAAGGAGCCTCCGCGCTCCGCGAAGTCACGCAGCAAAACTGCCCCTTGCCACACCACAGCTCTACTGCTCTGCCAGCTCCCAGCTGCTCGCAAGAGGACAAGGCACAGACCGACTCTTCCCTCCAGAGAACCTCCTGAGACCTGCCCCACGACCTCTAAGCGAGCTAGGGACTCTTCCTACGGGCTCTGCAGGAAGCAGCACCTCCCAAGATGGGGAGCTCAATGCTCATCCCCTCAGCACATCACGCTGGTGGCAGAGCAGAGGTCACTGCCATGTCAGAGAGTATCCCACTGTTAAATACTGCATTAACCTCCACTCTGCTCACTGTCCTTGAGGAATTGCTCAGCTGACTGATTTTTAAAATGGGGAATTGTCTGCACCCAAGATGGTGAATTGCAAGGAATTAGCAGGTTTAATCACAACAGGAATAATGTCATTCACAGCCTCGTGACTCTCAAGCTGATGCACTCTCTTCAAGCCCAAAGTATCTTCCTGTCTGTAACAGACAAGAGGCAGTCCTGATTTGCAGCTTTAGGAGGAGTGATACCACCTTCTCCAGTCATGGGTTGTCTGGGAAAAACCAAAATAGCAACAGAGCGTAATCACCTAGTGAAAGACTGTATCAAAATGCAAATACCCAAGAACCGACTCTGCCTACGGGATAGGGTTTTTTTGATGGTTGGTTGTTTTTTTTTTTCTTTTTCTCCATATTCTTTCAGTGATTCACTACCAGCACCCCTGTTACACTGACAAATTAGAGAATGGGTGGCTGCTGTTCCTGGAACTTTGCTCTGGCCAAAGCACCACATCACATCTCTTTTTCTCCTGTCTTCCAGCTGCATAGGGCAGGCAAGAATCTTGCCTGTGAGTGGATTGCTCAGGCTGTGCTTGGGGTTGCACCAAGATGTCTTCCTGCAGGGAAAAGGCCTCAAGTACAGACAAAGAGTGAGAAAATGAAAGCATACCTTTGCACTGTGGAGAACCGGCCGCACGCCGGGAATCTCAGGGACCTGGAACTCCCCTACATTTAAGAAAACAAACAAAAAATAAAATTAAAAAGCAAAGTTTAGCAATGCTGTATCTTTGCCTCTTCCTCCTCTATGCATCTTCTCTACTCCACAGCTCTTTCCTCGAGGACCACTCACCCACCCTATCAGAGATGTTGAGAAGGAACACCGACCAACTCAGCCCTTGTCTCTAAAGCAATCAAGAGCCATGAGAACACAGTTCCATAGTCTGCAGCTGGAGAATGCACCTCCTACAGATAGGTCCCCGGTCTTGACCTGAAGACACCAAAAGCTTGAGAATCTCCTGCTTCTTCTGAAAGTTTGTAGTTGCTGCTTTAAACCTCCGTGCTTTCTTTCAAATTAAAATACACCTGGTTTCTGCTCCCAGGCACTGGCTCTTCGAGCATTTTTTCCTCTTTAGTAAAAAGCCCATTCTCCTTCTGAAAGTCCTGATATGACTAATCAGCCCCTCTTGATTCCTGTCTGCGATTCTAAACAGACCGTGCTGCTCATGTCTTTCAACTGAAGTACTTTTCTGCCCGAGTTGATTAATTTTATGACTTTCTGCCACTATTCTGGATTTTTCAGCATTGCTACTGAAGTGAGGACCCTCTCACCAGTGTCATGGGAAGGACAAAATTACCTCCTCATTTAAATTCCTATCTGCCTAGTTTGCAGGTAAGGGAACTGTGCTCACTGCCCAGGGCATCACACTGCTATCACATGCTCAGATGCTTGCCTCCCTACCTCCTTTTTTAGACAATTTCTTTGCAGGGAACAGTTCTTCTGCAGGGGGATGACCAGACACATGATTCTGGCTGCACTGGATGCAGGCTTAGGTTATCACCCCCGAGTACCTAACTTGCTCACCGCTGCCCTTAGATATGCTGGCATAACCACATGTTCAGACACTAGCTGACCATTTCAATCAACATTATCTACCAAAGCATCTACAGCAAAAGCTAAGCCACCTTGCTCTTAACAGAACTGTGCTGGAAGTGATTACACAGGCACTTACGCCACCTACTCTAAGGACGGTGACCCCCGGCAAAGAGGACGAACAGCCAAGGGCTGGCTGAGGCCAATTATTTTTATCCTGACTCATCACAAGCAGCTGGATCCCACCGGGCACCTAACACCGGGTGCTGAAGCCTGGATGACTTCAAGCCAGTGCTTCTGACGCAAGAAGTAGCTGTGCCCTCCCTGCATCTCCCCGCCCCCCTCTTAACCTGCGTGGCTGCAGAGCAGGGAGCTAATCAGAGTAAAAAATCAGCCCTTTTCGGGGGTCAAGTCCTTAATTCCAGGCAGCACGTGGCTATAGGAGCAGCAGAAAGGAGTGTGCAACAGGCAGGGCTGCCTCCTGCAGTGCCTGCATCGTCTTACACAGCATGTGAAGCCGTGGCCTATGTTCCAGCCGCAGCCTCATTATTCCCAGGTAAACAATTCCCCTCTGGCTGTATGAAAATGGATTTTATCTGAACAAGCCCCACTCACCCAACAAGCCAGATCTCTATGGCAAACACAATCTCTATTCATCATTCCATCAAAAATAATATAATCTGTGAATTTATTACTTGCACTTTACATTTATTTTCAGATCGGGCATAAAATTATCTGATCTTTCTCACCATAAGGCTCTATCTCTTGTCCAGGTATCTCACTCAGGATTGGGGTTCATTTTGCCATACATACAACAGCAAGTCTCATGAAAAAAAACCCCATTACCAGTATTAAAATTTCTCCCAACTATATGTTTAAACATTTGTTTTGTAATTTGGACAAATGATTACCCCACAAAAATAACCAGAAACTGCTTCTGAATTTTATCAGCTTGCAAAACTGTCTCACGCCCCTCTCCCACCGGAAATCCCTCCTCACACAAATCCCAGTAATCTCCTCGGATTAGAGTTACCGCTCCCAGAGAGCATAAGGTCATTTGGAAGAAAATACAGGGACCAACTGATCCTGACAGCCAGTCCCATTCTCCTGAAGGACTAGATTAATGAATCCCCTTGGGACTCACCTTTGAGGCAAGTCTTAAAATCCCTCAGGGCTACCTCGATCTTTAAGATGCACCTGTTTCGGGGCAGCTGCCTCAATACCAGGCACACAATCTAGCCACAATGCTCAGGCTGAAGCACAGCAGAAATAAAAGCAGCCCTCACCTACAAAGAATGCCATCCACCTCAGCAGAATGAGATGAGCACATTAGATTAACCTCAAACCCGATGTTAGTTAATACAAGTTCACCCCAACTGTTTATTTCCCAAAGAATGGTCAAGCTTCAGCACAACGTGATAGGAAAGAGGCTTTGAACAATTCATTGCTGCGCTGCACACACAGAACCATGATAAATTATTCTTAAGGTTGTACCTTCAAAGCTGGGAATCACAGCTGGAATTTTCCCTGCAACTTTATTACTACTTCTTCACACTATGGTGTGCTATGATGTAACATGACTACTCATCTGTTTTTCCATGCAGTCTTGCAGCTTCCAGTGTACCGGATGCCCAACGATCACATACTCAGCAGCTAATAAATATTTTGTATTTCCCCACTGTTCATCCTGTGCTAATCAAATGTTACTCAAAGCTAGCTCCAAATGAGGAATTAATAATCTTCTCCTAGACAGTCTAGATTGCTCATCCCAAAACATCCGAGTGCTTCATAAGAATGAAGTCACAACACGAGCTGGACAAAATCCAGGATTTCTGCCTCATGGAAAATTTTAGTGTTTCCAATTGGTTTCATTGTGCTTCCAAATGAAAACACACTTTTGAAATGTCTGTAATCTCCAAACTGAAATAACAAATTTTACAGTTCTGCCAGGGGTTAAAAAACATCTCCCCAGGGCAGCATTCACCTGCTCTAACACCGAGACTGGCTGTAATCACCTGCTTGTTCACTATGTGCCTTCAACTTCCAGAAAGCGAGAACCGAGTGAGGCACAAACTGCACGAAAAAAACAGGACACGATCCTGCAGCTGAGGACTCTGCTGATAGTGAGATCCAGAATGCTATTTATAGCAGCTTTTCAATGAATTTCCTGAAGTTTTCTTTTTAAACGCACTAAAAGTAATAGATTCTATCACATTGTGCTAAAACTAGAATGGCTTATCTGCAGGGCTGGGCTGTTTGGGCACACTACAAAGATCTTTGCCATGTGAAGTAAAAAAGTAGCTGACAGCAACAGCAGGTTGTCACTGAATGTGTGGACCAGCACCAGCAATTCTGGAAATCAGCTCAAACACTGGAAGAATGGGCGAGGACGTGGAATTCTCTCTAGCAAGTCCTTTGCTGTTGTTGGCAACAACAGACTGGAGAAGTGAAGGTACATCCTGCTCTGCTCCAGGTCTGGAGGTCTGTTCTCTAATGGCAAGGCTCTGCTACCAGCTTCCCCTGCATCATAAGCCAGGCGTCTGTCCTTCCCTTCCTTCTGCTCTCCCCAGCTTCTTGCTGCATTCTGAATTACCCAGCCTTATTCTCTTTCAGTAGCTAAACATCAGAAAGAAATAAAAATCCTAAACCTCAGGCAGCTTTTCCCGTAGGAAGCAAAACATACTCTGAGAAAGGCATCACCATGCTTCACTTCAGAACTTTCCAGGAAAGATTCACAGGACTTCTCACATTATAAAACTATGCATTTTTTCCGATTCTTCAGTGAAAATTACTGAATCTCTTCACCCTGACATCTCTCAATAGTTTCCCCCAAAATGGATGCACAGCATAATGTGAGAATGTAACCTGAGGACTTATGTATTGAGCAAAATCAAATTATTCCTGACATATATTACCTCTGACAACTGACAGTCATAGATGCCTGGGCAGAAAGCGTAAGGAATAGGGATTACAAAGTCATGCTTTTCCTGGAAGAACTCTCCAGCAATCACCTGTTCTGTGATCTTCTGAGCAGGGGGCTTCGGCTGGACCAATTAGATTTAATTTGAATGTGCAATTTTCCCTAATCACATCTTGGAACCCATTTATCCTTCTGGCCTGTAGTGATGAGTTCCACAGCTCAGCTGTGCCCTGGCCAAAGAGGAATTCTCTTTTTGCCTTTTTTCAAATTTGCTACCTGTGCATCTCTGTGCTGCCCATTAATATGTGTATTATGAAAAATACCGACCCTATTCACCTTCCCTCAACACTTCTGGTTTCACAAAGCACCAGCACATCCTCTGACACCTCTTTTTTTAAGCTGAAGAGTCAGTCTCTGTTTGCATGTAATTGTCTCCTTGTCATCCTCTTCTATGGCATTTTTGTGACTGTTTCTAAGACAGAGTGTCTCTTCCTTAAGTGTTGGGAGATGTGGCTGCAGCGCAGACTTACACGAATCTACGATTCCGTCTTGTCCTCAGTTCCTTCCTTTACAATAATTAACATCTAATTGGCCTCACTGCTGCTGAGCACTGACTTAACCTTATCAGAAACATATCCACGGTGACTTTAAATGTTCCCTTTGCAATCTAATTATTAATTTGACACTCCTCATTCTGTACGTGTATTTACAGCTACCTTCCCCTGTGTATACTAATTTAACCTACCTTGGGATTAGCCTGGTTTTAGTTCTTGTGCTATCTTTCCCTGTGACTTTCACAGTTGACTGTCCTGAATAATTTTGTACCATTTGCTGCCTCTGTCACCTCGCTCGTCACCTCTTTTTTTCCAAATCACTGCTGACTGAACTGAACAGGTTTCAACATAGGACTTGGGAGAATCTACCAGAAACAGCTCTCCATTGTGAAAACTGTTTCTTGTATTTTAAGGAGTTAGTAGGCCAAGAGCAGCCCCTCCATCTTCCTTCACATCAGCTTTATTTCTCCAGAAAGCTTTGTTTTAGGCTTTGGTTGAAAGATTTTCAGAAAGCTACAGGCTGGATAATCTTGCTCCACATGCCTGTTGACTTCTCCAAAGAACTTTTAATAGATTTACAACTCTCTTCAGTCTCTGCAATGGAGCAAGCTGCCCTGAAAAATGGCTTCCTAAATCCTTCCAAGACCTTTGATTCTTTGAGATAGCACGATCATCCAGGTATCTAACATCTCTATTCTGTAACACAGTTTCTATCAACTTAGATTTAGCTTTATTTTTTTGCAGATCTGCAGCTCAAACAACCCCCATTCCCTTTTAAAAGCCAGCATCCAATTTGTCAGTGTTCATTCCTCTGGTCATAAAGCAGATTTAAGCACTGGATTACAGATCATCATTAGAGGCTCAATGATTTCATATCTTCTGAAGAACATCTGAATAAAGAGTGCGTGGCCTTAGTGACTTGTCACTGTTCAGTTTATCAGTTTGCCTAAAAGCTCGTCCTGTTGACTCTCAGTAGGAAACTGACACAGACACACGTTCACTCCTGAACGTTAGGCTGTGCCAACTGAAAGCATCACTGTCTCCACTTACTCCCCACCACATCTCCCAGAGGTCCGTGTCCAGTAATCTGCCAGTGACGCAGTGTGTTTGAGTGCTTCTTAATACGCTCCAGGCAAAAGCAGATGGGTTAAACAGTCTAATTGGCAGTTTAGGTAAATTAACCTGGCTGTTTTCCTGGAGCTAATTAGGAGACATGGAAACAAAATGCTCCATTTGCCAACTGATGGGAATGGTAACCTCTGGCAGGAGATGTGTTTGATAAGCAGCAATGGGCAGTAGCTTAAATAAGCACAGAAAAAAAAAATCTGGAAGGGAGCAAAGAACAGGGCACCCCTCTGACCTGTCCTACAACAGCTCATAGCACCTAGTCTGCATCTCTGGGACGGCATTTTATGTGCCTCTTCTACACCACAATCATATGTTGTCCTCCTTTCTACCAGGCTTATGGAACAACTTTCCTAAAGCCATCGCTAGCATTCAGATGTGAGTAGCCCTGTTGTAGGCCTCATCTGATCTTCCCTGATATGACTTTAAATGTAGCATGTTAAGACATGCTTTCCTGGATGAGACTTTACTTTTGTGTATCTTCCTATTTTTATAAAATTTGTCACAATAAGAATATCTTTGATATATTCTTCCACTGTCTTACCTACAGTACAAGCACTTGGAAGTATATCCTCATCTTCCAGGAAGAAAAGAATTCCTTTAGTTTCACACCACATACTCAAGTCTCCCCGATCAATGTCACACTGTTCGCCTGAACCCTTCTGACTGAAAACATCTGTCCACAATAAAAGAACAGATTCAGGATGCTGTAATCAGGTCGCTAAGGCACACCAGTATTGGTAATGCTGATGTCACCTGCACACAGTGCAAGCTCCTCCCTGCCCTCTGGAGGTTTTTTTTTTCCCTCCTGTCTCTGGACTCCTCATTCATCTCTCTCAAATTCTGTCTTTCCACTCTAACCTGTGTCCTCAAGTGTCAATAAATGGCTATACACTTCTTGGGTCCAAGCTTTGCCTTGGGAAAGAGAAAGTCTCAGAAGTCCATACCTACTTCTGCCCAGGGCTGGCTCTCTCCTTGCCCTGAGGGGATGCCCGAGGATGAATTCTCTGGTACAACCACTGGACTTCCTTTCTGCAGGAATCGGGACCCCAGCTGTGCTCTGGGACAGCTGGTTGAGGCTTCAGTGGCCTCTGGAAATACAGAGAGAAAAACAGTTCCCGTTAGCTGGGCAGGATCTGCTTTAGGAGACAACATTGAACTGTGTATCTACCTAACATCCTTCTCTGCCCTGACCAGAAAACGAAGCAGGAGGAAAGTTCAGGGAGCAGAGTCCAGAACAGACAACAAAGGGAAAGGCGTGCAGCATGCCAGGTGGGATTGCACCGAATCCCTGAGCAACAGCAAGATTCCCCTGACAGATCCCAGCCCTCGCTCTCCCCAGAAAGCTTGAATGCTGGTTCCCGGCTTCACACAACAGCTTTCTTCCAGTCCTAGCTAACATATCACGTGGCAGAAATCCTGCCCAACGCTTGGGCCCTCCCACAACCCCACAAGCCAAGGCCACTAACCTGTCTGCTGAGAGGGCCACGAGGAAAGCTGGAGAGACCTGTGCTCTCTCCTGGTGTCTGGCAGCGATCTCAGCCACGAGATCTGCCTGACCAGCTGCAGAAGAAGTGCACCCAGTGCTCCCTGCAGAAACGCAGACACAAGTCAAGGGAACAGTCCCACTCCCTCTTCTCATCCCATTCCCTTCCAGCTGCTTGGTGGCTGCTCCCTTTTGTGGGGAGCCCTCCCAGCACCGCTCCCAGCCCTTTCCGTACCCCCGAGTTCATCCACCGCCCTCCCTCCCGGCCAGGGGCACCCGGCCCTGCCTGCTGCTCCTCACCCAGGTGACTGCCTCCAGCACGGAGTAGCGGGGCACCAGGCCGGGCAGGGGCTGCCGCCTTTCCTCTCGCTCCCGGCCACGCCGGGACCGTCCATCCTGACAGTCGGGCACTCTGAAACAACCACACAACACCGACAGCCGTGAAGCCACAAATCGGCGACCCCCATCCCACCCCTCAGCGCCCCGTGGGGACGAGGCGCCCTTCTCCAGGCCAGCACCGCGACTCGGCGGGTCAGGCCCCGGGCCGGGCTTACTCACCGCTCGGGGCTGTGGCCGCGGCCGTCGGGCGGCTCGG
>VXBZ01003308.1:63519-113967 GCA_013399135.1 Heliornis fulica
CTGGAGCAGTTAAAAAAATGGGTAGATGTGGCACTTTTGAAGATGGTGTGGGGGTTATGGTGGTGTAATGCTGATGGTTGGACTTGATGATCTTGAAGTTCTTTTCCAACCTTGATCATTCCTCTGTGAGTTGATAAATCCCCCTTGGAAAGCAGAAGCAGGTGTAGGTAGCCAGTTATGCTGCAGGGCTGAGACAGGAGGGGAATTGTACATTTCCAAGGGTAGAGAGTGATCGGGGGAAGTTCTTCACAGAGAGAGTGGTGAGGGGCTGGAACAGGCTGCCCAGAGAGGTGGGGGATGCCCCAATCCTGGAGGTGTTCAAGGCCAGGTTGGATGGGGCTCTGGGCAACCTTGTCTAGTTCCAGGCCTGGGGGTTGGTGGCCCTGTCTGTGGCAGGGGAATTGGAACTTGATGATCCTTGGGGTCCCAACCCAGACCAGTGTGTGATTCTGTGAGCTCAGAAGGTGAACACTTACACCATAGGAACCAGAGCAGTAGTGGGAAGTGATGAACTATACCTGAGCATGCAATTGCTTAATAAACTTAATAAACAGTGTTTTTTTTTCCTGACCTTCAACAGCAGGGCAGATGGATGTGTGGTTCTGCTGCAGTTGGGTTAGACATTAAATTGCATGCTGCCAAGTACTTTTCATAAGGCAAAAATGTTACTTCAAGTGTGCTCAGAAACTCAGTCAGTTAATCTTTATGTAATCAGTGATGGGATTCATCATATTTGGGAAATGGGTATAAATGTGAAACATTTGTGAATGGAAACACATAAAAATGCATTAAGGTGCAGTTATGGTTTGTGTTGTGTGTGAACTTGCATCCGTGTCTTGTCGTCAGTCGGCCTGATTTTGTGATGGATTTTGTGCTTGCAGAGACTGCAATCTCCTGTATGTCCCTGTTTGTTTCATCGGTGTTGCAACAGGAGGTGGCAGAGTTCCCAACCGAGAGCGCAGCTCGCCAGGGTGAGGAAAAGATACACTTTATATTCTCCTTACCTGAGTGGTTTCCTTCAGGAGTATGAATATTGCCACCCCTGTGCATGTTCCAGCTGAGCAGCATACTTTCTTGTTTACTTCTCCATTCCAGAGGCACAGAAATTCTTGGTCATTCTGGCAGTTTGTCTCTCTTTCCAGAATATAGTGTTCTCTTTGCTGGTAATTCCTGTTATGAACTTGTAGTTCTTGTTTGGTATTATCGGTGTTGTATGCTCGGCTGGCTGCAAGTTTAGCTCCAAGTGTGGCTATCCAGGAGATGTGTAATCACTGTCTTTCATCAGCCTGAACTCTTGCTCTAAACTACCAAATTTATTTTGTTTTTTTTTTTTCCACAGCTTTCAGGTTTATTGTAGTTCATATGGAACATAAATCCTTTATACTTTTCACCCTAAATTTGCCTTAATACCTTAATTACAAAGTCATTTAGTTGTCTTAGCAGATGTGCCTGTAATTGTCTCCTGTTAGTAGGCTGGTATTTCTTAAGCTACTACAGTTTGCTTGGGGATGAAAATTACCTGCAAAATAGAAATATCAGCATCTCCACTCTATAATCTTGCCTTAATTTTCTTGCTCATCAAGTTGATATCAGTAATTAATGCTGCAAAAAACTTAAACTGCGTTTGCTGCTATTGGCTCATTCAAGATCTTCTCACTGTATTTTTAAGGCTGTTAGTTGTAGTTTCCTCTCAAGTCCTTGTGTGTTTGGTGTGTGATACTCTGTCTTTTCTGCAGCTGGCAAGTCAATAGCAGAGCTGATCTATTCTGATTCATCTCGTGAGGATGCCACAGGAGTTGAACTATGTCCGTTGTGCAGTTGTTGTATTTTTTACTCTGGAGAAGGTAAGTTGCCAAATGAAAATGAGACAAGAGGGAGGGTCTGCAGGATGAGGAAGGGGACTGCCCAGAGCAAGAGTAGAGATAGGGAGCAAAGGTGAGTGTTGTGGCTGAAGGAGTAAGTGTTGTAGAGAGAAATGACTTGAGCTGTGCAGGCAGGAGGAAAGCGCGTTCTGTGCAAGAGCTGCTTCTTGTGTCTGTCCAGCTCAGCTGGTTTGTGTCCTTGCAGTTCACAGTCAGAATGGAAAGGACATTGAGAAGGAAGAGGCGAGAAGCCATGAGGAATTGCTGCACGTGCAGAGTATCTTGCTTCAGCTGTTCCGAGTGTCGGCAGTGATATTTTATTCCGTGCACCCAGGGGTGCTGAGGGAGGTGGCCGATGTCATTGCAGGGCTCCTTTGAAAGGTAGAGAGGATTCTAATAGTGGAAAAAGGGCAAACATCATACAGTCATTCAAGAAGGATTGGGCAACTCCAACCCACTCTGTTTAGCCTGGGTCTCTGGGAGGTGATGGCACACCTTCTCAAGAACTTGATTGGGAACAGCCAGCAAGGATTTGGCAAGGGCAATCATCCCAATTGTGTGCTGCGGTGAGACTGGCTTGGAGAACAAGGGGAGGGTGGTAGGGGTTGTTTTCCCTGATGTTTGCAAAGCCTTTGACATGGTCTCCCGACACATCACCTTACTAAACTGGTGAGATGTGGACTGGGTGCTATGAATTTCATGGAAAATTGCCTGAGTTGTTGGGCTCAGAAGATGGCGATAAGTGAGCTTGCACACAGAGTGTAAAAGAGGAGGCTGGAGAAAAGGTGTTTGTTATCACACAATAATTTTAGGAAAATAAACACTTTGCTCCTCAGGGAAATAAATACTGTGCTCCTGAAGAGATAGATTTATTTTGGTGGAAGGAAGAGACCAGACTGTTTGTAGAAAGCAAGCTAAAAACAAACATCGAAGTTTGAGGAGACTATACGCATTCTGAGGTCTTTTAAAAACCTTGTAATTGAAAGTGCTCTTTCATTCATTGGTTTAAACTTTCATTCATTGGTTTAAACAATCATTAATGCCAATCGCCCCTTGAGGTATGGACATAATATATCCCCAAGTTCTTAATTATTTTTTGAGGCTCATTTGCCAATGGAATGTCAGTCCTTGGGTGCTGGAGCTGTTTCCTCTTGCCTCATAATGGTCTTCTGGGAACTTAGATTTTCACCTGTGTTTTTCCACATCTCAAGCAGAGTCACTTGGTGGAACATGCAAGCTTTGATACCCAACAGTTTTTTTCTAAGCCCAGAAATTTATGGCTAAAACCCTCCACCATAGGTCTTTGACCAAGCATAGTTACAGATGATCTAGTTTCACAGCTCACAGACAAAGAAAATGGATTTGTTTTACTTTATTAGATTTCTTATAATATGTTCATGCAAAAACAACTGTGCATGTACACGCTGTCAATACTGCCAACTGCAATTTATTAAGTTTTATAAATTTTTTCCACTAGGCCACTGTATTGTTAGATGTTGAGTGCAGGATCGATGCCAAAGATGAGAAGGCTAAATTTCAGAGTAAACAACCTCACCTTTCTCTTAATAAGTTTATAAGGGGCATTTTTTAGGAAGTCTTAATTAATCACAGGCCTGAAACCTCTCCTAAGGCAGATGTATTTTTCTAACAAGAAAATAAGGAAGGGAAGGTATTTGGGCATAAGCTGTGGCTTGTGCTGCCGTTTCACTCTTCCCTGACTGCTGCAAAGCCCCTCAGTCAGTCATTGTAATCCAGAGCTGGAACTGGGAGCGTGTTTTGGGGATATATCGTGTTGCTTTGCGATGAACTTGGAGGCCCTGGGAGAATCTCTTGGTGTTGACAGCCCCTGACAGTAAATGTCACATGAATTCGGAGGGAGCTCAGTGCCTTCTGGTGACTGCTATGAGAAGAGACATGGTGACAGAAAACCTGATTGATGAGCCATGCCACAAGTAGAGGGAGCACTGTGTGGTGATTGCCTATAATTGAATGGTCCACAGAAGTTATTTCTGGGTTTCCTATGAGCGCTGACATACACTCCCAAAGTGTTTTCACAGGGGAGGCCTGCAGATTTTAACCCTGGAACTCCGTGAGTCCCTGTTAGCGCTGCGTTAACAGACTTTAAAACTTAATGGGCTGTTTTAGCTTCATGCCCAGCATAATAATTAAACAAATGTCAACAACGGGAGATGGTCAGTCTTGCAATTACCTTTAGAAAGGTTCCTCTGTCAGCTTTTGTCTCCTCATTTTAGTGCCTTCTGCTTGTGGCTTGGCTTCGTGATCTGACCACGCAGAGACATTGATTATCAAGGTTCTTCCTGATTCTGATGATGTGCTTCTCTGACATGGCCTTGTCGTGGCCATGTTAAGCACCGCGGTGATGCTCCTGGCATTAAACGGGGATGTGAGACGTTATAGCCCGCTCACCCAGCAAAGCATCTGCTCCCGCTGACCAATTAAATTGGCTTCTCTCTCATTAAAACCCTTGTGCAGACTCTGGTATGTCACAGATCTTTAAAATCTCCATTATGAATTCCACTTTCTTCTGGGTATTTTTAGCTTATATTTGAAGAAATGATTATTGTCTCTTGCACTTAAACATATCAATTTCAGCTCCACAGACATGTCCTCTGGGCCATATTCAGAGACCTGAGCTGACTTGAACTGCTGAATCCGTAGGGAGGATTTCAACACAGCTCTAAGCGCTTGGACATTGGAGCTGTGCGAGTAGGAAGAGGGAGAGAAATTCAAGCCCTCCCCACTTCCCTGTGGTAAGCTAGGAGCACATCCCTTACAGATTTACTTGGTTGTGCCAATTTAATGTGATTTCTTCTGAGGGCCAGGAACCACTCAAGGAAGGCTGACAGGTTTTATCAACAGAATGGAAACTGAAGTGATAAGGTGAGAGTTATTGACCTGATAACTAACAAACAGAAAACTTCAGTGTCCCTCAAGCTAAATATTGCACTCAGCAGGTAAGTAAAAGATGGCAACAGCTGTGGTCTTGTCACTGAGTGAGAGTGTGTTTTAGTGTAGAGGAGCAGGAGGTGAACTGTGAAAACAAACACATTCGGTTTGCTACAGACTATTTCCCTCTATTACTTTTAATGAGAGCTAAACTCCAAAATGCACACCGGGACAATAATATTTTAGATAGAAAGAACTCTTTGTACAGCTCCTAAATTCTAGACACCCGGTTGCAATTAAAATGATTGCTTGCATATTATTAATAGCTCAGCAGTAGGTTGAGGTACGGGACCAATTGGTACTAACCCCTGCACAACTAAATGAGAAGTAGAGCTGTCCTTGAAGGCACTGAGTTAACAACCCGAACCCACAATGCTCACAGGAGTTTGAAAAATGAGGGAAATGTAAAAAGGTGAGAGCGCGGTGTTAAAATGCATCACTAGAGAGGCTGGCAAGCAGCATGGCTGGATCGCCACCGTCAGATGGTCTTGAATGCTGCCTAAGTGGTTTTTTATTTATTTTAATTCTGAAACTGTAGCATGGCGAGGGGAGACAGGGAAGGAAGTGGAGACTGCTAATGAATTATGATTTAGGAGTAGTAGGCACAAAATGTACTACAGGTACAGCAGTCTTGTTCTTCCTTTTTCCCCTGATATTTTTTTCCTGAAAACATGCTGGGATTGTATGAAAGGTAGCTGTCACAATGCTCACACACCCCTTGAAATTCTTGGCTGACAGAGTATGAAGGCTTCAGCAGCAGAACAAAAAAGGCACGTGGCAGAGCTCTTGTATGATGTCTGTCTCCCCTTCCTGGTGCCTGGCCTGCTCAGCACAATTGGGAAGGACAAATGGCAAGTGATAGCTTCCTATTCAACTTCTGCATGATAACTTTGTTTTTCTGCTAGAAGCAGTTTTGTACTTACCATGTTTGTCATTCTGCTATGTGTCTTTTACCTGTTACAGTTTGGTTTTTTGGTTTTTTTTTTTTTGTAGGTGAGGGTACCAGAGCCACTCTTGGTATTTGAGAAGCAGGCACTGTGAATTCATACATTGGCAGAATCATACTTTTCTCTCCTAAGAATTCTGAACTTCTGATTTCCTTTCTTTTTTGGCTGTTTTGAGCACTGAGGTGATATATTCATAGAACTTGCTATTAAAACGTCAAGCTGCATTCCCTAAATTGTGCAAACTAGTTCAGAGCCCATCATTCTGTGTGTAAAGTTAGTGTTGCTTTTTGTGGATAGCCAGATTATAGTTGTCAGGGCTGAAATTTATCTTCCACTTTATCACGAGGCTGCTCAGTGTTGGGAGATCTTTAAGTTTTTGTGGTAAATATTATCCTAATTCATTTAGTTTTATCAGAAATCTTCTTCACTCTTTCACCTACTTTCCAGGTTGCTTCTGAGCACATTGAACACCATGGAACTGAATCCCCATGGGGTTCCACTGGTGGTCATCTTCCACTGTGAAGACTCATCCCTTAGTCTTACCTTCTGTTTCCAATATTAAACTGTTACTTAACTCTGTAAGGTCCTTACCTGTAGTCCCTGGCTGTTTGTTTATTTAAGAGCCTTTGATGACACCTTCAGTGTCTGAGGTTCCTGAAAGCTTGGGTGAGTTGGAAATACAGGGAAAATTTCTCAGCTGGATCTCTGTTATTTACGTGCTTTTGACTCCTTCAAAGAATTCCATCAGATTTAGGAGGATCAGATTCCTTTTACAAAAGTCATGTTTACTTTTCTTTAATGTGTTACTTTTATTCATTTATTCACTAGTTCTGTTCTTTACTGGAGCTTCAGACGATATGACCAATATGGACATAAGACTTAGTGATCTGTGGTTTCTTGAATCACCACTGGATTTATTCTTAAAAACTGATTTCTTATTAGTTACTTTCCAGTCCTTTGATAATCACAGCAATTTTCAGCAAAAGGTTATGTACAGAGGGTATTGGCTCAGGTGATTCATATTTAACATTCTGTAAAAATCTTTTGTGAATATCCTCTGTGCCCAGTGATACATTGTTACTCCTTTTGTCTGGTTTGTAATCTACTCTTAACAGCCTTAAATTGAGACAAGCCTTCTGTGAATGCCTTATAAACAAGGTGCTGGTTTCAGAGGTTCTCTGAGATTCTCCAGGTGAATAGAATAATAAAAAAAGCCAGGAGTTGGGACTTTTTGCGGTGGCATTATGTTTTCTGAGTGCTTCTTTCATACCTCTCTAGCTCACCGGCTCTTGCAAGATTCTTGATGTGTTCGGGAAGGATTTATTACTTTTTTTTTATTTCTTTAGCAAACTGCTTCTAAACTCTTTCTTCGGTCTATGATATTGTGCTTTTACATTTAGTCTGCCAGAATTTATGTTCTTTTTAGTTTTCCTTTTTCAGACACAACTTCAGCTTTTTGCAGGATACCTTTTAACTTCCAACAGCCTCCCTGATCCTGCTGTTTTATGATGCTAGCTTTTTGTTTTTCTCTCAAGTCTTTTTTTGACAGGTTATATGCATTTGCTTTGAGCCTCCAGTATAGAATCCTAAAATAGTCTACCTGCCATCTGAAAACATTTTACCTTTCTGACTGCCACTTGGATCATTTTTTTTTGTTTTTTTTTTTTTTTAAACAAATTTCCTCGTTTTTTAATTCCCTTTCTCTGGAATCAAGTGCAACCACTGCATTTGCCAACATTTCTTCATTTCAGAGTATGCAGTCATGAATAAGATAAAATAATTAAGAGTTTTGGCCTAACCCAGTCTCTAAGAAGCCTGGAAATACCAGCTATTAACATTTCACTAATGTTAATTTCATTGAGTTCGTTAACTGAGAAGCAGGGAAGGAAGTGGCTTTCCAGTGCTGGAGATGGTGGGAACATCAGCCTTTCTCTGCAGCCTAAAACAGACAAAAAGACAGTTAATAGGAAAAAACCCACCCCCAACATGCCACAACCTGGGCTGACTTGTCGCCACATCACTGAGGTTTGGTACTAACTAGGTTGTGTCTTGGGCAGAGCCCATCTGCGCTGTGCTGGGGGATAGCAGAGTCACAATGACAGTGTTCTTGCATTAGCAGACACAGGAATGATCTGGTATTTGAGGAATATGGAAGAACAGTGTGAATCCAAGTAGTTTTTCACTGTGATTGTGCTAGAGAATTGGGAGCTTAGACTTAAGTATGTTAGCTTAAGTTTGTATATAACAAATCCTTGGACAAGGTCTGATTGCAACAGGACTAAGACTGCAGATGGTAGAGGCTGGTTTACTTGCTGAATCTTTCCAGGTCTCTCCCAATTCCATACTACTCCATGCAGTAAGTACTAGCTGCTTACTAACAGCTCCAGAGCTGCTCTGAAACCGTCGGGGACAAGCTGTCTCTGCCAGGCAGGTGTTGCACTTCAGCGTCTGAGTAGAGCTTGCTTCCCGGTGAGAAGCGTTCACGGGTTGCAGGCACCACCACTCAGCCACTGCAGAGTGCGCTTAAAGCCAGGGCGAACCCGACGCCGGTTACAGCGCTGCTGACTAGCATTGACTGCTTAGCAACAGCGAGAGTGATAGGGATACAGATGAATTGACTGTTTTCTGAGCAAGCTGGGTAGGAACAGCAGTAATTAGCTGCTAGCTGATGAAAAGGCATGCTTAATTATTAGTATAATTATAGATATAATAGACCAGGAATTATTCAGTAAAAGTAAGAAAGCCAGTATGTTACAAAGAAGGTAATCAGAATGGGAGAGAAAATGACAGCAGTGTGAATTCTTGAGAAGAAATGTAAAGAATTAAGAAGATAACTCCAGAATCTTTCGGGTTTCCACTCCCTGGCATATCAACTCAGTTTAACAGTAGTGTGAGGGTATACTGAGATAACAAGGTCCATGGCTGGGATCGTTTCTGGTTTTATACAGTGTTGATTTAACTGATTGCATGCTGGTGAAGCCGAGCTGTGTTTTCATAAATCTCAGGACCTGCTCAACTTTACGAGGATCATTGTTCTCCTTCCAGCAGTACAACAGCACAACCGTTTAATTTGATGGATCCTCTGGGAAGCTGAGCTATAGCTGGCTCTGATCAATATTGGTAATTGATAATAATTCTTTGATAAGGCAGCACTTCTTTCCCTTGGCACCCTGAGTAAATAATTGTGACTAAAAAGCAGTCATGTCAGTTAGTTGCCACGGCATCTTAGCCTGTTTTTCATGCCCACTGAGGACATGGCGTGAGGTAAAAGGCTGAACCGTGACATTAGGAAATGTTATTAGTGTAATCACTGAAATTAATAATCTGGGGAAGATTGTAATTACATCTCTTCTGATGTCAGTGTGAACATAGTTAGTGCTGGTCCTGCTTTTGCGCCAGGGACTGGACTGCATGTTTATAGCAGCAGCAGCAATCTGGTGTATTGTATAAGAATTGGAATGGAGAGGCCCAAAATGGATACTTTTTTTTTTCTAAAATTGTAGCAGTTTCTAAAATTGTGGCAGTCAAATGGGAGACTGGCAGCAGAACCTCTAATCTAGAGTCTTTGAGGCTGAGAGCAGTGGTGCCAAATGATTACAAATCCTTTTGCCTGTTCAGCTTGTTAGAAGGGAAAATCAAGATACAAAGATTTTATTGAATTACTGTTTGAGGACTAATTATTAAAATGGCTTTTGATTAATGAGTCGCGAGTCAAGCTGGTTGGGCAAATAGCATTTTGATAAGGTATTTGTAAGACAGATAGTCTTAAGATGGTAAGATGGACGTATAACACTGTAACCTTAATGATGATGTTAATGCAGAAATGATGTAAATGTGTGTGAGCAATTACTGTGTGAAGTCACTGGGGTACATCAGGACAAATTGAGTACAAACTCTAATCAGCACCAGCAGAGCGCAGAGTCATTGAATAGTGAAGCTGGAAGAAACCTCAGTTGATCACTTTGCCCATCTTTTTCCAAAGCAGGATCAGATTTGCCTATGATATTCTTGGCATAGACAGAGAAGTTGTTTCTCTTGCATTTTGTAACAGACTTTATCTGCTACAGGACTGTTACTGCACTGATCCTGACTCTTTCTGGACTCTTACTACACCTCTCTGTGGTTGTGTCTCTTTTGAGCACCTCCTTTTCTCAGTCTCTTGATTCAGGTCATGTTTTGCAGACCTCTAACCATTATTGTTATTCTTGCTGCTTAGTCTGTAAGCCTTTCTTGAGGAGCAGCACCTGAGACTGGATGTGCCTCTGCACTGAGATGTTACTGAGTACAGCAAAAGGACCTGTGAGATGTCTTGCAAGTAATTCTTCGGTTAATATATCTGTGTAGTGTTTTCTCTTTGCTCAGGGCAAGAACCCCTGTTCAGCCTGTGATCTATAAGAACCTTCAGATCTTTATAATATTTTTTTTTCTGACAGCTTTCTGCCCAGCTGATGTCTATCCTGTATTTGTGCACTTTACTCTCGCCTAAGTTAAAACACTATGCTTTTTACAATTGAGATGACTCCTATATTTATAGACAGCTTGTCCAAGTTGTCAAAAGTTCTTAATACTGCTATCCCCTGTGACTTTGTAGCCACTCTTCGCAGATTTAATCTTGGCAGATTTAATAAACACACAGTCCATTCCCTCATCTAGGCTATCAATAAAATATTGAACGGGCCTTATGAACAGCTGAGTAACCATTCAATTTGTCCTTTACATTTCACAGTGAACTATTGGATACTACTCTCAGAGTGCGGATTCCAACCAGATTTATGTCACAACTTCAGCTGGGACATTCCTGCAGCCGTGAATGTCGTGTGGGACAATGCCAGGAGCCTTGGTGCCCATCAGGTGTGTGGGATCTGCTGCTTTTTCCTTATCCACAAAGCCTTACCCACCAGAGAGCAAATTTGGATTGAGTCAGTGTGTTTTGTTCATGAGGAATTCATGTTGACAAGTACTCATCTGCATATTAGTTTCTGTGCGCCTAGAAATCAGTCAGATTATTCTGGTGTTTTTCTTTCCCTGGGTGTTAAATCTTTTGGTATCTTAGTTATTCTGTTTGGCTTTAGAAGATAACTGCTAGTGCTTCCAGTTGTTTGAAAGTGTATGAGCTTTGGAGACAGCTGTGAAGGCAGCAGATACAAACCTCCCACCAGGAGAAACCCCATTCCAGATGTGAAATTCCTGTGACAGAGCACAGAGACACAACAGGTTCTTGAGAGAGTGGTGTGAGGAACACTGTCACAAAAAGAGACAAAAACATCTGAGAAATTATGATGCAAATCAGCTTAATTTAAAAAAGATTTCAGGCTGGCTTGAGAGAATAGTGAACAGTTTGAGCTACAAGTCTGAAGAGCCTTGTAGAAATATGGTCAGGATCATGAAGAAGAAGTTGGGAAACCTTAATTTTGGGCTGCAGTGACTCCTGTGCCCGTAATAGATTGGTAGTGAACATCTAAGAAAATAGAAATAGAGATTAGACTAAATTTCATAACCTTTTAACCCAGAAAGCCTGGATCTCCTCAGCAAAGTGTTTTCTGAACTCTGATATATGCTCACTGTTGACACGGGCTTATTTGCAGCACAGAGTGACCTTTGCACAGCTCAGTGAGAAGTGCGTGTGTGGTAGGTTTTAGTACCTGCTGCTCAGTGCACCCACCTGACTGTAAGTTTGATCCTGCCAAAACAAGGTATTATACTTTGTCGTGTAGCACTTCTGCTGGAGTGTTTGGTACTGTGTGTATAGGAAGCATATGTATATTTATATGAACACTCCAGTTTAGGAGTCAAGGAAGAAAGATTATGTGTTGCATTGGTATGAATGATTTGATGTTTCTCAGAAACTTTGATTTTGCCTAAATTCAGTATTCTAAAGGGCAAAAGAGAACCCAACAAACTCTTATCTATAGTGTGCACTAGCAAGCCTTTGATTCTGAGACATTTCTGCTGTGCATTTCATTATATAGTAGTATCATCATGGTCATACCTTGAACTGTTTGGAAGGTGGAACTCCCAAAATAGAGGCAGATGTATTCCATGTTGGCCACAGGAATTTTGAAGTGTGAGCGTGGTCCCTGTTATGACTCTGATCCCTTTTTTTCACCATTTCCTGCAGAATAGATCTCCTTCTTCCTGATCTACAGCTTAAGGAGCTGTGGAATTACTCTAGCAGTCATTTGTCTGTGGAAAATGTGTGCTTTCTGCTGTTGTGTGGTTGTTCATGAACCCTTCACAGGCAGGTACTCACCACATGATCCAAAATGTTCCTGGAGGTGAAGTGCAGAGAGATGTGAATGCACTGAGGACAGGGGTGCAAAGTGATGCAGTGCAGATTTTATAACACAGAGGAGAGTAATTTCTTAATAGTGAGGACCTTTGTGTGTTACCTCTAATGACTTCTACTAAAAGGCAGCTGTTAACGTATCACTATGAATTGGTTTGGAAAAAAAAAGATTAAAATTGTATAACTAGATAAATTTTAAAGAGACAGAAATAATAATGACATTAAAATTGGCTGAAAGAACCTGGCTACAGTAACAATGGAACATTTTAAAAATAAATGTGTAGCTAGGAAAGGGTGTAGGGAGACATGCTGCTTGGAGATCACAGAGGCACCTCAGCTTGACAGTTTCTATGACTGCATGAAATGGAGAAACACAGCCAAGCCCCCGCTCTCTCCCAGCATATTATACTGCACAGCAATCAGGTTTAGTAACACATTGCTGAGAAAAAGACTCCCACTATTTAGTATTCATTATAGATGGCATTTTTCAGATTGCAGCGCAGCAGTGTAAACAAGCCACACTGGAGGAAGAGTGGAGAACAGCATTTCTCCAAGCTCTGATTTATTTCGTGTTGATTTTCACTAACTACACAAACCTATGGTAGCACCTATTTCAGGAAGGGAAAGTAACTCTCAAACTACCACAGTTTTCCAGTGTTCCTGTAGGAAGCCAACCCAGCAGGAGGCAGAGTACAATTCCTGCAGTAGGACAGGCGGGTGGCTCCCTTGTGAGGCTGAAACATCTGGTACATTTGTTTCTGCGAGTCGACGTGGATCTGCAGGCCTGCCTGGGTTCTGCCAGCTGCCTGCTTCCCATGCCACTTACATTGCATTTTCTAAATCTTGTCCCCATGGGCAGGGTGCTGCTGCACTGGGACACCAGCATCTGTGAGCAAAAAGCTGTCTGGCCAGATCAGTGTCCTAAGTACCCTGCATTTGACCAAATGATGTCACATCTAGGTGTGGGATGACACCAGCCAGTGACAGCACCAGAAAGGTGTCCTCATATGCTTGTCCTTGCAGTGGAAGCTAGTGGAAGCTCACTCTGCATCCTGTGAGACTTGGCCCCTCTGGTTTTTGGTGTGAAATTGTTTCTTCCAGGTGAACTGGATGCCAGCAACCCAGAAAAGCACCACAGCTTTTCCATCATCCATGAGTCATTAATTCTTGAAAGCCAGAAGGGTCCTGAGCACTGCAGGAGAGGTGGGAGCTGTGGTGTAGGGAAATGCACACAGACTCTCACCCCAAGCTCCTCACAGCCTCCCCAGAGCCTACACAGCAGAAGGGAGATCCAGCATGACAAAGAGCCACGTGTGGCAGCTCTGCTCCATACTCACCTCCTGTGAGTGCAGAGAGCCTGTAATAATAGATCTTTCCAGCTCCCCTCTCTGAATGAGCGAGTTCACATCACTCTGCTGACATAGGTGCATTCATGAATCCTCCTTTGGAAGTTTACTCTCCACATTCCCTACCTGTGTCTTTCCTGGCCCTGATACAGCCTCCTCACAGGCCCCTTTCAGAGCTTGATACTGGAGCCTCCCCTACCTGCATTGCCCAGCATCCAGGTCTCTGCTCCCTGCACTGCAGAGGCTCCCTGTCCTTCCCCTTCCAGCTGGAGGTGTTAGATGTCCTCTTTTTCAAAGACTGTCTTCACTGAAAATGCCTTGATGGATACCTATCTCTCCCTCTTTTTTTTTTCTTTTTTTTTCTTTTTTTTCTTTTTTTTTTCTTTTCTTTTTTTTCCAAGGGATCCATAACAGAGTATTTTAGGAGTATTGGATTTTCCCCCACAGCTACATCACAGTAATGCCTAACTTAAAAATGGGACCTACTCAGAAGTGCAAGAGCTTCTTAAAAGGAAATTAAAAGTAGCTGCTATAAGGATACAGGAGATGAGAAGCTAGATAAAAACACCCTATCTGAAGCTCAGAGCAATATATCGCTAAGTGAAATAATTCTACAAGGGACCAGAAAGGCAATATTCTACCAGCAGAGTGGAAGAGAGCATTCAAAATCTGGGATTTTTGAGCAAATAAAAAACTATTGAAAAAGAAAAAAAGCAAGAAAAAAAAGCATGAACTGTGAAGCTAAATCTGTAGAGCAGGCAAGGGAAAATTTTAAGGTGCAAAGTCACTAAAGGAATAACAAAAATACTAGTAAAAATATATTCAGAATTGCCAGAATCATGTTCTTTTCCAGAGGTTTGGTGAACAGATGACCAGTCTCTAAAAGGATTACTGTAAGAGGGGAAAACTGCTGTTGAAAAGTAAACAGAAGCTTTGTTTTGGTGCTGGCTGTGGTTGAGGTAGGCTCCCTCGAGAGTAAAACTTATGGGGACAAGTGTAAGGAACTGTCTCAAATTAAATGACATTAAAATGCATTTTAGGACTAATTGATAAGATGAAGAGTCAGAAATTGCCAGGACCATATGGTAATCACTCAAGAGCTCTGGAGGAAAACAAATATGCAATTATGTAGCTACTATAGTGTGTAACCTGTCACTTAAATCAGTGTCCCTGCAGGAGGGATGGAAGATGGTAAATGTGACAACAATCCTTGAGAAGGTCCCCAGGAGCGAAGCAGAGAACCGCAGACCGTTACGCTGGAGTCTGTACTGAGCAAGTGAGTAGAAATTAAAAAAGTAAAACGATTAAAATATGCCCAGCATATCAGGGAAAGTTTTTTCTAGTGAGAAACCATGCTTTACAGAGTTGTTAGAGCTCTTGAAGGGTCCTGAAGATGAAACAAGGACGACCGACTTGTAACAACATAGGAAATGTGAGTAAGACCAGTGGTCCATCTGCCTGCACTGTCCACTTATTCTTGCAGTGACCATGAGTCAGTAAGTCTCACTGGAATCCCCCTTGCTGACTTCTCTTCAAACTTAGAAGCCCCTTTAGTGCCTCTTCTGATGAAACAACTGGAAATCAAATGTAATCTGCTTGATGGCTCTTTACAAAACTTGTAATTAAGCTGTAAAATCCCTTCACATGGGATATTGTGGATGCTCAAGGTTTACTTGTGCTCCTGGGGTGACAGGAAAAGTTAATGGAGAGAAGTTAAAGCATAATCTATTAAACAGTGAAATTAAAGATTGTGGCCCAAGACACATGGTGTTGGAAAACAGAATAATATTCCAAGAAAGCACTGCTGCATGCCTGGTATGTTCTTAAACTCCTTCTCCAGGCATTTTTACAGAAAACCACACGCTGCAGCAGAGGAACCTTTGATTTGACCTAGTGCAGCCTTTCTTGTGCTTTGTTATGTTCTGTCAAATGAAAATGAAACATAGATGTGAATGTAAACACTTCTGATGGCAACAGTGAACACTGAACAGTGAACGCTGAACTCATCTCCCTGCTATACAAGCAAACAATGAATTTTTATCTGAATGCTAATGAAGATCTTGCCACGATGCTGCTAGGTCACATCTAGCAATAGAAAGAGAAAAAACTACCTGGTGGAAATAAAGAAAGGATCTTTATAAAAGGATGAAATTGTATTGCAAATATTGATGTCATTAACCACTCACAGGTCAAAAATATACTTGAAGATATTGATGTAACTTGAAGTAGGTAAACAAGTTTTAAGAAAAACGTTTTCTTACAATTAGTGCATCTGTTATGATCTGAAAAGGAGAAACCTGTATTTCGTGTATCCCTTTAACTCTAAGTGATCCAGGGTTTGTAGTCAAAAAGCAGATCTTTCTACAGCCATCTAATCTATTCTAGATCTCTCTCATTTTCTTGGATCAGAGCTGAGGCAAGCTTCTTTTACAAATTTGTGCTGCAGTCTACTAAAAGAGTTGTTCCTTGCCAGGAGAATATTACATACAGTTCTGAGAAAAATGAACAAAGTCAGCTTGTTTGAGAGTGAACTGATGCTTACTCACAACACTGATAAGCCTGACATTTACTGAGAAGTGCCACAATTCTCAGTCCAATGAAAAACCCCAAGAGGATGGGGTTTTTTTCAGTGATGCTTCGTATTCTATTGACTCAGGAGAAGATGGAGATGTCTAAAGTATTTTACTGACAAAAAATAATAAAGTGGAGCCTGACTCCTCCAGTTGAGTCACATACAGATGTACTAGCCTTCCTTGGCACGTTTGTTAGTGATTGTGGTATGTTTAACAATGCTCTACAAGTTGTCAGTGTCTTACGTGACATATTTTATTCCTGTAGTGTATTAAAAGCACTTATGCAAGAGTTCTTGGTGGCTTGATTGCAATTACAAAAATTATGCTTGGAATAATGCCACTTAGCACCTCCACATAAAAGCCAAAGCTTGCAGAGAAATACCTGTCTGTGATATCAGGCAGCGTTCTGGCTGCTAGTTTCGTCTTTGCATGTTGGTTTGTGCTTCTGCTTTCCACATCTGTCTGCCGCATCCACAGGGTCTGGCCATGGAAGATTCTTCTGGAATAGACCCTGCCTCAAACAGACTGCCAGGTGGCCTTTGAATGTTCAAGCAGATTAGGTCAAGCAGTTCCCTTTTAAACATTATTATAGAGATATATTCTTTGGTATCACTAAAATATTAGTGATGCAAAATTTTCACTACAGACACTGTGATAATTAGCTCCTACCGTATTGTGCTTTCTTGGAATCCATTATTCTGCTCTTAATTATCTTTTTGACCAAAATTCAATGTACAAAGCTGTTTCTCTGGCACTTTCAAATAGACAAGTAATCCAAATTGTGGCTAAGAATTTTCTGACAAAATTGTTTTTCAGGAAAAAAAAAAGATTCTTATTTATCAAAACTTGAACTTTTCACAGGAACATATGTTCCAGATGTCAAGAGTTGCAAAATCCATCACTTCAGGTGGTAGTTTGTTCCCAAATTTAATCATCACTGCTGTTAAAAAATGTGTGTTTCATTTCTGGTTTGAATCACTTTCATTTTTCAGCCCTTAGTCTTTCTTCTGTCTCTGCTAGATTAAAAAGTGTTGGTTGATATTTTCCCCTTGTGAAAGTATTTATCGAATCGCCCCACAATTGAGCTGTTTAAGTTTGCCAGTTACATGTTCTTCTCTACTCATATACTTTTTATGGCTCTTTTCTGCCCCCATTCTAATCTTTCAACAGCTTTCAATGTGAACACCAGAATTAGATATACTAGTGGTTTCAGTGATGCTGTACCCACAGGTTGAATGGATTCCTCATTTCTAATCACTTCTCCCATTTTATCACGCTTTTACCTGGAGCGTTGGTGGTGAGCTCCTTGCCCGTTAAGACCTCCCAAGTCATAACCGTTACACTTTGAGATGGAGTTTCCTGTTCTGTAAGAGCAGCCCATATTCTCTCTTGGTTCATTGACTGCCTCTTCTTGAACTTACTCCTCTTGTACCTTGCATAATATTAAGTAGAGAGCAGCCTCTCTTCTTGGGTGTTCAGGATCTAATCGTTCTGAAACGCGGTCATGCTGTGCTTCTATAAATTGGTGCTCTAACATTTTTTTGCCTTTGTGCTATTAGATCGATTTATTAATGAATAACAGAGGTCCCTGTGTTTAGTATTTCACCTCTCAACTTTAAGCACTCAGTCTGGTGACTGATGGGATAATTCTACTCGTATATTTACATTCACTGCCAGACAGTTTCAGTGTATTGTCTTTTCCAGTAAGAACTTTATTCTGACTAGATTCCTTAAAACTTTTTCTTTGATATATAAAAAAAATCTTTCACTTTTATGGCTGATACTCTCTATTCTGAAGTTTATGGCCACATACTATGGTATACCGTTGGTTTTGTCACTGGGATTTACTATTTCCTCCTGTGTCAAGGTCTGATTATATTACCTGGCTTTTATTTCACCTAGCTTTTTTAAAAAAAGTTTTTACTTTATATACTTGAATTTATAATTCTTAATTTGGGGGCACCTTTGTTTAGCTGCTGAGTCCAATGTCATCTTGATGCAGTACAATTTCTCCTGTTTACTATTCCCATCCCTGTAGTAAGCTTTTTCTCTGAATTATCTGGATACACAGGGTATTTGTGTTTTACCAACCCTTAGGAATCTGTTTCCCTTAGTTCATGACATGTTTCCCCCATCTCCCACTTAATTAAACATATTGCACATGTTTTCCTTGTGAAAAGTCTGATTTCACTTTTGACTTTTGATGGAGACCGTCACCTCCGGATAGTGTTCTCTTCCCCTCTGCCTAATTGGAGTTTTGTGTATAACTGGAAGGATTTCAGAGAAACTGCCAACAGTGCCCTGGGGCTAGATCTTCTAGCCAGACATCTGACTGCCTTCCAGGATCCTGCACTTGCATTTCTCTTTAAAATTTGTGACATGCAGTAGGACCTCCTGCTCCTTCCCAGCACTTCCTAGCACGCACCTAGGTGTCTCATAACAGACCCCTTTGTATTCTGCCTTCAAGTGAGCAGATCTCTGTCATCACATGCATGGCTGCTGGTATGCTCCTGTTAGTTAAATTCCCATCAGCACATTAGACTCAAAGTTCTCATCTGAAAATGTATTTTCAGATACAGCCTTCCTGGAGTTGTCAGCTTGCTTTTCCCGAGCTGGAGGGCAGCTTCCTGCTACGTTAATGCAACACTGTGCTAAGCTGTCCATTGTGAGAGGAAGCTGAACCTCCTGGAAGCTGAGAGGGGAGCAAGCAATCCGAGTTTGGCCCAGTCTCTCGTGCCCTTTTGCACTGTTTCTGTGCCTTACATTTGTTCTCTCTCTTTGTTCCTCCAGATTAGAAGCTCTGGCCTCAAACTGTTTGGAGTATGTGCTGTGAGGGCAGTGTGGGCAATGAAGGCAGTAGCTGAAGCAATTACTGAAGCATTAGTGACTACCCTGGAAGCCCTTGCAAGGCAGGTAAGATCACTGAGCACTGTAGTGAGGCAAACACAGTTTCCTCTTTTTGAGAAAGAGAAATCATGGAATTAGAGACTACTCTTTCCAGCAATAAATCTGAAAAAAATATTTGATTATCAATTTAAAGCAAATAGAATATTAAAAAAGGCATAGATTTACCAAGAATGAATTATACAATCTTACTCTAATTTCCTTCTATGAGAAAATAATGCCTAGTAGATGAAGAGGAGGCAGCAGATGGGACATATTTTGCTTTAGGAAAGCTTTTGAAACTGTTCCACATGATTCTCTCAGAAGCAGACTAAAGAAATATGGTCTGTATCAGTGTGCCCAGTATTTCTGGCTGGGTGAGACACTTACCTTGTTTCTGTATAAGGGAAAGACCATATGTTGCAGCCCTTCCTCTAACGCATAGCGGTGTTGTGCAAGCGTAGAAAAGCCAGTGCTTCCTGGGGCAACGAGATTCTCTGCATGTGTGCAGACAGATTCACAGAGTGCCATGATCAGAGTGGGCTCCCAGCATAGATGCCCTGCAGTATACTCAAAATAGTCCATCCAGTGGGCAGCCTTCCTCGCTGTGGACCCTAGGGCTGGATCCAGAGAGGAGTGAGGGACACCACAGCCAGCCAAATGCATTGTTCTGGCAGGACCTGTGCAGTTCATGGCTTGAGGTTCATTGTATAGAAGGTACAGGATACAGCTGTAATGTGGGTGGCAATGGTGCACTGTCAGACTTGGGGGTTATTTTGACTGAAGTCTCTGGCTTGTTTCTATTTTTTTTTTTAAATTAAATTAATGGCATATATGATTTAACAAAGAACTCATAATATTTGTGGATAAACCAGGGTTCACTCTGGAGGTCAGGATTAAGACTTCTAATGATCCTGAGAAACTGGGAAAACGTGGTCCAGAAATCAACAATACAAAATGAAAAGATCCAAGTGCTGTGTGCCACATTTGTTAAAGAGAACACAAATACCAAAATACTTGGCACTCCAAAATACAAAAACAAAAAGAGAAAGAAAAAAGAAGGTATAACTGATTGCTTGAAGCGTGCCAGGGAAAGATATGGGAATTAGAGAAAATAAAAAATGAAACATGACTGAGCCATCATGCTGGGAGGTGTTAATCAAATGTATTATTAAAGCGTGGGACAAAGTCCCGTTTCTGCAGTGCTGTTGAGGAGTTTGATGGACATTTGTGTCCAGGCTTCATGCTGGAGACAACTGGTGTTGTGAATGATGTGGATACCGATGACACAGGAATAAGTGGGGAAAAAAAATTTTGAAAGTGGGATCAGAGTGTTATAAATTGTCACAGTGTCAGACAAGCAGATTCACAGTTGTTGTGAGGTAGTTTTTACAAGAGAGATAAGCTACATAAATCAATGTGAAACTAGATTGCAAGGTTTTAACATTCAAAAGCAATGAGGTATTTTTATAGTTGACAGTTGTGGAAACTCAGCAAATAAGCAGTAGCACGTGCATGGTTCAAGATCACAACTCCTCTTCAAGAGAAGAGAATTCTTGTAATTTAGAAAAATGGAAGGAACTGAAATCAATAACATTGAGGAACGGAATAGCAAAGAATGGTCTCAGCAATTAAAGTCCCAGCTAAGCAGCCCCCATGAAAAATAGGCATCTAGATCAATAAAAAAAATGTAGAAATGTATCTATACAAATGGTGTAACTCTGAAGCCTAAAAGAGGTGAACTAGAATGTCTGATTTTAAAGGAAGTTATTGACATAATAAATGCCTCAGAAACTTGGCAGAATGGTGGGAAATGGTAATAATAGGGAACAAATTATAGAGTGAGGCTGGAAAGGGGTACATTAGTGGTGAAGCAGTGGAGAGCATGAGGAATTGTCCCTAAATGAAGTTTCAGCAGAGGACATTTTGGAACAAATCAATAAAATGAACAGTAAGAAAGCACCAAGATAAGATGATACTCAATCAGGAGTTCTGAAAGACCTCAAACGCTAGATTAAGAGAAAGCTAAATGTAGCATGAAAGTGTCATTCAAGTTGACCACAGTGCAAGAGGGATGGAAAGTGGCAAATGTGTCTTCAGCCTTGAGAAAAAGGACTCTGGGACAAATGTGGAAAACCACAGATCAGTAAATCTCACTTCCAAACTGAGTAAGTGGGTAAAAACTACAATAATAAAGAAGAGAACCAGTAGACAATTTCATAAATGTGATTTATTTGGAAAAAGTCATTACAGTTCTTGCAGAAGGAGGCCATGTCTCATAAATCTACTTGAAGCCTTTGAAGATGTCAACAAGCCTGTAGGTAAGACTGATCTTGTTGATAAAGTGTGTACGGACTTCCAGACAAATATCAATAAGTCTTTCTGCAAAGACTCTTTACAGTAGTTAAGCTGAGATAATAAGATGTCCTCTTGTAAGTAAATAAGATGGAGACAAAATGGGACAAAAAGTGGGAGGAAAGATCACTTCTTCTGGCAAAAGAAGCTCTACAGCTCAGTCTTGCAAGTGTTTGATTAAGGCCTGTGCTTTTCAGTATCCTTATAAACGATTTGGAAAGGGGGTTGAGTATTGCAGAGACAAGGTTTTGTGGATGGCACAAAATTAGCTGTGGTAGTCGAATCTGACCCTGAGAGAGAGGCAGATGGTTCATGTGGCAGTGAGGGACTGTATCAGAAATTTCAGGTGAAAGTCAATGCTATTAAATGCAAAGTAGTTTGTCTAGGAATGTACATACTTAATTATATATTAGACTTACTCAGTTACAGATTGAACATTACGTTTTTATCACTCAGAAAGAGAGTTGCTGTAGGATAACTATGAAAACATTGATGCAGTGACAACAGCAATAAAAATTCAAACTGAATGAGAGAAATTTTTAGAAAAAGAAAAAAGGAAAAGAAAAAAGACAATTACATTATTATGTCACTGTATAAATGTTTGGCAAACCCACATATTGATTAATATGTACAGTTCTGTTCAACTGGTCTCATAAAGAGTAAAATAGAACTAAAAAGGATGGGTGGGAGTTATTTAGCTCAGGGATTTAGACACCTAAATTTAGGTTTCTACCTGTAGGTGTCAATCTAAGAGGTAGATATCTACACTTAAATGCTAAATCAGAGCTTTTAGATCTGAATTCCACCTACAGAAATTGGATGAAGACGGAATGGTTTTCATTTCAGGACAGAGAAACAGTCAGGCGTGGGGCAGAGATCTTGAGATCTTGATATCTCCTAGCTAGCAAAGAAACCATGAAGGAAGGGATGACTATTCTTTTTAAGAACTGGAGAAGTTAAGGACATCACGTGCAATTATTAAGCATCAGGTCTAGCAAGAAAGTCAGACCTTGTCACGTAACATAGTATTTATATTGCAGGACTTATTGTCAGTCTGATATGTAGGTCAAAAGTATACATTAATTAGGAAGGTTGGTGGGAAGCCGGTGTCCTGCCAGACATGATTATGAAGGCTCATTTAACTGTCAAAAGCCAGTGAAGGTATATGTGAAGGACCCTGAGGCAGCTAGGTAGGACAACAAAGGCAATTTCTAGGCTAAAACAGAGACTGTGTGTGAGAAGCTGGTGTGCACCCCACCACAGGTCTTCTTGTGGTCAGTGTGACACCCTGAAAAGAGAACCACAGCTGGCATCTCAGCAACAGAAGCTGTGGTATGCTCCAACATAGACTTCAGAGGAAGAAGAGAGAAAGGGAGGGATGGAAATCCTGTGCAGAGATTTTAGAAAATGAAGGAGGCTGATGATGGCTGTGAAGGAATATCCATAGGCAATGTCCAGAACAAAGCAGCAGTGTCCATAACTCAAGATCTTGAGCACCGCGGAGTTGATTGACTGAAGAAAATCCTGGAAGCCACCAGCGGTACAGAAGTTCCCAGGGCTTGCAGCTGGTGATGCTCCTACCTGGGGCTTGAAATGCAGGTACTAGAATTCACTCACTAAGTCAGGTCTTTACAAGAGCAGTGCTCTAGTGCTTTTAGAAGAGTTAAATTGTTAACCACTTTCAGCCCAAGTTGTTTCACTCTCTCCAAACTCCTGAGTTTTGCTGACCAGCAGTATTTCAGCTGTTACTGAATTTGCAGATGGGATCCTGAATATGATCAATAGTGACCCAAATGTGGTCAGTTTGGATGGACTATCTTGGAAGAATAGCTAACAGTAAGAAGGACTGTGGAGAGTGAGGCTGGAGAACATCTCTGTCTCTGATGTAGGGGAAAACTGAATTATGCCAAAGCTGTAGATAGATTTAGTTTAGCATAAAGCTGTGTCTAGTGGTCGCAAACTTTCCTGTTTCAGTCCTGCTCTCATTTTTGTTTTGTTTGGATATATTTTCATCATTCATTTTGTGCTTTAGAAAAACACTTTGTCCTGTTTTGAATTACTCTGCTGGCTGTCCCCAGGGTATTTCCACTGGCCTTTACCCAGTTGCAGGTATTCACTGTGTGTTCAGGCAGCCAGGAACTGGGCTCCACAGACCTCAGGACTCAGAGCACTCTGGAAAGCAGTATTGCTCATCTGCAGGGTGCAAACTCAGAGAATGATGATTTAATTAGATTGGTAGCACTACTTAAAAGCAAAATTGGACTCTAATGCAGCTGTCTTTAAGATACACTTCAGTATTACATAAGAAGCCCATAATAACATCAGAAGTGGAAACCTTTAAGTGAGGGTAAGTTTGATGGTAACTTTAATATCCTTTATTGTAAAGCACAGAGCTGCAACATGGTAAAATCCATTAGTACTTTGGGGATCTGTGGCTTTTGGATTTTTTTTAAGTCGGGAACTATTCATTAGCTCAAAGTGAAACTTACTGTAAGAGTGTTCGAGTTGTGGTGGGAATTGCTGTTGTTGATTGAGTGAGTTCCATCCTCTCTGAGAACAACCCAAGAACCTGAGCCTCGTGTCCAGGAGCCTGCTTGGCAAACCTTCCAGTGTTCTGCTCCTGTTCCTGCTCTGTTAAAGACCATGGCTGCCAGTGCATTTCTTCCAGTGCCGGTATGGGACTTCAGTAGTTCTCATCCCCTCTTGTCCCCAATCCCGTTTGATCATGATAAAGCTGCCCAGGAGCCTGGGACAGAGAGTGGGGCTGCCTAAAAATGACTTTTCCCAAACCAGGTTTGTTCTTGCCCAGGGATCCACCTCGATCCACTTCTGCATGTAGCCCCAACACAGCTGTACTGTCACAACCGTGGGGCTGTCACGGGAGCTTCTTACGGTAGCAACAGCCTCTGAAAGGAAAAGATTTGTAATTACACGTGAAAAATAGAGTGCTCTGAGTAATCTCAGAGCTTTGGTATGCATATGTATGTTCTTCAGTCTCTGGATAGGGATGATCTGCTTTACATGAGTGCTTGTCACCATAGCAGGACTTTGAGCTTACTGCCTGATGCTCTGTTTGAATTCTGTGACCGAGGGACTGTTCCTAGCATTTCTTGCCTTTTCTGACCTAGAAAATATTTACTTATATTTTATAAATCAGAGCTGCTATCCCTGGAAAAATTTAATAAGGTATTTTGGTGCTTGTCAGGGAGTTGCCAATGGAAATCAGGGTCAAAATAGTGGCATGGTTCTGGACTTAATTAGACAAGATTTTTTTTTTTTTTTTTGGAGAAGTTATTTTAGAGAGTTGGACACTGGGGAATTTTCTGCATGGAGTTAAGAAGGAAACAGCTTTAAAATTTGTTTCTCCGTTTCCTAGAAAATGAGTTTTCTACACGGTTTCGGATTGTTCAGCCAAATGTCTCTGTTTTTTCATGATATGTTTCACAACATATTTGTTATGTCCAGACATAGAACGTTAGAATTAATCAAAACTGAAATATTTATGGAGAAAGCTATTTCACGTCCATCTCTGTCATGAGACTGGCTGCTCTGATAGGGATTAGAGGTTGTTACACTAATGACTTAGACTTTTGTCTCATTGCCAGAACAGTTTCCCAATTTAGAACCTTTTCTTCTGATTAATATTTGTATTCCTCCCACAATTCCTCTTCTTATAGGAACTCGTACTGGGAATTATTCCAGACCTACATAATGTCTCTGAAATCTTTTTATCCCTCTGTTTGCTGATCAGTGGAAAGGATTTTAATGCCAGGTTAGGTAATCGAGATAAATCCTAACTTCATCTAACTTTATCCCTCAACCATGTCTTGGATATTCTAGAAACATTTTTTGTGATCCATAAATAAATTCACACAGGATTTTGATTAATCTTTTTTTTTTTTTCCCCATCTTCTTTTTTCAGTGAAGCCTCATTACATTAAATGGGAGATCAAACGCAGCGAATTACAACTTCCACTATGCATTACCTTGTTTAGTGCAACACGTTTTGGGGGGTTGAAAACATCAAGTAAGTTCCAAAGGCAACGTGTTGTGCTCAGCAGGGTGTATGTAGTGTATTTTGGTACTATCCTGAAACATTAATGGCTTCTAGTACCTGGTAATGCTTTCTAGCCCTGTTCAGTTGTTTGAATTAGCTTACATGGAGGCACAGGGTATACACTGATTTAATTCACTTCCCTTCTAACTGCAGCTAGCCACAAAAAGAGACAGAGTCAGAGGGAGTCCAACTTGTTTAACGTAGGTCTCTTGCTGGTGCTGGGAGCCAGCAAAGGTGCGGGGTGCCTGTGCGGCTTGGGAGAGGCTTCTGGCTTGGGCAGCCTCATCACATCACTTGGTGTTACTCTCTGAGCCTCTGTGGGCCTGTCTGGGGCCTTTTGTGTCCACAAGGCAGATGCTTCTCATGCACAGTCACCCAGAGAAGCACATACCTAAGGAACAGCTTCACAGAAACCTCTGTCCTGGTTAGAAAACTATCTGACCTTGCTTGCGGGCAATAACCGAGAGCAAAGCTCGAGCCTGTATCTCTTTATCCTTTCTCATTTGACTCTCTTAACTCCAGCAGAAGGTTTCGAGCTAACCTAGAGGTCAAAGTTTCCTTACTTTGGTGAGGAAACTTTGGTTTCCTTACCAAAGGAAACCAAAGAAAACTTTGGTCTGAGTGACTGTTGGGTGACATGAGCCTTTAGGTTAAGTGAGACTGGGAAAGATGGTAGCTCCAGTTTGTTAGAACTGGACTCTGTGTTACCCTTGACTGTCCTAATGATAGATAGGATGGAAAAAAACCTCCCTTGCTTTGACCCAGAGTTGCTCTTTCCTCTGATGGTTCATTGATTCTCTTTGCTTCCCTTCTCATTTAATAGATTTTTATAAGTTGGGCATTTACAGATCTGCTGCTATTAACATTCAGTGTTAGAGAACCCGAGAGCTTCTCTGCCAACTATGCTGGAGCTTCTGAGCCTGCTGATTTAAAAATGTTCATTGCTGATAGATTCTAACATCTCTCTCAGTTACTAATAGACTGGAAAGTATTTCATCATCTTCAAGCAATGAAAGCAAATCATCCTTCTTTCCAAATACCGAATAAAAGTCTGTTTGAACACTTCTGCATTTTCTGCATAATCCTTCACAATTCTCCTGTCTGCACCGAGCAGTGACCCTGTACTGTTGCTAGGATTTCTTTTGCAAACACAACTTTCTTGTGCTAAGCTCTGTCAGCCATGGATTTTGTTCTGAGGTTTCTTTGTTTCGTGCTTCTGTTCATGTAGGTCAGGAGTTTTCCTGGCTATTGATTTAAAACTAGTTATATGCAGTACTAGTGTTTGACATTTATGTCTTTGTTTCTCGTTGCTGATATCACTACCAAACTTTAACTACATGAGTCAATTGTTTTAAGATTTTCTGTTGAGTGTCTGACTCAGTCTGATACTTTTTTTCATTTTTAATATGTCATGTAGAATGGCAACAGGATTAGGAAGAAGATGCCATTTTCCAATGTTTAAAATATATACCTATATATTTGTAATACATGTTCTCTGTGTGTTTGTGTATATATATATTATATATATATAAAACCTCAGCCCCAATAGCAATGCCATACAGTCCACTCTTGACAAGCTGGAGTCTCAATATTTCAATTAAGGGCTTGAAATTTAGGAAAGGAAGAGCCTGTTGAGTATGGGGTGGAGCCCAGCACCACACAGTGCCTCCTTTGCAGGTCTGGCAGCAAACACGTGAAACCCCCGGCAGAGCACGTGTGTTCAGACCCAGTCTAGTGGAGGTCTTTACAAAGGATGACAACATCATTCTGTTTTCAGCAACCTCATTATTTGTAGATACTGTGCCACAGAAGTGGATGAGGATGCCAGAATCCTGTCTTCTTCAGCAGCAGTATCTGGGGAAGAGCCCCATCCAGGCAGGGCTACCTGTGCTCCCTCCATCTGAAGAGGCATCCTGATACAACACNAGCTTTTCATGCTTCTCAGGCTCTCATATACCTCATGCTTGACCATTTTAGAGATCCTCATTCCTTTATCAGAACTGTGTCTCCTGTTCACACCGGCATCCTCACACCACTGTGCTCTCTGTGGATGGAGGAGATGGATGGGTAAAGGTGCAGAATACACACAGGTAGAGGTACAGGCATGCAGCTACTCCTACACAGAGTCCTGCCGAAGTGCTGTGTCCTCTCCCTCTGCTCGCTTGTGTTTGCTTTGGACTGTAAATTCCAGGGGCCACAGGCAGCTAACAGACAATCCAGAATTTTATTTGGGAAAAGCATATATTTTAATCTTAATCTTTAAGGTTTTTCCATAGCACCCACTCTGGCTCACAGGATGTGAGCAGAGAGAGCCTGTGGTCCTTTGATTTGTCTGAGTAGGGTGGGTTTTGTTGTGTTTGTACCTTAAGAGCCCAGTGGCTTCTTTTCTCATAACTACAGTTAACAGCACTTTCAATCTGAAGGGTTTTTCCTTAGTGAACTGTTCTCTTGTACTTGCACCACTGTATCTCTTAATTTTCATTATTAGCAGATGGAGCATGAGTCCCAGTTCTTTCCTTCCATCATTTCTGCCAAGAGATCTCTGGTGCTTACGCACATTTTGTGGGTACTTAATCTTGCACTACTTTTCTTCCAGTGATTCTGATTAATTTTATCCATGTACATAAAATTATTTTGTGAGTGACACTTTCCATTAAAAAATTAGGTTGAAAATTAGGTTTACTAACCTGATTCCACTGAAAACATTTCATGCTCCCTTTTTTCAAATTCGAACTTCATTATTATTTTTCTGTAATCCACTTTTAATTGTAAGTACCCAGCATTCTGCTAGTTCACGCGGCACCAAATGACACAAGGTTGCTCTGGAGTGCTCCAGCAAGTATCTTCTGGGGAATATTGAAATTCCATGGAAACAACATGAGAACCATTATCTGAAACAGCCTCTTCAGGCGAACCATATGGGGTGAAATATTCTGCGCTGCTTCGATAATCCGAGCACAGATACGTTCACTGGTAGCTCTGCAGTAAGCATCAGTCATTTGCTTTGTCTGTGCAGTATTAATGAGCCATTTCAATAGACAGCAGGTTTCGACTATACTTGCTGCATATTCACATTGCTTCCTTCAAGTTGTTTCAAAACTCTTTCCACTAGATTAACCAGAAAGTCTCGGTTATTCTGTCAAGTGGTGGGGTAGTGAAGGCATGGACCATCCTGTCCTCTCCAGCCTTGGTTGGTACTTGGTGAGGGATGGTGTGCTAGGCATGCTGCCTTTGCTGAGCCTTCCTGCAGCCAGGAGGCTTTGCTGCTGCTTCCAGTGGTGGGTTTTTTCTGGCCCCACTTCTTCCTGTGTGTGTAAAACCTTGTTATTGTGTCCTGGTTTGTCTGTCAGATAAGGCTTATGGTTGTGGCAACGGAACCTTTCTGCAGATGGGCATGCATCACTGTGCTGGAGGAGTGAGATTGTGCAAAACCCAGAACAGGAAGCGCAGAGGGAAGAGTGTTGTCATTTTCCATGGGGCACAAAAGCTTGAGAAATTTAATATACATGGTTTGAAACACATAATGCATGAAGAGGCCTCTCGAGGGGCACCCAAAGCCAAACAGAAGGCTCTGGTCAGTTCTGAAAGACACATAGAAGGCTTTGGGGGCACCAAGTGTCACTTGAGATTTAAGAAGCACTTTAATTTACTCCCTGTCCTCTTTGTGAGCATTCAGAAACACAGTCCTCCCTTAATCTTAGTGCCTGCCTCTCATAGCTACATGGAGCTGGATCTGGGCAGCAGCTTGAGAGAAATTATAGATTGGTAAGGTTACTTACAGGTCTTTCTACAGAAAGACACTTGCACCACAAATCTTGAACTAACCACTTCCCAAGCAGGGGAGCTCACATGTTTAAACAGAACCACAAGGATAATTAAAAGAGCCTGGAGGTTGTGAGCACCAAACTAGATTAGAGCCGCTAGATGTGGAGCGGGGGAAAAAAGACAAAAAAAGATGTTGCTTTTTTTTAATTTCAGCTCTTTTGGGTTTTTTTTAAGTGCTGCTTTATAAAAACCAAGTATAAAGTGAGCATGTGATTTATCCAGCAGGATGGAGCTGGTGATGCTGTGGTTGAGGGGAGGTGAAGGTCGCCAGTTGAGTTTGGTGCCTTGGTTGTGCCAGGGCTGCTGGGGGAAGCACTGGGCTGGCTGAGCACTGCTGTGCCTCTGGAGCTGCTGGAAGAGCTACAGGTGAGGGATGTTTTTACTTCTTTTTTTTTTGAACAATCTTTAGAAAGGAAAAAGCACAGACTAAGGAATAATGTAGATGTCTGTAAGTCTGTCCTGCACTCTTTAAATTCCTTGTATTTTTTGTATGTTATTTGGAGTGAGTTTGATTGTATTGCCTTTTCTTCCTCTGTTAAAAATGAACCAATAACACTGCACCATCTCACCCCCAAGGCCTTGCTAGCTGGCCTCTTTTTTCACATCAGTTGAGTCCCCACTGCCCCTCTGGAGCTGTACTCATCCTTTTCTTATTCTCTCTGGAAACTGCATTAATTTTAAGTGTCTCCCCTTGGAGCTGGAGCAGCTTCCAGGGGCAGACATCCTTCTACCTTGACACAAGCTCTTTCCCAGGGCTGCTGGGATGGAGGCAGCCACGAGAGCTTTTGCATCCTGTGCTGTGGTGTCAGGCACACTCTCCCTGGCTGAGGCTTTTTGGCCCCCTCACTTTTTTTTCCAGAGTTTACCTTCATGCAGAGGTGTCTGGTCTCTTCAGCACACTTCAGACTTGCTGGTGCAGCATGTGAGGGCTCTAGTGCCAGGGTTTTGGTTGGGGGGTGCAAAGAGCTTGATGGTGTGTAACTCTTCCAGCTTGACCCAGGAGATGGGGAGTTTCATTCCTCTGTGTTTGTTTTCTGTGGGCGTTTTTGGATTGCAGGGATACATGACAGAGAGGAGAGAGGATTTGCAGATGTGGGGGACGCCTGTGTCACTGAGAGCACTCACACCAGGAGACTCTGCCCCAGAAGAAGCTGTGGGTCTCGTACCTCAAACGGGAATGGAGCCACCACAGTCACTCCTGCACTGGAGTGGGAGAGCAGCTTGTCTTTGGGGCTGAGCCTGCAGCACCTGGGGCCCCTCTGCCACGCTGGTGTGCAGAGACCCCACGGAGTGTGGCTGGAAGTGGGGAGCCTGTGGGCTGATAGCTGGGGAGGATCCCTGTGTGAGAGCTGAGATGTGCTGCTGTTGGCCCCTGCTTCAAAGTCCTGCAGGAGGGCTGCCCTCCAGGGGACAGCTGCTGAGCTGGGGCTGTCTGGAGCGGGTGGTAGTTGGCTTCTGGACTGAGACAGTCTTTGTGGTGCTGGGGTTGCCTGTGGCCACGTCTCATAGGGCTGGCTGGGACTAAAGGTAGCAGCTGGCTCGGCCTTCCCTTGTCAGATGCTCTTCATTGTAGATAAAAGCTTTTTCTGATCATTCTAGTTCCCATGGCTGGCAAGGGTTTTATAAATGGCAAAGGCTGCTGCTGTGGGTCAGCCTGTTGGGAAGTCTTTCTCTTCCATCTACCCCAGGAGTGTGCTGATAAACCATCTTCCTTTCCTAAATATGCTGGCAGGAGCAAGCCTCTCTGTGCTGGAACTACAACCCACTCAAGGTGGCAGTTGTGTTCCTGTGACCACCCTGTGCTTTTAGTTGTGTTCTGGGAGAGCTTTTGCCTTGCCCAGCTGTGGCTGAAGCTCTAGCTCCTGTTGTGGGTGGAGAAGTGAAGGCCTGAGCTTGGCTGGAGGCACAAATCTGGTATGCACATCTGCAGATCTGCCCCTGCTCCAGTGAAAACGGGAGTTTGAGTCCCACTTGTGAAGGAAAAGCATCTGGAGTTTCTATTCCTGCTCCTTCTCAGTTTTCTTTTTTGAGATGCTCATAGCTAAGAATAACTGCTGTTTCACCTCGTGCCCACCCTCCACCAGCTGCTTGGGGCCACCATTTTAGACTTCAGCTTGAGCTGGAAAGAGTAAGTGACTTTGTTTTCCAGGGACTTTGTTTTTTAGGAGCAAGAACTGGCTTTTGCCTCCATTTGCCCCTTCAGAAGCTGCCTCAGGAGGAAAGGGCCTGTGCTTGCCAGCTCCCCACAGCCCTCGCTGGGGAGCTGCACCATGGGAAGTGCTGAGCAGCAATCCAGCATTTTAGCAACATGCTGGGTTGGTTTTGCTCTTGGAAATAAAAAGTAGAGCAAGCCACAACTGAGACAGGGTGACTTGCAGTTCATTCAACGCTTATTTACTTAATGCCTGGTAGTGGATCTCTCTCAAGGAACAGACCTTGCCCTGCTCCTTGTCCTCAGTTTGTCCCACAGCTCCTGCATCAGAAAGAGCTTGTTGCTGTGCTGATGGAGCTCAAAGAGGGTATCCACCAGCTGTGGCTGCCTTGCTGCACCAGCTCTTATTTCCTTACACTGGGTAAGTGCCACACAGGGCTGTTTCTCTGCCTTCAGCCCAGCTTGCTCTTTGCTCCATTTCAGCCAGGGCCCAGCAAACACAGCTCTGCCTCCTTGTTCCAATGTGCTTCACAAACACGAAGGTAGAAGGTGTTTGTTCAGGAGGAGGATAGGACCTGGAAGGATGTGGGCACCACAACTTAACTGGAAGTTGAATGGTGATTGTTGCAGAGTCTGAGCTGTGAGGGGGCAGAAAAACCCAAGGGGCCTTTCTGTGCCTGTGCTGTTCACATAGGCTGGGGAATGGTCAGGCAGTGTTGGCCACTCCAGCTGGACCTTGCCCACCTCTGCACTTAAGTCTCTTCTTGTTCTTTCAAAGAAGTCTTTCAAACAATTCCCTTTATGGGGTAAGTACAGGGGTGGGTACAGGTAAGTGCAGGCCACATCAGGGAAGGTGCTGGAGTGGGGCAAGGCTGAGGCAGGGGGTGATGTTGTGATGGGTTTGTGTGAGCTGCTCAGGGTTTCTGCCTCCACCTAACCCCATTTCTCCTCACTGTTCTTAAGAGCCCTGGGTGCTAGAGCAGTGTGTTAGCAGACCAAACCGAATTCCTGAAAGGCAGTTCCCTTGTGCACTTTTGGGGATTGTTTACACTTGGTCAGAAACAAGCTCATTGTGGTGTGACTCGTGGGCAGAACATTGCTCTGCTTGGGGACATGGTACCAGGGCAGGACCACCAAGGCTGTGTCCCTCTGGGATACTGATAGAACTAATGCAGCTGAGGTCAAACCTTGACTCTTCTTCCTAGTAAGTCTGTTTAGGCTGAATCGCCACTTTGCTCTTGGGAAGAGCTCAAATATAAAACTGCAGGAACTTACTTGTGTCTACCTAAACCTCCTGAAGAGGCAGCTGTTGCTTTCCCTACCTCCTCAGGGACAGGCAGCCAGTGCCTGCTGGGAATGCCAGACAGACAAGACCATGGAAGCTTCTTCCCCATGTAGAGGCACCGGAGAGAGGGCTGCTCATCCTGTCTCTGGGGAGAATGTGGGTCTGTGGGCATGCTCAGGCTGTCTGGAGGGATTTCTCCTTGCCCAGTGTGGGATGCACTATGCAAAGAAAAGAAAATTGCTTAATTGTCCCATCCGTCTTCTCTTCCTCAGGCACTCAGTGCTTGCTCCAGACTGCTCCTGGGACTGAAGCAAGGAGAGTATCTTCTCTGTCCATTGCCCAGACTCTGCTGTGAAGATGAGATTTGAGGGGCACCAGCATCTTCCTTGTTAATATCTGCAGGGAAACCAAAGCAATACAAATAACCTGGCTTTGGCTGCTAAAACTCAGGTAAAGTAATGGCATGAAAAGCTGTGGTGGAGATGTGGGTGAGGCTTCCCCTCCTCCTTTGCTCTTGCATATAAACAGGGACTGCCTTAGGCTCTGATCCTTCAGGGAATCGGCCCTGGCTATGGGAGGCAGCCCCTGAAAACTGCATAAGGGATCAGTTTTAGGGAGCTTTGTTTGTTCTTTGCTTACCACTTCCTCTGAGCTCCAGTGCTGGGCTCTGCAGTGAAAGTGAGATCTGTACCAGGCAGGACACAGTCTCCAGCAGCCACATCCACGGGAGATGTCTGAAGACACCAGCAGTGCAGCACTGACAAAAGATGTTGTGAAACATGCAAACATGAAACTCTGTGATTGACTTTGCCACTGCCACCTTCCTTTGCTGTAGAACAAAACCCTTTGCACCAGGGCAGCCTCCTGCACCATCTGTGGGGTGAGTCCTGGTTCCCCTCGGCTGGAGTAGGACCACCTCTCATCCTGCCCTTCTGCTTCACACCAACCCATTGGCAAAAGGCTGGGAGTCCTGCCCTTGCCTCACTGCAGTGTGGTGGGGCTGATAGACCCGAGGGCCTGCAGAGCACATGGAGGTTGCTGGGTGCACCAAAGCACACAGATTTTCATGGACAAGGGGAACCAAGAAAGCAGATTAAAAACTCTGGGCCACCCTGAAGGGCACATGGAGGCCCTTGAGGGGACTGGAGTACGCATAGAGGGGCTCTGGGGCACCCAAACCCCCAAAGGCACTGTTGGAGCAGGAGGACAGAGCAGTTCTGGTTTCCTGCCTGCCTCTCCAGCTAGCTAGAGAACCACAAAAGCAAACCAAGAGGTGGAGGGAACCAGAGGGGAGACAGAGGGATTTGGGGCACTGAAAAGCAGACAGAATGATTTGATGAGCCGTAGTGGCACCAAAACCTGTGTGCAGGAATGTGGGGGGCATCATAAAAGGCCAGAAGCCTTTGGGAACACCAGAGGGGCACCAAAACCAAATTATAGCATGTGCAAAAGACCTGTATTTTTTTTTTTTTCAGCAGAAGGAGTCCTATATCCCTGCTTTTGCCTCCACGTGCTGGCATCCAGGCTTCAGATGAATTTCACGGTGTGTAAGCATCCCGAGAGAATTTCCTTCTTGTTCGTGCTACGGAAGAGAAACGCTCCCGTTTCCACTCAGATCTTACAATGGCTTGTCAGTGACAAAACATTCCCAAATCCTCTCATTTATCAAATGGCCAATCCTGTTAACAGCTTAAGAAACATAATTACCTGCAATCTCTTCTGCTATTCATTTTATGCCTACACTTCCCTCTCTCTGGCAGCTTACCAGCAGGCAAGTCAAGAGCTGAAGCACTGCTGCAGCCGTGGAGTGCTTCAGCAGTGCAATTTCCTCTAATCACCTGCACCATCATCACAGGAGTTTTCCCTCCCTGTTTGTAGCAGCAAGAAGCAGGTGAGCAGGGAAGGCTCACGGCCAAAAGCTAACACAACACCAGTTGTGTGTAGGTTTCCAAGCATAGCTCCATTTTAAGAGCTGTTCTCTCTGTATGGTGGAAACATCATTGATTAAGATCTGCTTTTGGCACACAAGAAATTGCAGCCAGATTTACGTGTCTGGGAGATACGTGACAGCAGGTGGGCTCTGAGAAAAGCAGAAGGAGAGGCTGGTGTGGGCTTTGGAAATGGCTGAGGGCTTCATCAGCGAGAAAGCAGGGCCAGAAACGCCAGCAAGCTTGGTGACCCAGCGGGGAAATCGGAATCGGCTGGGGACAGGGTGAGCTCCTCATTATTGCATTGTTAAAACAGGCTGATTTTAACTTACTTCATAGTGCAGCTGCAGCTTGTGAGAGACTTCACTTGGTGTATTTGGATCAAATCTCAGGGATGGTTTAGAAGAGCAGTGTTCTCAGGCTGGAGATCCACTGGCTTCCTAAATGTGTACGCATGGGACAGCTTTAGCTGAAGGGAACCCCAAGGATCACCATCACTTCCCCTACAGCTCAGGGACTACAAGATCCCCTGGTCTGTCCTACCTGTGCTGGCTGCAAAGAAAGCTGCCTTCTGTGCCTTAAAATAGTGTGCTAGCTTGACATCATCACTGTTCATTTACCTGGCCAAGACCTGCTTCTCCTTACACTCCCTGTTTGGCCCTGCCTTCAGTTCTGAAGGAGTATTCTTATGCCTACTCCTCTTTCCAACCCTGGCATCTATTTTGGATCCTTAGTGTTTTGGATAAATGATGTACATTTCTTCTGACACATTCATATGTTATTTTTAAGCATTTTTTTAATGCTGCTTGCCAACATTTTATCCTTACAATTCTTTGAATTTTGTATTAAAACCCCCTATGAACAAACTGTATACAAAACAGAAGGTCTGTTTTGGTGTTTTTTTTTTAAAGAGACATCATCCTAAGGGATTTGGGGCTTTTTCATCCCAATAAGATACTGAATTCAAGTATATTTTGGTCATTATTACAGAATAACCCTTTCTTAAAAGCGATTTGAACATCAAATGCCAAATATGTCCAGAACTGCCCAAAGAACTGGTTTTCCCATTGAAAACAGTGTCATTCTCTTCTCACAATTCAGTCACAGAGTGTCAGTCACAGAGTCACAGAGTGACTGAGTCAAAGCATGGCCCAAACACCACCCAGACTCAGGTGCCAAAGTGCTGCAAGAACAGCAAGGAGTTGGGTAAGAAACCATCTGAGGCTTGAGGAGGGACTGGAGCAAGCTTATTTCTCGTGTTTAATGAAATATAATATATAAATAAGGAAATTAAGAGCTGCAAATGAATAAACTGTACCTAAGGAAACTGCCCCAGTAATAAAAAAAAAACAAAACTAGGACAGCTGTGCTTTTATACAAGAACTTGCTATTTTTTATGACATTTATTTCAAATCATACCAACCCTTCAGTGCAGCAATAATGCCCAGTGGAGTTCTCCAACCTAAGCTTCTCATCACTGGTGTAAGAAACAAAGATAATGTCATTTGAATGCTGGATGCAACAACGTAGGCTGCTCTCGAGGCTGATTCTCCCTGCTCCGAGAGGGAACAATGGCTCCAAACAGACTCACCAGAACAGACGGGGAAGCAGACGTCTTGTTTGTGAGGAAATGGCCAATATCTCGGCTTTTTTTTTCTCCCATTTGTTTCTTCCTGGAAAGGTAAAAAAAAAATAAAAATAATGAAACAGTTGCATAAAGATGCTGCTATTTCAAAGCAATTTTTAAAACATTTCTGATTTGCAAATGGCATTTCAGCATTTTCATAGAATAAAATGCTGCCGTGATGCTGCGTTTAAATATTTCATTCCAGCTCCCTGAACAAACTTAAAATCCTATTATAAGTCATTGTGACATTAAAGTGCTCTTCTGAGCGGTGCCCGTCGCGTAGACATCTCCAGCTCTGAGCACAGCTGCGGGAGCCGTCCCTGCTCCTGGCGGATCAAAGGCAAACCACGCCACCACCCGCAACCCGCTGCTTGGCCCCAGCACCCCAGCAGAGGGAAGAAAAAAACATGGATCCTGAACCTCCTGAGTGTTTCTTCCTTAGGGGTGACGCCGTCTGCGAGAAGTACGTGTTGCTGCTTAACCCTGCTGTGGAGAGGTTGGGTGAGTTTAGCAAACAAAAATACTTCGCTGTGGTTCCAATCGTGCTGAAACAAGGCAGGAGCCAGCTCTGGCTGCTCAATTAAACATTTGTTATGCAGCGTTTGTGGAGGGAAATGCTGAAGAAAGGATTTCGGGGAACATACGTATTGCACGGAGAAGGCGTTTCGGGAGGCATTTTCCAAACCTCCTGCAATTCCCGTGTGCTGCCAGTCCCTGGCGAGCGCCACGTTCAGGTTCAGAGGACGGCTCACGGCTGGGTGCAACGACACGGCGACAACCGCCAGGGCGCACGTGGGGCGTGGGCATCTGCCCGTGTCTTATTTAATTCCGTGCGTTCCCACTCTCGATGTGGGAGCAAGGGGCTGTTGTTCCCCTCCTGGAGCGCTGGGCACATGTTTTGGGAAATGCTGGCTGTCCTCTTCCACAGTGTGGGCACTTGACCCCAAAACACATGGTGCCACCCTGCCAGGGGAAGCAGTGCTGCTTTACCCATCAGCGCTGGAGCGCTCTGGGAGCTGGTCTGTTCTGTCCCACTGAAGTAGCCACACTGGGTGTGCACCGTGACTCTCAGCTTCTCGTGTGTATTCCCTTGCTCCTTGTAGCCACATGCCACACTAATTTCTCTGGGGCTGAGATCTGTGATGCCATGTTTTGGGATTCAGAGCATCCCATCTCCAACTGTGTGAGCTGCTGCTTGAGGAGAAGCTTGTGTGTTTCTCGTGGTGTCTCTGCCCTTGGTTGCACCCTGATCCACAGGGTGGGTGTGCAGCTGAGCCTGCAGAAGCCCAGGTTGTGGCTGTGAGTGGCCCAGAGCAGGACATTGGGTTGGCAGGGTTGGCTCACCACATAGCTCCACCCAACTGCCTTGCAGAGGCTCCTGTAAGCACTGGTGTGTTTTGCATCTCCATCCTTCTCAGCTTTGACAGCTCCTGATGCAGGCGAGCGAGGCCCCATCCAGCACACAGGGTGGGTACAAGCAAGTGGAAGTCAGGGCTTATGTTTGCCACTGATAAATGTATTAGTCTTTAAAGCGGAATTTAAACTACAACCCTTTTTCAGGCACCTCAGCACTCCATTATTTTGCAGACCTTGTAAGGGAATGTGATTTTGCCTTTTAACTGGAGTGTATCTTATGCTAAGCAGTGAGATTAAGCATAGGGATCCAAAAGAAGTTGCTGAATGGCAGAATTGCCTTTATAAATAACATTAATAATTTATCCGATCCAGGGTTTTTTTGGGTAAATGAAATACCTGCCTCTGTATAAAGCCCACTGAATAGGAACACATCTCTGCTTTTATGAGGCTTGGATTAATGAAGGGAAATGCTAAGGGGCTTATCTTCGCTTCAATTTGCAGCCCTTCCGGCTAATGGCAAACTCATTTAAGAAGCTCCTGTGTTTGTGCCAACTCTGTCTTTATTCTCGGTGCCGGAGCTTGGCTGCATTTCTTGCCGCAGCGCTGGAGAGAGCGGAGAGGAAGCAGTTTGTTTTCTTGACCTCAGATTACCAGACAAAAGCTAGCGAGAATAATTTTCCTTGGAGTCTTCCTGATTATGAGTTGCTTAAAGCATCTGCATGGCGGCTGGAGAGAAGCTGGCAGTCCGGGGACCCCACGTGTGAGAGAGGACAGGGCTGGTGGCTGGTCAGGGATGAGTCGAAGGAGCATCTGTCATCTTTCTTCTGAGACGCCAGCATCCTCCTGCATGGACAGTTGTGAAATGGCAAAATTCTTCCTCCTCAAAGCCCAGGAGCTGTCACTTCGCAGCTCTTCTTTCATGCCGGTAAAAATCAATCGCTTCGAAGTTCACTGAAGGTGAAGGCAACATTTGCTTTCCATTCAGAGCGAAGCGGGCCGACTTCGAGAGCAAGTGCTCTCAAAAGGGAAAATAGCAAAAATCAGCAGAAAAATTCTCTGAATAATTTGGACCAGGAAAGGAAAAAGCAATTTGCTCCCAGTTATTCCACAGACAAAAGTATGAATAAAAAAATCATGAGCTATTTACCCTGCCTGGACTGTTTGCATGAGTTTTATGCTATTCTGGTTTTGATTCACCAACCCCCAAAGACGTTATCTCTGGATCCTCAAGGCACTTAAAGAAGGCACACCTTATATTTTATTTTTTTTTAATTTTATTCATGTGCTGGATCAGCAGGGCCCAGAAGCAGAGATAACAGAAGGGGTCTTCCATCTGAACCTTGCTGATGCTCGTGTGTGCATTGACCCAGATCGGAGACCCAAACTCTGGCCAGCCAACTCTACCAGCACAGAAATGTTGTCCAAAACAGTATTACAAGCTTGGGTGCTTTGCATTCAGATAGTGAGGCTGTGGCAAAAGTGTGGTGGGTGTTTACAATCCGCTTGAGAAAAACCTGATACGTGTCGTTAGCTGGTCTGTGGCAAAGGCGCAGCTGCTGCTTTAGGTGGCCCAGCCGGATGGCTGGTATGGCTCCAAATGCCAAAGACCATGAAATGAGCAGAGGAAAAAAGCAGGCAGGATGAAGACCTTGCAAGCTTTATCAAGACCCACCAAAAAGTCAGGAGATTTGGGGATTACCCTGTGTAATTACATTACCTTGAGAAAAAAGTTTACTGAGAATTTCCTGTTTTGTGTTGCCAGCGCTTTTCAGCCATTAGTAACACATAACTTCACATTGTCTTTTCCCGAGGCACAGATGGGCTAATTTTCAGCTACCTGATAATTACACATTGTTTGAAACTGTATCAAAGGCTTCTGTTCCTGCATTCCTCCAGCAGCCATTCTTGCATCTCACAAAGTCCCTTGATTGGGCCTCGCAAGGGTCCCTGTCCACAGTCTGTCCATCTGGGAGCGGAGTGGCAAAGTGCCCACACTCACATCCTCAGGGTTTGCAGGATGCTCGTGCAGGTTTGCAGCATTTCCAAAGTGGGTGGAGTGACTGAAGCCACACCAAAAGGGTCTTTTTCGTCCTGATGCTGGTGTGGGGGGTTAACATGGGGCAATGCTGTGTCAAAATGTGTCCACTTAAGTACATATGGGGATGCTGATGTCATAAGGAAGTTTAAACTAGAGGAGGGAGGGGTTAGGTTGGATATCAGGGGAAGTTCTTCACGCAGAGAGTGGTGAGGGTCTGGAACGGGCTGCCCAGAGAGGTGGGGGATGCCCCAAGCCTGGAGGGGTTCAAGGCCAGGTTGGATGGGGCCCTTGGGAACCTTGTCTAGCTCCAGGCCTGGAGATTGGTGGCCCTGCCTGTGGCAGAGGGGTTGGAATTCAATGATCCTTGGGGACCTTTCCAACCCAGACCAGTCTGGGATTCTGTGTGCAGCTAAGAAGGAACCGAGGTACTAGAAATCAGCATGACAAAGATTCAGTTTTCCTTGGGTAAATTGTCAGTCCATTGACTGTATGGAGAGGAAGGCTGACAGCCTCTCTAGAGCCATAGTGGAGGATGGAGAAACCTCCTCCCTTGATCCTTCCTCTTCAGGACTGGTTACTCTTCCAGTTGAGGTCTGATTGTTTTTAGAGGATGTTTTCTCAGCTTGCCTGGCTTTTCCCACAGGCTGTCCTGTGGGAAGATGCAAAAGGCCCCACGTGTGTGTTTTCTGCTTCCCCACACCCGGTGCGCCTGTTGCCTTCTCAAGGAAGGAAATTAAATTGGGTTGACACGACTGGTTCTTGACAAACCCGTGTTCTTTGATTTAATTCATCATTTTACATCTTACAAGTTGCTCGTTTAATAGTTTCTTCCAGCCTCTTGCAGGCAATTGAGATTTTGATGATTGAGATGGTGTTTTTTAAAATTTTTTTTAAGTATCCTCTTTAAAGAGATGTGCTTCTCTTATCTCCAGGGACATCTGCGCCTTCATAAATTTTGAAGATAACCACCAAAGGTTCAATGTTCTTGGGTGCCTTCTATCAGATCCTCTCATTTTGAATACATTTGACATATCCAGATGCCTTTAAACATCTTCCCTGATGCAAGCCTTCCCCACAGAAGAGCCTGTTTCATTAAGTTCCTTTCGCAATTAACCTTTTTATAAAGACTGAAATAGGGGAGATGGGGCAAACTCCTGCTTCGATCGCTCAGCCCGTTCTCCTTCCCCAGACACCCGTGTCCCTACACATCCTGCTGTTCTCATTTCACACCTAATTTATTTGCAGACCCTTGCTGGTTGCCTCCAACACCTCGCTCAGGCTTTGCAGTGCTCACCCTGTGAACCTGTATTACTCCTCTGTTCTCCTCTCCAGGCACGTGCTCGTTCCGACTCTCCATACAGTATCTTCCCAGCTTCCAGACCCGGCTGCCGCCGTAATACCATCTAATTATGCTTCTTATCAGCTTTCACAGGGGAGCAGTTTGCTGTTGTGCACCATCCTTGGTCTCTTCTGGGAACTGCCAGTTTTCATACGTTTCCTTACCGTGCGTTTCCATCCAAGAGAGCTTCTCCACAACTTCCCTGATCTCTGTCAGGTGCTCATTATTTTGTTATTTCTATTCTTCCGTCTCGCTGTGCTGGTGGGAAAAGACACTTGGGTTATGCATAGCTTCTCCTGTTCCCAAATCTCTCGGGATGTGAGGTAAGGACGAGCCTGATAAAGCTGCAGAACTGCAGAGGGGGATCAGTGAAAGCTCCTTAAACCCTCCAGGCAGTGCTCCTGGGTGGGGCCAGCTAGGCATCGCTGCCGAGAGCGGGGTGCTTAAGGTCCAGAACTATCCAGCTGGTCCATGTTGGATGGTGTGTGGGGAGCAGGGCTCTGCAGCAGAATCTTGGCATCTGGTGAGGCCACACCTCGAATGCTGGGTGTAGGTTTGGTCCCCTCACTCCAGGAAGGATGTTGAGAGGCTGGAGCATGTCCAGAGAAGGGCAAGGAAGCAGGGGGAGGGTCTGGAGCACAAGTCCTACGAGGAGGCTGAGGGAGCTGGGGAAGGGTCTGGAGTACAAGTCCTATGAGGAGCAGCTGAGGGACCTGGGGCTTTTTAGTCTGGAGAGAAGGAGGCTGAGGGGAGACCTCGCTCTCCACAAGTCCGTGCAAGACAAGGGTACACAGAGGTGGGGTCGGTCTCTTCTCAGGTAACAAGCAACAGGACCAGAGGAAATGGTCACAAACTGCCCCAGGGGAGATTGAGGTGGGACATCAGGAAGAATTTCTGTCCTGAAAGGGTTGTCAGGTTTTGGAACAGGCTGCCCAGGGCAGTGGTGGAGTCCCCATCCCTGGAGGGATTTAAAAGTGTGGATGATGCACTGAAAGACATGGTCTAGAGGTGGACTGGGCAGGCTCAGGCTGTGGTTGGACTCTGATCCAACCCAAGTGATGGTTCTATGATTTTATCTCCTGTAGTCATTTCTGGTTTTCTTGTGTTCTTGCACATGGGATGATAAAAAAACCAAATGAGACTTCTCTGCTCATCCCTTGACTCTTCAGACAATGTTTGTGTCCTCATCTCAAGGGCACCAAAGTGTTACCCACCTCCATAGCCCTGTGCCTGGCTGCATTTGGCTGGAGCCTCCATCACCGCTCGCACGTCTGACATTTGCCGTGCCAGCCCAAGTGTCACGGTTCTCCCATGACCACTCAGACTGAAGTGCCACTGGAAACGTGGCTGCTGCACGGAGGAATCTGAGGCACCCTCAGGGGTGTTTCACGCCCAGATCCTGGATGTTTCCGAGTGCAATTTTGCTTTGGATTTTACAAATGCTCTTCCGCTCGCTTGCTTGCCTCGAGTAATGAAGCAGTGAGATAAAAGACAGGGCCACAGAAGGTTGTTAAAAAATTACTTGCAAATGAATGTGAGGACAAGGTGTATGAGTTAATATCATATAAAGACCCTTGAAATCGGCATACACGCGTGCACCCCCCGAGCGCTGACATTCGCAAGCTGAACTACACTGGTAAACTGAGCCCAAGGGGCTTGATTAACAGGAAATTTTCAGAATGCCAATTAGAGCAAAGTTTACCGAACAAATTGTTTGCACTTGTACCCTACAACCATCATGAATTTTAATTCAGCATGGATTTATGTGGCTGAAACAATAATTAAAGATACATGAACGCCTCACATTCAGGAGACTTCCCCCCCACCACAGCCACATTGTAGTTTTGGGAAGGGGATGAAAAGCCCCTTTGGGCAGGGTCGGCTCTCACTTGGGAGAACATGGTGTGCAGGAAGCTTTTACCCACGAGATACAAGCAGTGTCTTGAGTACAGTGAGATTTCTGCATCTTTAGTCTTCCATTTTTTTCCTCTGTTTTTTTCTTCTTCATTTATGTCACATGACAGCGAACGATCCACAGGGTGTTTTATCCGTAAACACCACCTTGTCTTTTCCTGCCTTCCACTTTTGGTGCTTGCCACGTCCTCTTTGGGTTCCCCAAGACTGGAGCCTTGCCCTGTGCCCTGGAGGGAACACAAGGTTCCCTTCTCCCCTTTTCCCTGCTCCTCCTTGTCTGGTCCCAGGTTTGGGTGCAGGGGAAACGCCTTGCAGGTCACCGTGATGCAGGGAGCTGCTTTGCTGGAGGAGAGAGCAGTGCTCCCCCACACAAAGTCACAGCCCAGCAGCACCATGTGTATCTGTGCCTTCATTGGAATTCTTCGCTCCCTCCTCGTGCTGGTAAATAAGTTACACGTATTTTTAGAAGAAGTTATTTTCTGTCACTGCACTTTTAAATGTCAACCTCCTGGAGAGGAGTCTTCAAGATAGTTTAAGGTCAGTCAGGCTTTAAGGAAGAAATAGGCAGGTGGGGAAGAAAAGCGGCTGTCAGGCTGTGGTGCAGCCTAAACCCAGGCTGTGATCCAGCCTAAACCCGGGATGTGATCCATCCTAAACCCAGGCTGTGATCCAGCCTAAACCCGGGCTGTGATCCAGCCTAAACCCGAGCTGTGATCCAGCCTAAACCTGGGCTGTGATCCAGCCTAAACCCAGGCTGTGATCCAGCCTAAACCCAGGCTGTGATCCAGTCTAAACCTGGGATGTGATCCAGCCTAAACCCGAGCTGTGATCCAGCCTAAACCCGAGCTGTGATCCAGCCTAAACCCGGGCTGTGATCTAACTGGAGGGCAAACGTGAGCATCCTGCGAGGAGGTGGCACTCAGGGGCCTTGTTCTTGCAGTGCTTCAGCAGCTGCCCTCAGTTATGGAATAACTAAAGGCTTTGAGAAAACACCCCTGTGTCTGAAAGCGACCTCGCCTGTAATGAATAATGCACACCTCCAAAGGTCGGTTTACAAATGATTAATTAACCTTAAGAGAGGTTATCCTCGTTGGCAACATCCATCGTCCTAAACAACTTAATCATGTCTGCCCAGAGCAGTGGATTTGAAACACACTCTTTGGGACACGTACCGCGGCCTCGCGGAGCGAGCGCTGGACACCTCGCTCACCGCAGAGACGGGCGATGCGGGGCACCGCGTCGGGTCTCCAGGCTCGGCTGTGCCGTGCACGGTGCAAGACACGCTCGAGTGTCACTTGCTGGAGCCCAGCACCTGCCCATGTGTGTGTGCTGGGCACAGCTGGGGTGGCACAGACATTGTGCCTTTGCCTTGGTAAAGGGTTCAGGTGTTTGTTTTGCTGCTTTGAAGTATGAACGTGTCTCTCCTGGCAGGGAGAGCTGCTCCCGGGGCCTCCCGCTGCGGCCGGTGGCTGATGCTCTCATCGGGGACATCCCCTGGGCAAACAAGGGCTTTCTGTGTTTGCTATCAGTGGTTTGGTATCTGCATCTATTAATAGAGTGCTCCTAAAAAGCAATTCCTCTGTCTGGAGTAATATCTGGTGGATACCTGGGTGCCTCCAGCGAGCCAGGAGCGTCTCTGCTAAAGCTTGCTTATCTTCAGCCAGGACCTGAGCAGCTGCTGCTGGGGACCAGGGGTGCTCCCAGGGGGAGTTTAACCCCTCTGCCCCCAACTCAACAGAGCCCCCACCTCCAGGCAGAATCTCTTACACTAATGATTTCTTGGTTTTAAAATAAATGGGTTGGGTTCATTTTTTTTTAATGTTTGGCTGAATGCTGCCCCCCAATACCTCACAGGATAAATGTCAGTGTGTGAAAATCTTTTCTACATCTGAGGAAGGCTTCTTTTCCTCCAGCTCCTTCTTCCTACCCACTCCTTCCCATCCAAAACTAAGCAGGACACAGAGCTGACAGGGACCTTCTTGTGTGAAGAACGATTTTCCCCTCTCCCTGACAAAGGTCCTGCGTGGGGTGTGGCTAAGTAGGTTTCTTACCTGTTTCTAATGCATAGGGTGGCAAAAGCTTCACTCATTCGAGTGTCCCTCATCCTGAAACGCGTCTGGGTGCTGAGGAGATTCAGCTCGACTTCAGTGTTTCCAAGAGCAGAAGGTTCACTCTCAGCTGAGAACTCAACTGGGAGGGAAGTGGAGGGAAACACAAAATACATATCCAAGCAGTTGGTTTTTGCTTTGTCCAGCTGGGCCAAGCCCCAAGAGAGCAGAGGGGTGTCTGAAGAGCAGCTCTGGTGGGGTGCGAAGCCCTAAGCTGAGTTCAGTGACCCGGACAAACATCTACTGGCCCGGGTGCCTTTGGGGGACAGGATGCTGTGGGTCCCCATGCTATGGGTTCAACCCAGAAATGACCTGCAGCCCATGCAAACCTTGGTGCCACCGCTAAGCTGGTGGACCACCAAGTTTTTCCCACCTATCTGCTCATCTCCCACATCTCTTGGTTGCTTCATCCCAGCAAAAATCACTCCTGACCTGCTGGGAACAGGAGCTGTGGGGTGATGGAGACCATCCAGGTGACACTGGAGGAGTAGCACCCACCATGTCTGCTCTGCTTCATGCTTCTGCAGCTCTGGCATCTCCTAGAGCTACAGCTTTAATACACATAATTTATGAATTTTTATGTTGGTTTTTTTTTTTTTAGAAGCATGAAAATGATTTACCACATTTCATATTACATTTCTTTAAATCCTATAAAATTAAAACAAATCTTTTCCCTGCTTTGACCAATTTTAAGGCATCTCTTTTGTTTGGCTCTTGCAGAAAAATGTGGAAGAAACTCCTAAAATCCCCAACCACTGGAAACAAAATTGGTATTTTTCCAAGTTAAGTACTATAACAGAGCGAACATACATGTTTAATTTGAAAATGTTGATTCCAAATGGATTTTTCTTTAAAAAAAACTTCCCCCAAGCAAGTCAATATTTGTAATCAAATTGAAATTTCCTCTGGGAATTATTTATTTTCATGAGGTCTAATTTTTGCAAGGGAAAATTCTATGCAGGAAGGTTTTAAGTCTCTGTGAACCAGCTTTAGGAATCTGGGCAAGGAGAGGGGGCTGGGAAGTCCCACTCAGGCTGCGGCCCACTTGCCTTTGATGAGGGTGATCTGATGAAAGGGAGTTTAAACTGACTCTTTTCTCTTTGAAGAGGGTAAAGAGAGAAGAAATGAAGGGGAGAAACTGGAAAAGAGGAGGCATTCAGCATCAGCTCCCCCCGCTTTGTATTTCTCGAGAGTGCGTCAGCGTGGCACCAGATTTACCTCTGGCAACGTTAGACATCAAAGTGAGACATCTGGGCTGGCTATTTTTGTCCCAGCCAGAGGGGACATGTAGCACTTTGGGGTGGTGTGTAGTTCACCTACCCCCATCTGACGTCCAGCGCGAGATGAGATGAGTTGTGCCATTGACTTCACCCTCCTGGAACAGTTGAGGAGATGATGGGGGCAGGTCCACGTCCACTGGAGCCTCGTGAATCCCACTCGTGCTGCCTGACCTGCCGTAGCCGTGCTGGTGGAGCAGGAGCAGCCCCTGAGGAGGAACAGGCACCTCACACTGCTGTTTGTGTGTTGTCAGGGCTGTGGTCCAGCTCTCCAAACCTCACGAGAAGAGCACCCACGGGTCTTCCAACAACTACAGGGAAGCCCTTCAGAGAAAATTCCTCATGGCTCAACCTAAAGATGATTTTCTTGCAGCATTTGTGTCCATTTTAGAGCAAAAGTTGGGGTTAATGATGTGCATAATTTAAGTTATTATGCCTTTTATTTCTGAATGATGATAAATAGCCTACCTTCACTTTTCTTTCTATTATGATGCACTGGGAACCTCGGCAGTGGAAGGAGAACACCACTGTGGTGCTGCACTGTCAGACTCAAGCACAGCACCAGCACACCCCTGCTACCAACGTTCACAGACGCACAGCGCCGTGTCACATTATTAGCTCCCAGGCAACTGCCAACATGCAGCTTTATTGGAAATGAAAACAAGGTAATTCAAGATTTATTTTCTCTCTAAGAAACTGCCAGGAGGCAGGAGCCATCCCCCAGCATCTCCCATAAAATACTCAACACACGGCAAACTTGCTGCTCCTCAGCCTGTGCCTGTGGACTGGGGGGGTTTGAGTGACCTCCTCAAAAGGAGAATTGTCCTGCTTTCCCCACAGGGAGCGATGGCTTCGCCGTGCCCAGCGGGAGGTGACACCCTGTGCTGTATGGCTCTTGGAGTGGCTCACAGGGAATCTTGGGTGGCTCCTAATCACACATCACCCAAGCTCCAGAAACATACCCTGATTATTTTCCAGCTCAAAGTACTTATTGCCTTCAGAGCATCGCTGTCCTAGACCCTTTTTGACCACGGTGAACCCGTTGCCAAACAAGTCTCCCATTAGCAGCTGTCTCCCATGCCTGTGTTTTGTTGCTCTGCTGAAGTACAGCCAGTGCCTGGGCACTGATACAGGCACATCCTGTGGGCAGAGAAGGGCTGGAAACTTTTAGGAAGCAGAACGAAAATTATCAGGATAATTGGAGTGATTAATTTAGAGTTGTTGAGGACCATTTAAAAAGACGCCTTAAATGTGTTCAAAAACCCCACGCTGATTAAAGCACAAGGAGAAAATGCAACTTGATTAGATGAAAGGTGAAAGAAGCAATAAAACCAAATAAAACCACCTATATAATAAATGGGATAAGAGCAAGCTGACAGCAGCACTCATCGGTCAGGAGGCACGAGATGCAAACAGTGCCTGAGAGTAACGAGCGTCGGGAAAGGAGCCTTAGTGGTGATGGAGAGGCGGTTCCTCAGTCCAGGTGTTGGGGTTTGCAGCTACCTGGGCATTTTGGCAAGGAGGGAGCATGGGAGGGCTGCCCTGGAGCTGTCTGTTGGAAGTTTTAACCAGAGGTTTGCTGTCATGTTTTGGACTGAATACCGAACCCTTTGTGAAATATGCCCACCTCCTCACAGGTACTTTAAAAAGAAAATAGCTGCAAACCAAAGCTTGGAAACCACCACTTCCATTCTTAGCTTCCCATCAGTCTTTCTCCTCCCTGTTATTACTCTTAAGGACACAGAAAGAAGATCTTCCAGGGCTTTGGTGTCTTCCAGAGGACTGTCATCACTGCAGGACCCAAAGACTGATGTGTTTGTGTGCTCAGGTTGGACTTGCTGCCCACAGCCAGTGGTTTGGAGCAAGTCTGGCATTCCCATGGGCTGTGCATGTGCAGGTCTATCACGGGTGCTGCAAGGCACCCATGCTCCAATGCTGAAAGCTCCTCACCCTGATCCCTCCTGCAGGTGCCCGGGAGCTTATTGCTGCTGAGAGGTTCTGCACACAAAATGTCTTTTTCCAGCTGGGTTCAAATAGTTTTCGCTCCATCTGCAGCTTGGACCAGGTCCTCCAGCCTGGGAGCCAGAGATGCTGGAAAAGGGCCGATGCCAGACCTCAGAAATGGGGCTCAGGACATTTTCTGGTGCCCAGCCTTAGGGCAGAGATCCCACACAACCCCCAGCTCCCCCTCCCAGGCACTCGGGAAGCCATGGGCCACTGCTGGCATTGGTGCAGAAACCGAGAAGACATTTACTTCCAGCAGCAGATGCAAACACAGGGAACTGCCAATTGGCCCAAACCAAATAAAAGGTGACCTGTGATGAACTGGAGCCGTAATACTTTCAAGCAGCCCCGCACTCGATATTGGCAATGTAATAGTTTACCTCTGAGACTCAAGGGCTGAAGGAGAAACAAAACCCGAAGCTCCTGGAGATGTTTCATTACCATCGTTTCTATTATTGATAACAAGCTGGCAAAACCCCACCAGGTCCCGCAGCCAGGCTCTCTCTGGGAGAGCTTTCCCACGTCTTTTCCCCAGGGAAAAGCACAAACCCGAGAGTGGGGCTTTATTACCACCTGAACCTCCTCAATTACACAAGACTCTGAATGAGACAGAACAGAAATGCTGTTCCCAGTCTGGTAGGTCCTTTCTCTCAGGTTTGTTTTCAGTCCTGCAGCCCTCCAGCCACCCTCTGGGTAACCACATGCCCACACAGCCTTGTGTGAAGCCACAGTGCTTGCTCCCAGAAAAAGACCCTTTCTATCCTTTGAGGCAGGGCAGAAACAGGGAACAAACCCCAAGTTAGAAATAATGGGAAACCTTTGGGGAAAAAAAATATAAACCTGAGTCTGATTATAACCACAAGGAAAGAAATAAAAGCTTATCTGCAATACACACCACTCCGACCCAATGAAATGAACACCCCAGACCAAGTCCTGTCCAGAAGCATTGTAAATATCTCAGCCACTTACTACCTTGTTACCTGCATCGCTCCAAGCGTTTTGGAACCAGTCTGGAGCATGACAAATCCATTAAACAATTTATCTCTTGTTTCTCCATAGCTGTCTCTAACTTGGGTCCCTTCTCTGTTAAAGTTTGACTAGAGTAAATTCACCCTGTGCCTTTCTTTTTCCCCAGCAAGACGTTTCCTCCACTTTTAATATTTGTCCCTCTCATTGCCCTGGAGAGTCCTGGAGTCCCCGAGGTGGCAGCCGGGGCTGCAGCCCCTGGGAAGGGTCTATAAACGGCTCCCACCGGCGGGGAACAGGCTGCTGCCAGTGCCTGGGGACAGACACCTTCCCCCTGCTGCTCCTGCAGCCCAGAGCCAGGGTCCGTGGGGTGTAGGGGTCGCACTGCAGTGAAGCTCCTGCCAAACCCGAGCCCGTGGGGACAGCTCATCTCCTATGAGGGTTATCCAGAGCTCCCTACCCCACACAGACCTGTCAGTTCAAGCATTCCTACACTCATAACCCACTGCTGAAGAGGAGCAGGGATGCTGTGTACCTTGGGATGTGGCAGTAGTGTATGGAGATCCATATGCTCTGCCAGGAGAGGCCGTCAGCTGAGGGGCTGACACATCAGGGGACACGGATGAGGCTTCCAGGGACACAGGTCCTGCTCCCACCACTGCAAACCTGCACAGCCCTTCATCCCCAGCAATGCCCTTACTCCTTGGTGGGAGGAGTTTATATGTGCACCTTGTGCACAGCCCATCCTTCATGCACAGCGTACCCCAAGTTTGATTCCAGCTGTATGGGAGGACCAGATTTCTCTTTACCTGGTGAAAAAAACATAAATAATAATGTAAACAATGAAATCCCTTTGTGCTCTTGTAGCAGTGATGGTGCATGAGGCTCCAGGCAGCTTCAAACCCTTACAACACCCCCAAAACACACATTCAGGGCCCTGTGAAGTTGCATGGCTCCTCTGTGATTTGAGTCCCTGGCTGGGATAAAACCATTTAGGGGGCAAGAATTAGCTCCCGTGTGGTATTTTAGTCAGTAAAATTGTCAGACAGGCAGGGACAGGAGTTGGTTTTAGGATGTAGCAGCAAACACATTTTTTTTTCCAGTCACCAAGGTGTTGGAGAAGTCCTTCACCCTGGATGGGGTTTTTCTTGACCTCACTAAGGCATTTGACACTGTCTCCCACAGCATCCTGGTAGGGAAACTGAGGCAGTGTGGCCTGGAGGGCAGAGCAGTGAGGTGGATTGAGAGCTGGTTGAAGAGAAGCCAGAGAGTTGTCATTAATGGGGCAGAGTCTGGCTGGAGGCCTGTGACTAGTGGAGTCCCTCAAGGGTTGGTACTGGGACCAGTACTGTT
>VXBZ01003308.1:115036-150969 GCA_013399135.1 Heliornis fulica
GCCCCGGTTTAACCGGTCCCTTCCAGCCATCCCTCCAGCGGATGGCAGCTGCAAGGATGCTCAGCCTGGGGGTGTCACTCTGAGGGACCCCCACATGCATCCAGCACCGTGCAGCCCAAGCGCTGCCCTGGTGTGGCTGCTCGGCAGTGCAGCAGCCGAGGGCTGCCAGCATGAAGGGGGCCCACAGTCCCTCCTGCCCAGGGTGCTGCTTCTCCTGGCTGTGGGGGAGCACCCAGGTCCTCACGTGCCATTTTTAGCTGAGGAGCTGAAGGAGCCTGGCCAGGATCTGCCAAACAACCATATAGGTGGGCTTGAAACACTCAGAGCTGGAGGGGTGCATGTGCTGCACCCCCTCCTCCCGCTTACCTTAGCGTTCACCATCCCCAGCACAGACCCTGCAGCCCTTTCTTGCCAACAAGACCCAGCCCCTGCAGCCCCCTCAGATCCAGATGTGTGGAAAAAAAACCCTAGAAGATGACAGAGAGCTCTTCTATTCCTGCTGTAATTAATCCCTTTGGAATTCAGTTAATGAGCTCCCTGCTGCAGCTATCAAGCCATCACCAGTTAAGCAAACAGACAGACAAGCCAGGCCAGGTCCTTGTGAGTACAGCACCCACATTTCAGCATGTCCATGGGAAGCCCATCCTTCTGCACCCTCTGCAACCTAACAGCATTTCCTCACTGGTGGGAATTTAAGGGCTCTGCTGATGACCAGAAGCAGCTGTGTCCTCCTCCCTCCCTGCTCACCCTTCCCACCTGGAGAGCATCCACCCTGCCCACACAGCACCAAGGCAAAAGCCTCGTCCCTGGAGTGACCACAACATTGCAGGGCTGACTCTGCTCTGGCAGGATTGGTGCTGTGCAAGGTGTGAATCAGGTGAGGGCTCTGCTGTCCCTGTGTGGTAGCATGGTGCTAGGAACATAGGCAAGCGCCAGTGTGATGCAAGAGCAGGGATGCCTTCCCCATCTCCAGGGGGGTGGTGGGGGATGCAAACTGACTGAGGTACACTCTGGTGATGGTGAGTTACTGCCACTGCTGCTTCTTGGTTTTGTGGTTTTCTGTCTTTTTCTACAAGCTTGGCCAGGCTGGAAAGGGAGAAGCTGATGTTTTCTGAGCTGTTGTCCTGAGTTTCTGGAGGTGGAGAGAGCTCAAGCAGCCCATTTGTTTTCAAATACCAGTGGAGCAGGGTTTGAAATAAGGCTTTAGCTTGGGGAAGCTAAATATATCCACAAATAGATCCATAAATAGATCCATAAATTCTCATCTCCCTCCAGGGGTGAGTTTGGGGCCAGGGAAGCAGGATGCTTGGTGCCTGGTGGGACAACCACCACAACCTTGCCTGTGCTGGCTGGAAAAGTGTTGGGATGTGATACCCTGAGCAACAGATAGCTGAGGAACAAGTTCTCACACAAAGGTTCACGAACCACCTCTGCACCACCAAATGCACCTCCCTGCCTCCACAGCTTCATGAGTGCCGTGGGTGGCGAGGAGAAGCTGCACAAGTGAACAGTGCTCTGCAAATGCCAAAGGTTGTCCTGGGAGAGCCACTTAACCAGCGCCTGTCCCTACCGGTACGCCTCTCCCTGGGGACAAGATACGCTCCCTGGGGACCAGATGAGAGCCAGGAGTGCCATCAAACCCAACTGGTGCCGTCTCAGTGACTCCCCAGCCAGGCTCTGCAGACAGGGTGGACTGCAGCCGCAGCTGGAGTCTGGGGTGTCAGCCCAAGGTGTGGGTGAAAAGTGCACCTTCCTCTTGGCTGCAGCGCAGGAAAACGTGTTCTCCTGCTATGAAGGGTATTTCAGCTTGGCAAACTATTCATAATGAAAACCATTATGGCAAAGAAAGGAAAAAATGTCTACTGATAATGCTGCATCGAGGTGAGTGATGTTGTATGTCTGATACTGAAAGTGCTTAATTGCCAAAAAATGGTGAATATCTATATGCATCTAATGTAAAGTGAGAGGGACCAGATGGAGGATGCTAAAACTGGGGAAAACTTTCTGGCTGATGCTTCTGTGGATGCATTTTCCCTTGAGGAGCACACTACACTTTGATTGAAGGGTCCCCATATAACACTGTGGGTCTGATAAGGGTGCTGCTGGCCACTTCAGATGGAGGTGTGGACATTACCATCCCATCTGCATCTCGAGCAGGTCTTCTGACCCAACAGCGTGAGCCAAAGCTTTTGCCTCCAGCATCTCTGTCCCTACCCCTGTCTCTCCATCACTCACCCAAGATGAACTTGGAGCTGGGTATGAGCTCAGGGCTCACCTACAACCTCAGCACAGATGTAGCCAAGGGCCTCCTGGCTCTGAATAACCTGAATTAATGAATCTCATGCAGTTTAGGGGCAGCAGAAGAGGACACACTATGTTCCCGGCTTAAAGCTCCACATGGTGCTCTCACACAGCGGTGGCTTCGTCCTGGGGGCTGTTTGTTGCCCCTCCAGCTATTCCTACTGCTGTGGGGTGTTATGAGACAGGACCCTGCTGCTGAAATACGGGACAGCCGGCCAAAACCCACCGCTTCCAGGGGCACGGATGCCAGTGCATCCCAGCGGGTGTTAGTTCCTTCTGTAGCCCTTCCAGGCCAGCTCGCTGCCCAATTAGGCTGAGATTAGACAAAGCTTAAATAACACGTGTTTGTTTTGGTAGCTGGACTCCAAGCAGTCACATTGGAAGTTGTCACGGGAAGGTCTGGGCTCGCTCAGGCAGAAACAAAGCAGCAGGAAAATGCTCCTTCCCACCCAAATCACTGCCCTGACAGAGCAAAGTCTTGCCAGAGATTTATCACCCCCTTCTGACAGCAAAGCCTGCCTGGCCTGGCCAAGAGAAGCGGGGTGCTGGAAGAAAGGGCAAGCTGGAGGAAGGCTCAAGGGGTTCATTTGGTTAAAGATGATTTTTTGGAACCCAGATCACCTGGTTTTCACTTTGATTTGCTCGTGTTTCACGGTAGAGGTGGAACACATAATTTCCCTGGTTAAACATCAGTTCTCTTTTCCAGATTTCTAATAAAATCAGCGTCACAGTGACCCTGCAACTACTTTGCTGATGTTCTGCTCGAGTTGTGATGGTTCAAGTGAGGACAAACCCCCGAATGTCTAACATAACCCTTAATCTCCCAGAGCACCAGTCAAACCTTCCATGCCACCAACAAAATAAAATCTCTCAAAACCTTTTCTGGAACAACAAGGACAATAAACTTCTGTGTCACAGGCAAACCCCAGGCTCGTGAGCTGCCTTTGGAAACATCTTTTCCTAGGTTCTAAAAAATACAGGGTACTTGATGCTCAGGGCAAAATAAAGAAGGGTGATTTATGGTGTAGACCCAGCCTAAACATGCAAGGGGGTATGGAAGGCGGGGAGAATCTTTGCAGAGACAGTGGCCCACCCAAGCAGGTGTGGCAGGAGTTGTTGATGCACCAGAGCCCCATTTTTCACCGTGAAAATGGCTTTATTCTGTCCTTTTAAAATATTTAGTGATTTTCTGCACAAATTTAGAAACAAGTTGGCTGATCTTGCGGATGAAAACCAGTTTTAAAAAATAATTGAAAGCTTTTAAAAATTAATAGTTATTTCCGTTAATTAAGGCTGCAGCTAAACATGTTTTTTAAACCACTAAAAGTTCGGTAGCTGCCAATGGAACAGAAAATGATGGGGGCTGCAGGCTGGAAATATGTTGTCTCCATCCTTTCACAGAGCAGGTTTTGGGCCCCTCTCCATCTCCTGCGTTATTATTGATGGCATTACTGCACCTATCAAAAAGCGGATCTATAACATCGTAATTTTACCAGAATTTCCTTTGTTCCAGATAATTTAAAACGCTTTCTTGCTGTCCATAACACATTTGTATATAGATTTTTTTTTAATGGATACTTTTGCTCCTCATATCCATTGTTCTTTATTTCATAGCATCTGATTTTTAATCACAACCATTATCTTCCTCCATTCCCTGATTTGTTACTTATTATCTGTAGCTCGGCTCGCTCTTCTCGCTTCTTTTTTTGTTCCTCAGGATTTGTTGTGATCTTTTCTTTGTGATCATCATAAATAAGCCTGTCAAGAAGGAACCGAAACAAAAGGCATTTATTTCTCTGAGAATTTGAGAAATTTCTGTTTTCCAATGAATCAGTGGGGAGAGCTATGAGAAAACCCCGTTGTGCGTGTGAGAATTGGCCAGCAGGTTTTTGCTAAGGGCTCCTGCCTAGTTACTGCCTCCGTGCGGGATGGTTAATCCCTGGGGTCTCTCTAGCAGATGCAGAGCCCTGCAACAGGAGCTGCTCTGCACCCTGGCCAAAACCCACATCAATTTCCTGGGTTGTGATCTACAGAGGTTATAAATTCATAAATTTGAAGTTATGTCATCCTGCAGAGGCAGATGAGGAACAAGTTGACCTTGCACCTCCCTCCCCAGAGCATCCCACGCAGTGGATGGCGGCTGAGATGCTCTGAGGTGTGAAGAAGACAACAGGGGGTTGCATAAAACTAGTGGGTGTGTTTCTTACTGTGGTGGAGATCAGATGGGTGCACCAGAAAACTTTGCCCTGGTGCTGTGTGAGCGCGGCTGCCGTACCCCACATCTCCTCTGCCGCAGCCCATCTTTGCCATCGCCGGCTGCAGCACGCGCCGAGGCTGCTCCCCGTGCTGCAGGGCTGCTCTCATCTGCCATTTGTTTACATTGATTTTAGAATAATGACTTTTCATGAAATAAATTTTGGTTGAGAAAGTAAATAGTTTTCTCATTTGGGTGCAGGCAGGCGGCTGGATGCACGTTCCCTGTCGGCGTGGATCCTCCATTACGAGCGCGTCATCGGCGGAGCGCGGGCGATGCAAGAATTTCCATTCAAATGTGAAGTATTCAAAACTTTATGTATTTCACTTTTCACACAGAAAATCTGCCTGTTTCTATTCAGCACAAGAGGAGCTTCTGTTGGGTTGTTTAGCCTTGAACAAACGATGGTTTAACCATTTTCAAGACAGTAAAATGAAAAATTACAGCGCTGCTGTTACGCAGCTCTGCGGCCGACTGTTTAAACCCAAACATGGCAGAACTGCAGCCCATAAGCAAAAAAAGGAAATAAATAACAAAAACCTTTTCCTCCAAGTGGAAATCTGCTTCGAGTCCTGCTTTGTTCCAGAAACACGCTTTGAGGCTGTGCCCTGTTGTTTTCTTTTCGCAGCCGAGTCTGGTGACCTGCCAGCCGTGAGCTGGCGCCGGGCGCAGCTCCGCAGGGGCTGGATGGGAAGCCATCCTGTGGCCCTCATCCCAGGGACACTGCCCTCCTCCGTGGGTGCAGGCACACCGGTGCTCCTCTGCTTGCAGGACTGGGGCATCCCAGAGCTTGAGATGAATGTTTAAATAGTCTTCCTCAGAGGCTGTTCTAGAAATTAAACCATCATCATGGTTCTCTCCTTACTGGAATTGAAGGTGAGCATGATATAGGATGGGGAACCCCCTTCCAGAAGTGGCTGGATGTCCCATATGATGGAGATCCTACATTTCAACCTGATATCTCATGTCCTGTATTGAGGGGCAAATCTCAGTTTCTATGCAGAAACCTCTCCCCATCCTCTGAGCTCGTCCCAGGTAACTGTTTCAGGAGTTTCCCCAACAGATTCCTACATGAAGTTTAAATACCAGAACTACAATTAAGGAGAACCCCTGGAGAGTTGCTGGGAGGCGAATGGGTCCCAAACCATCTCGCTGTGTCTCCCAGAAGATGCTCTCCTTTAGCTGTTCACCTGCAGCCCACCCAAACCTGATGACAGCTCCCCGCAGCACAGTTTAGTTGTGCAAAACATGAAAGAAGACTTTTGGGGTTTGGATTTTTTTTGCCTGTTCCTGATGTGTGGTTTGATACCCCTTATCCTCGTCCTCGTGCTGCGGGGAGCCATGAGTAATCTCTCTCGTGCCTCTCCACACCGCGCAGCCCATCACTCAACACTTCTTCCAGGATGAAGAGCCTCAGCCTGTGTAATCTCTCCACCTGCAGAGCCATTCCCAAACCCTTATCTTTTCCACCTTCCTCAACATCTTTTCTAGTTTCTAGGGCTTTTAGGTTTGGGTTTTTTTTTTCCCTGTCTGTTTTTTTTCCCCTCCGCTGGAGTGAACAGATTTGCAAACAGTATTTAAGCAGCAGGTGAGTTATTGATCTGCACAATGACAAATTGATCTCTTCTGTTTTGTTTAACACTTTTTCCTTAAAAATTTCCACACTCAATTTATTTTTTAGGCTATCACAGATCACTGAGGTGACGTTTTCGTAACGCTACCTGCAACACGTCCGTGCAAGCACTGAGTTATCTTTCCCAAGCAGTAATAGCTCATTTAAGGCTTCTGGCTGGTTCAAGCACAAATGGACTCCTTCACCACTGTTCATGATTTTGCACATCTTCACACAGGATTTCACTCTTGTTTTACCACTCAGTAGCTCAGTATTGAGATATCCTGCCTGAAAAGCTTTTAACCATCAACCCTGAATGTTGAGTTATTGTCAGCAACTTCATCCTCTAACTGTTTTCCTTTCCTTCTCCAGGTTGTCTCCTGATCTGGAGGTGGTGATGCTCCACCGCAGGTCCCTGTGTGCCTCTCTTGGCACATTTCTTCAACTGCAAAATCAGCTGATTTATTCTTAATTTGTATTTCATACCCCTGTGCAGTTATTAGAGCAGTTCCTCTGGCACACTACGGTGGTTTGCATCCGTAAGAGCCTCTGATGAAGACAATTTTCCAAAGCTTTTGTCGACTGCGCCTCCTGTTCTGCGAGCAAGCCAGCTCTCCAAGGGCTCGTGGTGCTGCAGAGCCCACTCTGGCTCTTCCCTACTGCTTTGCATTTGTTCTTGGCCCTACTGACATCTCTGTTATATTTTTTCCTCACTGTTTGCCCAGGGCAGCAACTGGCTGGAGCCATTTTAAATATTATCGAATTTTCTCCCTTCAGCTCCTCCAGTATCAGGGTTATTTTAAACCGTCCCTCGCAGATCACCAATAACCCACTGCTGCTTGAAGGCTGTCCTCTGGGCCTGGAGGAAATGCAGTCTTCTCCTTTTGAAACCCTTAACTTCACTCCCCAGTTTGCTGCCCAGTCTCTTCCAACAGTGACCGATGTCAGGATGGGTCCTCCACGGCGGGAAGAGCCTGGGACAGCTCTGCAGCTGCTTGGAAGTTTGAGAAAAAGGGTTAGTAATTGGATTTTTGCACCTTAGAAAGCTGCTCATAAAAAAAAAAAATCGAGTTCTTCTCCTTTCTCAGAATTTTATGCTCAATTTGTCTTTATTTTTTTATTATTTTCCTCATTTGGACATGACTTCCACATTTCGGAGGATACTATTTTACCTGTGACAAGCTCCTTTACTCTGTTTTTTAACAAGAACAGCTAATTTTTTTCCCTTTTAAAGTCTCTTTTGATAATTCTATAGATTTGCTCTCATCATCTAATAGATCTTTAAACAATGTCTATGTCCCTTGGAAAAAATTTTACCCTTTTGGTGGCTGCTTCTAATTCCTTTCTAACAAGCCTCTCCGCTTTTATGTGGACAGCCCTTTTGAAACGAAGTCACGATGAACTTTTTCGTTTTTATTTTAAATTCCTACAGTGTTACTGAGTTTAAGTACATTGTGGGCACTTCTACAAAGGGTCTCTTCAATAATAGCATTTTAAATCAGCCCTGTGGCTTGCTCAGGATTAAGCCTAGGATTGCTTCTCCTAACTGTCCTAGGAAAGAGTTATCTCTGTGTTGTCCCCAGATGTCTGTCCATTGCTGTCCAGGAGAATTTGAAGTCCCCCCAGTATCATGTTGTTTTTCACCCCCTTGGCACCCCAGTGGTGTTGTTGTTAAGAGTCATCTTCCTGATGGCTGTGATGGTTAAGGGTTGTCTGGTGGGTGGTGATGTAGCCTCAACCTTTTACATTGGCTTTGATCTTAAACCCACAGGGGGTCTGTTTCTCTCTGACATTTATTGTTCATTGTCTTGTCCTGCACTAATGAATATCCAGCCCACTCCTCCAAATGCCTCGCTGGTGCATGGGTTTTCTGTCCCAGTCTGATGTCCCTTGATGCCAACATTCTCATGGTTCAGGGTCTGTGGGCACCACAAAGGTCACCCTGTCTCTCTATTTTTCATAGAAAACCTACAAGTCTGGATAAAACCTCAGTGGTGTCCTGCACCGACCTTCTTAGCTGGATGAAATGGACATGGGATATCCCTTTCCCACAGTAAAGGTCCTGAGAGTTGCCCTCTTCTGCTGGAAATGTTGCTGCTGAAGACCAATGTGACCACAGTCCTGCACCTTTATGTGGATTTGTGTGAGATGGGAAAAGTAAAAGTGAGGTAAGAAAACTATACAAAATAACATGTTTCCCTCTAGAGATGGGAAGTTTTGTTACTACAAAATTTAGAGGAGGAGTACCAAGCTCTGAAAAAACCCTCACCGGTCTTCCTAATGAAGAGCATTATGTCAACATTTGTGGTGGTTCAGCTACTAAAGACGTGCCCCAACCCTGTGAAATGTGGCAACCCCAGTTGCCAATCTCCTCTGTTGAATAACTCTCCCCAGCTTTCTTCCCAAGGCAAGATTTGGAGGGTCTTCCATGCTTTTTAAGGTGACCCCATCATTTCCTTTCCAAGCCAGGTCTCTGCATCCCCAGAGCTGAGTACCCAGCCACCCTGGTCCTGTCCCACCATCCCTCCTCCTATCATAGATTGGCCAAGCAGGTGCAAAGGTCCTCCTGAACACTACCTCTGCCCCTTCTTGCTGATTCTTCCACAGCCTGGAAGCTCTTGGAGGGGAAGGAAAACACTGATGCCTCTGCTCCTGGCACATCCAGTGTGCAAAAACCCCACATGTGTTCAGACCCACCTGTTTTTCCAACATTCTCTCCAGCATTTCCAAGAGGAATCTCTCCCTCCTGTTCTCTGCAGCAGGATGGGTGCTGGGCCGGGGTGGCAGGGAGCTGTTTAAGCCATCAGTGATTTCTCTCCACATCTGGCCTGTGCCAGGCACCCTGTTGATATTAACGGTGTGATGAAGCTACCCATTGGATCAATGCCCAGCCTTGTGTCCAATGCCACACCATTTGTCCAGACACCAACATGGCACAGGGTGGTGTGGCACTCCAGGGTCCCTGTGTGGCTTTGCCTTCAGGCTGTGCTCCCTGGAAGCACAGAAAACTGGAGCAGAACCAGGGTGGGAAGGTGTGGGAGCCAGAGGTGATGCAAGGTGGTGGAGGCAGGCGTGGATCCTGCCAGCAGCACTGGCAGCCAGCAAAGCCCCAGGGTTTCTGAGCTGCTGGAAGTCACCCCAGATACACTGACTTGGGTCCAGATAGCAGCTCCCATAGAAGAGAAACATGCTGTGGGCCACCAACATGGCCTCAGGAGGGCTCACCTTTCTGCAGGATGTCCATTAAGGTGTCCTGGTGTCCAGGTCTTTTGTGGCAGCTTGAACTTGTGCAGATGCCTGTGAGCTTCGTGCTGGGAGGGGGGGGAAACGTCCCCTTGGACGTCCTGTGTCCTCTGAGAGCTGTGGCTGTGGCTGAGCACCACAGAGGAGAGATGCATCCCAGCTGGGAGGTTTTGCTGGGAGCCAGCTCCAGGGACTCATCCCTGTGCAGCTCAGGAGCCCAAGCCTCTCACCAGACTGACTGTGTGCTTTTTGTTTAAATAACTTATTTTAGATAAGCAAGACAACGTTAAAATGCAATTAAAAGCCTCAGGTTGTGCCTGAATAGAAAAAGTAATTTCAACTTGCAGAAACACGTTTTTGATGTTTTCTAAATGAAAACCCAACCCTTCCATCCCATCTCCCAGTTCATAAAATTTAAACCAGGGCTCTGCCTCTTAACAGCAGGGTTTAAAATAACCAAAATACCACTTCTCAAACGGTGCTCAGCAGTTTCCAGGTTTCTTCTTGGATTGCAACCTGTCATCATCCTCCGTGACCAGAAATGCTGCCTGCAGAGGCTGCTGACATCACACCTGCCGCCGAGCAGCCGGGCACGTGCGAAACACCTTCGAGTGCCTTTCTCTCCCCGGGGTTTTAGGCTGGGAGCAGGATTATTTCCAGGTCTCATCATTTCCTCTGAGCTTTTTATCACGGCTAAAAGCTGCTGGGAACGTTCAGCGAGGGAGGAAGCCCAGCAGCAGAACCTGGGTAGGCTCTGCCGTCTGCCCTGGCGAGCGCTGCCTGAAAACATTTGTAAAGCAAGTCTGCTCGCTGTTAAGACAGTAGGGAAAGCCTCGTTTGTGCCAAAAAAATCTGTCCCAGCAAGGCCTGAAGTAGACACACTTAAAAGGGAAAAGCATGGCTGGCAGTGCTGAGTGCACCACGGGGAGCCGAGGGGCTGCACGGGCTCTGAGGGTTCCTCGTGGTTTGTTTCATCGTGTGGCCTCTGAGCAGATCTGCAGCAAAGCCACTGCTGCCCTGTTTCTGAAACAACCCAGAAGCTCAATGCCACCCCTCAACAGCTCCAGGTGAGCTGGTGAGGCTCCCTCCAGGTGAGCAGGGATAACGTTTCCCAGGCTTTCCAATCCCCCCTTTTAAAACACACAACCTGCTTATTCAGCTCTCACGGTTTTATTTCTTCCCCACCCGCACCTTGAGGGTCGCTGCTCTTCCTCGGGTCCGGAGCCTGAGATGCCGTCACAGCATCCTGCTGCTGCCGTGCTCCTCTTGTGGCTACAGCCGGGTGTTCCCGGTCCCTGTGCGACCTCCTCCCCGAGGCTCCGGGGGACTCTGCGCTGCACAGGCTCAGACCCTGGGCTTTAGGGATAAGACAGATTTTCTTCTGATTACAGACTTCTGAAAGATTAAAGACACGCACCCAGGGCCCAAGTCAAAGCTGCAAAGCAAAGATCATTCTGCAGCTTTTCAGTTTGTGGTTTGATTTTTTGCTTTATGCTCTGTCAGTTCTGCATTTTTAACTGATGAGCTGGAGGAGACAGTCACCTGCCCGAGCAGCATAGTGCCCCTGCTCGAGAGCGGGGCTGAGAGCAGAGCAGGGCTCCGGTCAGTCCCTATTTCTAAGGGCTTTTCTCCCATCTCAGTGCTCTGGCAGGGCCAGTCCAGCTCTGATGGATGAGCCCCCTCCCTGCCCCCAGTCCTACACAGCCCCAGGCTCCTGCTCCACTCTGGCTTTGTTCTGATCTGCCCCACTTTCTCTCTTCCTCCCAGTCCCGGTACTTGTCTCCATCCCATGTGTACAGACCTCCCCCTCCTCTTCCTTATCCTGGATGCATCAAAGGTCCCTCCACCTCCCCAGAAATGAGACCCCCTCCCCAGGCCATGGACTAATCATTCTCTTTTCATGCACCAGAGGTAGATACACAGATACTCAGATCTGGGAAGATTGGACACACAGCCAAGGGCAAGGGACACATCCACCACTGCCAAAGCAAAGTGTGTGGTTGGGAACCACAGAGTGGCATCTGCAGGAGCCAGGTTCATCTCTCCAGAGCAGCCTTCCCATTCCAGGGATTAAAGCCTTGGCTGTGAGCACCCCTCTGAATTGGACTGAGCAAAATCTGCCTCTCCTCTCTGGCTCCCTTGTGTCCACTGAACATGGTACCATGTGTTACTATCATCTCCCCAGACCATAACCTGTGTTATCATCCCCAAAGATGGTTCTCTAGCAAAAAAAAAACCCACCCTAAAGATGAGCTCAGTAAGACTTTCTGCAGTGCCTATTTCTGCTTCTCTCACCAAACACACCCACTGAGCCACCTTGGCACTGCCCTTTGCTGAAGCCCCTGTGAGCTCCTTCCATGGGATCATCTGAGCATCCTCCCCTACTCGCTTTGTGCTCCTGAGTGCTTGGTGGCGTGAGCTGTGTGAGCAACACCAGCTTGTCTGGAGCTGAAACAGGATGAGCTCGGAGCAGTCCAGACATCCAGCTCTGACCCAGCAGATGCTCTGGGACCTGTGGGAACTCCTGATGGCACTGCACATCCAGGGATGCTCCTGCCCTGCTGCCACTGTGCTCATCAGTTGGTCCCGAGGAGTGAGCAGGTACCTGTAACCCTGAGAAAATTCCACCCGACTTCCTCTGTGTCGAGAGCATCCCCAAAAGGCTTTCACAGCAAAAAGGGCTGGTTGGTTTGACGATATATTAGGACACTCTCTTTACTTCTGAAATAAAACAGAGATAGCTCGAAGCGACCAAGTTAAAACAGAGTAGAAATAAAAAGGGTTATGGACAGCTTTGCCACCCACCCCGTCTCTGCTGCCTGGTCCTTCCTCCCAGACCTGGTTCCAGCTGGCAGCAACTCAGTGCTGTGGCAGCCCCACTGGGCTCTGGGCTGTTTGTCCTTCCATCACCCTCTGCTACCCTGCAGAGCCTCTGGGCATGGACTGCAGCCTCCCAGCTCCCTGCTTTGTTTTTCCTCACCTCTTCCTCCTCCTCCTGCACCTGGGAGGCTGGTCCAGGTCTGGGCTGCCTTCCCCCAGGGGAAGGAGCAAGGTACACCGTCTCCCTTCAGAGGCATCTCCCGACTCCGACACTTTTAATAGAGAAACCTGACACACACACACGCAGAGAGCGCACGCAGATCAAACAGATGCTGCCTGTCACAGAGCTTAAAGCCTAATTACAGAAGATTACAGAAACTATTTATAAATATTTATATCCATTTAAATGTATTTATAAACGCATCAGGATTGGATAAAAGTGTATATTGTTATTTTAGCTTAAGACACAACCAAGTAGCGTTTATACAATGCTCATACAGTAATCACGTACTTGTATTAAGCTTCTTTTTGATTAACATGGACAGCAGCTGTTAACATTTGAATTGCTGTTAATACAAAGTAGGTTGGCACCAAGAAGCCAAGGAGAATCGGTGGGTAGGTGCCGAGAAGTCTGGAGGCAGCAGAGCAAGCTCTTCCCCTCCTTCGTCGGAAATCCTCCCAGTTCCCCAAGGAGGGTACTGGAAACACCCAGCCAGGTCACCCATCCTCTTGCACTGTTAATCTGCTGGGGCATCGAGGCAGCACGGTGCCTGCCTTGCCCCATCACTCACTTGCATCGTGCCTGTGGTCCGGTGGCACTGCTCCCTGGCGCCTCTCCGCTCGCTTGGCTCCTCTGCCTGTGCAGCAACACAAAACCAGAGCTAACTCACGGCTTTGGGCCCCCCAGGGGCTCTGCAGCTCCACAGCTCGTGGGTTTTGCAGCTCCTGTTGGATGCTGTGGAGCAACATCCTCCCCACGGCACCCCCCAACACACGGCAGGGTTGGGCTTTGCGCGGCACAGCAGGCTCATCCCCTCATCTGGCACTGGGGAAAGGCTCCAGCAAAGGCCTTTGGAGAGTCACCTGTGGGCTGTCCCTGTCCTTCAGTTTGGCTTTCTGGAAGAAACGATGTGTGTGCTGGCGGGGGTCTGCCCGCCCTGGGGCACGTTTCCGGGAGAAAACACAACGGGAGATGAACCTCTGCTTGTGTTCCCGTTGGAAGCACAGCGAGGAAGACTCCAGACTGCAGCATTCAGCAGCGTCTCACTGCCCTGGGGGACATGGGCTGTCAGGCCACCAACCTGCGGAGGCTTGGGTTGGCCCCATCACTTCCCAGCAGACAGCTCTGGGTGGGGGTGGGCACACTGGAGGGCTCTGGGGGTAAGGAGTAGAGGTGTGGGGAAGCACCAGTGTGGTGGGCATAGCGGCAGACAAGGTCAACTTGTGAAGCACTGGAGGACAGGCAGCTTGGAGCAAGCCCAGGTTGATGCCCACCACGTGAGCTGCTCCTGTGGCTGCACCCCAGTGCTCCCACAGCCAGTCCCCATCCAGAGGAAGGTTCATGTGGGCTGTGCCTGCACTGGGCAGAAGCGATGCTGAGAGCCCTTGGCTCTCCTCACAGCCTCAGCGTGGGAGAGCCAGCCCAACCCTGGCAAACACTTCATTTTTAGCCCCTCTCACCTCCCCAACACCCTCTTGGGAAAAGACAATGCAGGGAACCCTGTGCCCCTGGCAGGGTGGTTTTGAGGAGGACAATCCCTTTGGTCAGGCATCAAATACCAGCATGTGAGCCATCTGCTTCTCTGACTAGAACACCCAGAGAAAAGCTGCTGGATTGGAAAAAGGATATTAATCTGAAAAGCATACAACAAAGCAACTGCAGGGTGTTTCCCCCCCGAGCCAGAGCGAGCGAGGGAAAGCTGATTACCATGACACACAGGAGCCCTGATCTAATATTCCACTTCAAGATTTGCAAATAATGTGCCCATTAACATTCATTAGCTCTTTAAATAATACCTGACAGACCTTCCAGGCTAGGAGGAAAGGCCCCTGTGCCCAGAAATCAATCACGTAACAGCCTCTAATTGTGCATTTTCCACATCTACACAAAGTTTCAATAAAAACAAGCCAGGACAGAAGAGCAGAGCTGGAGCTGTCATTGCTGTGTACCAAGGCACCCCTTCCACTCCCAGCTGCGGTGCGGGGATCTTTGCTAATTAGTGGGCTTCTCTCCGACAGCTCACCCGAGTTCAGCGGGTGCTGGGGAAGGCTCTCTGCAGGAATGTGTCAAGGCAGCCTTTCACCACCCAGAATAGCTCCTGTCCTCTGGCTCATCAGGGCAGCCTGCAGAGATAAGTGCCAGGCAATGAAAGAGGCTGGTGTCGTGCCCGTCATGGCCCAGGAGATGAGACTCGCTTGAGCTTTGGGAATCCCACGTTAATACCCAGATGTGGAAAGGTTTGAGGGGGCCTCCTGCTGTCCTGGCTGAAGCAACACCCTGAGAGAGCTGGAAAATTAACGGTGTGATGTCAGGGCTTGGCTGTTGATGCTACCTACAAATGTATGTGATGCTACCTGCAAACCTCATTGCTCTCTATCACACAGATTTTCTGTCCTCTCACCACCCTACCTCCTCAGAAAGGGCAGTTTAAGGCTAAGAGGCATCAGGGGCCACCCCACTATTTGGTCATATTGGATGCCCAAATGAGCTGGCATCCTTCCTGACATCCTCCATAAATCATTTCCCAGCTGTTAACTGCAAATCTGCTGCACTAAAAATTGGCCCAGCCAAGAGAATCACATTTAGACTCTGCTGGGGGACACTGTGGTCCTGTCACCTCTGTGATGGCATCCTGGATGGAGACCTGAGGGGTGAGAGCTAGAGGATCCACAGTGCAAAACAGAGGTCACGGGCCCTGGTAGAACTGCACTGCTACTTCCCTTCTTGGGCTGTCCCTTTGCTGTGCAGGGGACCCCAAAACCAAGAGCACAGGGACTGTTTTTCCCCACTGAATGATGAACTGAAGATTGCTGGAGGTGGTGAGGCAGGTCAACCAAGGTTTGCTATTGGAAGGAGGCTTTGTGCCAAGGCTGATAGGTATAAAGAAGCAATGCCACTCTCACCTCTCCAGCTGATCTGTATGGACACAGCTCTTTGTGTCACCTACCAACTACCAGCACGATCTCGCTCCCTCTTTGCTACAGCTCCAGTGTCGGTCTGAAGCTGTGCGGAGCAGTTCGGACACAGTAAGTCTAAAAGAATCAACCTGCCAAGACATGAACAGCTTCTCAACAAGACAGAAGGTACAGTCTAACCCTTGGTGCATCAGTTCTGATCAAAACTGTGAGCAGGGTCAGAGCTGCAGCAGACATGGTGGCTCTCTGGGTTAGTTATTCTTGCCACCCAACTTCAGCACCCCAAATCATGCTGCTAGCGCCCAGCAAGCTCTATAAGCCTCAAAATAGCTGTCCACATAACCACACTTTGGATCTTTCCTGGTGTATTTCTGTGCTTTAAAAAGGAGCTACAATGGCAGATAAGCAAGGTCCCTTGCACAGGCCACAGGTGAGCTGAGGGGTATCAGGGTGTGTACAGGACATCTCCATGTTCCTCAGAAAATGGCTCTGTGATGTCACAGATGTTACAGTCAAAGCAAAAACAGTTTGGGAAAGGCAGATTTTCCTGGAGAGGACCTGTGCAGAGGGAGACAGCTGCTTATAGCTGCATTTAATCAGCCCAAAATGAGTTTGAGCAGTTAAAAGGCAACCTAATTAGGGTGACTTGTCGGTCCAACACTCCAGGTCAAGGATGGACAGCAAAAGACAAGTGACAGGTACAGCAAAAGGTCTGGACATCTGCAGAGTTAGAGAAAACTGCACTCCCCAAACAAGAGTGTTCTTGAGCAGTGAGAGGGCTGGGGAAGTTTTTCAAGATGTGAAGGTGAAATGCAAAGAGAAATGGGGGGACAGACACTTTTAATGTGCAGATTGTAACAGCACCATGGAAAAATGGGTTCATCTAAGTGCCTCTCTCTGTAGAAATGGCAAAGAAATGCAAGAGCAAAATGAGTTTACGAGCATACTTAAGGGGCAGTGATCTGATGAAGAAGAGAAATACAGAATTTATGTTCACTCCTGGTTTTCTTCAAATCTACCACTCAAGGTTTTGCCAGTTTGTTCCACAACCCGGGAAAAAATGTAAAGAAAAGGGGAATTTCCAGTTGCAGAGCAGAGGAGCAGACATTACCACCACACTGTGATGTGCAAAACAGATGATGACCACCACTTCTCATGTAAAAGGGGGAAATCTTTAGACCAGCCCTTGCCCAGAACTAGCCTCAGCTCTTCTCCCACTGACCCTGGGTCCCCTGAGCTTACTGGGTAACATCTCTCACCTCAGACCTGCTCTACATTACTGCTGAAAGCACCCACTAATCCTCCCTGCTATCTCTCACCAGCTCCTATCTAATTTATCCTACCAGCTACCACAAAGTTATTTAATCTAAACCTCCTGTAAAAAGTGAAAACTAAATCTGCTTTATGCTATGTACTCTCCATTCCCTCATCCAAGCCTTGTGTGAACATGGATAAAATCACTATTTAATAGTGCTGGTCAAGCCCTGCTGCCTGCTCAGAGTCCTTGCTTCCAGCCTGTTTGGATCAGCTATTAAAAGTTTGTATAAAACTTGTGAATGTGTCCCTGGAGTACTCTAGGTAAGGATTAAGGGGTCTGGCACACAGGAACAGCCCAATCTTCTACCTGGGGATTGAGTGCTGCACATGAGAAAACATGGAGATGGGCACTCACCCAACCAGACACTGGGGTCTCCATCAGAGATGTCTCCTGTGCTCCTCTTACGCTTCATGGACATGAAGTTAAAGGCACTGGGGACACAACCCATCTCTTTCTAAAGCAGGTGGGGATCCCTGGGAGCACCCACCCCTTTTAGCTGCCAAGGGGACCAGGGTGACATCACTCAATGGGCTTGCTCCACCTGAAGGTGCTTCCCAGATGCAGGAGCACATGGTGGGACCAGAACGAGGAGAGTCATAGGGAACAGATCCTGGCTCAAGACAGCCCTATGGCTCCTGCCTAGAGGTGGAAAAAGCTCAGCCTGAATAAATTTCCTGGGATAAATTTATGACTTGATAAATAAATGGCTTGAGTCATTTTCATCCCTTTCATCCCCAATTGTTTTTTGGTTTTTGGTTTTTTTTTAATGGGTTTAGTGGTTTGGGGTTTTTTTTTTTTTTGACCTTGTTTGTTTTTCAGTCCTTTTGCAGTGCCTTGAATCACCAGCCTCTAATTATTTCCTGCAGTTACAAACAAGCACTTCTCCCTGGAATAAGTCCATTATTTTTTACCTAAAATTGAGGGCAGTTAGTAGATGCTTGGATAGTGTGAACGCTTGCAATATATTATTACAACAAGATCTCACCCCTCTGCTTAGAAGCAGCTGCTAGCACTGCTCTCCATAACACTTCTCAGGCATGCTGGAAAGGTTTTACATCCCCAAGCAGACAGCAGCCCTTAGTCCAGAGAACATCGGATACGGAATTTAATACAGCACCGACATCAGGGAGGCCACGCGAAGCCCCGCGCAGCGCAGAGCCGTAGCTACACTCTGTAGCAGCCCTTCAAAGCATAAGTGGGAGAGCAGAGGCATAAGGGAGCCCTTTCAGATTGCACAATCACCTGGTCTCAATTGAGCCTGTCCCCAAGGAACATCTGGAATGCTGGAAACTCAAAGCCTAAAGGCAGAAGAGCTTCAGACAAAAGGCAGTTCCCACGGTCTCCTCACACCTTCAAAAAATATCTCAGTAGTGATCAGGTCTGGATTGAGATATCTGCAACAAATCATCCTGACATAATTCCAGTATTAAAACCCTCTGTGCTCCAGCTCTCCATAAATAAAGAGTTGTTGTAAAAAAAAATATTATTTTTAAAATAAAGCTATCATCATGTTTTATTCCTTGATTAAATCCTTACAGTGTCTGAAGAGTCCCGCTCTGGTTTAAAGCTTCATTTTTGACAAAACAGCATTTTGATAGGAAAAAGGAGTCTTTTAAAAAGCCACCTGGCTGTAACCTTTGGCAGATCATAAAAGTGCAGGAAGACATAATGTTTGTATTAATTTCTTAATATACTTCACCAATTAAATATAAGCAAGAAGATGTTGAACCAAACTAAAATTATACTATAATGTTAACATAAGGAATGTGGTACCAAAAGATAGATACACATCAGGAGGAATTTCTGTCCTGAATGGGCTGTCAGGCGTTGGAACAGGCTGCCCAGGGCAGTGGTGGAGTCCCCATCCCTGGAGGGATTGGCAAGGCCAAGAGATGAGGTGCTGAGGGACATGGTCTAGAGGTGACCTGGGCAGGGTCAGGCTGGGGTTGGACTCCATGATCATAAAGGTCTCTTCCAACTCGAGGGATTCTGTGAATCTATGAAAGCAGCACTGGATATCATGAAAGAAGGGCTTCTTCACCTAACTGAGTTTCACCTTAACTACCACTGACACCATTACTCCTGTGATGACCAAATGTGGTGCTGTGCCACATGATTTTCACTCTGCAGGGCCCAGGGATGTCTTCTGGCTTTGCTCTTGAGCAAGGTGATGGGACTGTCTGTGTGTGTGGTGGCCCACAAACTGTTTTTGGCTTATTTGCAGAATCCAGACTGGTCTGGGTTGGAAGGGTCCCCAAGGATAATCAAGTTCCAATCCCCCTGACACAGACAGGGCCACCAACCTCCAGGCCTGCACCTAGACAAGGTTGCCCAGGGCCCCATCCAACCTGGCCTTGAACACCTCCAGGCTTGGGGCATCCCCCACCTCTCTGGGCAGCCTGTTCCAGCCCCTCACCACTCTCTCTGTGAAGAACTTCCCCCTGATCTCCAACATGACCCTTCCCTCCTCTAGCACAAAAGAACCACCATTAATTAGTGGCTATTGCCCACCTCGTTGCATCTTAGCTCTGCAAATGCTACATGAGGATGCAACAAGCCCCTGCAGTAGTTGCATGACAAACAATCCTTTACATTGAGGTGGGATGGGGGAATACACCACACTTTTGTGTGACCTGCATGCTTCACCCATGAAAGGGAAGCAGAAGTAATACGAATAACAGCAGTTTCTGGGGAGGAGGCTCTTGCAGCTGCCCTGAGCTCATCCTGGTGGAGGACCCACTGTGACACCCAGACCCAGTTTCTGCTCCAGGAGGACCAGGCTTAGGAGCAGCAGAAGGATGAGCATAACCCCAGACAGATACCAGCAGAGGTTTTATGGCTGTGCTATTAATGATGCTTTTCTGTTTTAATTCAGAGTGTTAGTATTATTGTAACTGGAATAATAACTGTTTGTTATATTTTGATTAGACTGTTAAGACTGTAATTAGACTAACAGCAAACATGCAGTGCCACAGCAGAGGTGTTCCCGTTTGTCTGTAATGACATTTCGGGTCTGGCAGGCAGGTGAGACGGGGTGAAGGGGCAACGGGGCAGCCGCGGCTCCCAGCTCCCTGCCATCCGTGACATCCCCGCGAGCAGGGAGGGAATCACCGGGGGACCTTGTTACGGCTTTGAAATGGAGATCTCTGGCCAGTAAGGGTGTCTGAACAGGCTAGAGAAGGATGGCTGAGGACAGCTCAGGGTGGCCTCCCAGTTAAGCAGGTCATTGAGCTGCACCTCACACAAATCATCATTGGTCGGTGCTTCAATTAACAGGCATCCCAGGATAACTTGTAGCTGTACAATTAATCAGAGGTCAGAAATGGCTGGAGCTGCCTTATCCAAACTGGTAGGAGACGCTCTCTTATGTTCCCAGAGCAGCCCAGGTACAGAACCTGCTTTGATCCCTCCCTGACACGTGTCAAGAGAAGACACGCTCCAGGTGCACAGCTCCTCAGTTTTGCCCCAGCCAGTGCCACCTTTGCCAAGAAGAAGAACACAACAGACTCTGCCCGTGAGTGACCAAATAAAGCCCCTGTGCCTTGTTCAACGCTCCTCTCCCTGGAGCACAAAGCATCCCCAGGAAAGCTGAGGGAGGGGGGAGCAGCGAGGGGTAGCGGCCATCGATCCATCTGGTAACGCCTCAAATCACATCCAACACGAGCATCCCAGTAACGTTGTTTCTCTGAAATCCTATTTAGGGAACCGGCTCGTAAGATGTGCAGTAACAACAATGTGACTTTCATATCACTTTGAGAGAAAAGTACTTGAATGCACTCATAGTTTATCTTGAGAAACCAGTCACTGCAACTGTGAGCCGGAGCTGGAGAACTCACTTTCATGCTGGTTCCAATTGATAAGCCCCAAACTGAGCCTGAGAGTTGCGTCTTGTTTACCCAAGTGACAAGACAACTCTTTGTGCCCAAACACTTCTCTCAAAGCACATACCTTAGTTAAAACCTTGCAAGGGACTTTGGTTTTTAGTGCTCTCCTTGATTCCCGAGGAGAGGAGCTGCTGCTGTGCGTGAACAATGCTGATGTAAAGAACAAGCTGCGAACGTGAAGCCTGGCAGCATCATGTCCTCGGTTTGCCTGGTTTTATCTGTTCAGAGTCGTTGCCTGCTCAGCAGTCGTGGTGCTCTCAGTGGCAAACCCCTGCTTTCATGGAAAAGTCATGCTGGGAGCAAGGCAGGTCCTGGCCCCTGCTGGGTGATCCCGAGAGGACGCTGTGCCAGGAGGAAAGTCCTGGAGAGAAGCAATCACAGAATCACAGAATATCAGGAGCTGGAAGAGACCTCGAAAGATCACTCAGGCCAACCCCCCTGCCCGAGCAATCCTCTTCATTCCTGTCCATCCTGATTTTAGGTGATTCATTAAGTGCTGCTTGCAAGTTGCTGCTAAATAACTGGGAATAACAAAGTGCCTGGAGGTAGAGGATGTGTTTGTGTCCTCTGACAAGGATGGGATTTGCCCCGTGCCTCCTGTAACGGGGTTATTTCAGAAGCTGTGGAGGGAAGGGTGGGGGAGGATTCTCCAGCTGAGGTTTTAGATTACACAGCATCTGCTGAGTCTTGTACACCATGTCCTCTCGTGTGCAAGACTTACATTTTAGGACCCTTTGGGGAGAAACCATGGCTTTAAAGGGCCTGTGACGGCACAATCCAGAGTCCTGTTGGTCCTGGTCACCACTTCCAGTGCAAGCCTGATGTGGGAGAAGATATGCAGGCACGGATGGTCTGCAGGCAACTGTGAGCCCAGACAGAGCCGGTGAGGGTTCTGAGCCACTCTAGAAGCCACCTGTCCCACCAGCAGACTGCAGACACAGCTCATACTGGTAAGGCAGCTGTGGGACAACTCGGTTGCCAACCCAATTCATAACGCTTCATCTGTTTTAACAGCTCGAGTTAGGCTGTCATTTCATGTGTCACAAGGGCGATCAGGTGGCCTGCATTTTGTTCGCTGTAACTTCTTATTTTCTTTGTTAATTCTGTTTTGTCTAATAAAATGCTTTAATTTACTCTAATTTCCATATTGTACTGTAGCTAAAGAACAGAGATAAAGGGAGCTATGAGAGACTTTGAATAGATAATTGGTTAATTAAAACAACTTAACCGGTATGTGGTTTATAACATATTGTTCTTGCAGAAGCCACAATATGGTGAACTGCTCCAGATAGGTAATTCCAAGTTCCAGCTGCCTTGTGTAAGTGTATACTATAAAAAGGCTGGTAATTATGAAATTCTTCAGTTAATTAGGCTCCCTTTCACAAAAGGTTCTGAACTGCTATGTATTAAATCTTTATCTGTCTGGTCTCCCTGTCTACTAAAGACAGTTTATAGTCGTCATGGGAGTTTACCCAACCGCACACCCACCTACCCTTTGCTATCTCCAGGACCTGTATAAGGCAGCTTGGGTGGAGAAGACACATTCTTATCTCTCTTCCCTTCCTGCAAGAAGGGATACCTCCTGAGCCTGCTCTGGCTGGAGGGATTGGAGGCAACAGATGGGTGGTACCAAGTGTGGGCTGGTAGAGCTGGGAACCTGCAACCTGGGTAGCGTCAGACCCCCCATTGAGGGGCAGGGATCAAAGAGCCAGGCCCAGGAGGAAGAGGAAAGGGATCCCTTCTCCCAAGATGACAAGTGGCTGTGCAGAATTTACTGCAACTCTGAAATCAGTAGCCTAAACCAAGTCTGGAAGCAAAGACCTCCCTGCAAAGACATCCTGAGCAGGGAAAGAGCTGCTGGAAAGCCTTTTAAATCTTCTCATCTGCCTGATCATCTTACTGTCAATTGCTTTTCTATATCTAATGTTGGGTTTTCCTTGGTCCCTAGCAACAAGGTGGAGATCTGGGCAAAGATGTGGGTTACTGAGTGTGTAACATCAGTTTGTGGGCAGAGGTGCCTGTGTTTGCTGCAGCTATCTATACAGCAGCACCTTTGTGTTGATCAACTACCCTCTGGCTGTGAGCTCCCCAAAGAGCTGTCCTGGCAGGTACCAAGGAAAGCATCCCTCTCCTTCACTTGGTTTCAGCAGGAGAAATACAGCCAGTGTGGGAAGGGGGTGTGAGAGCTGGAGACTAAGGCACTGCAATTTGGCTTCCTGATGTGTCTCCACACCCTGAGAACCCTACTGTGGTCATATTAAGGGTGGTCCAGATGCCTAGCTGTCATCCAGATACCTGCAGTTAGATGTCCTCAATTTAATGAGAAGCCCACCAGTGACTGTGGGACAGCACATCTCCACCTGCATGGAGAGATTAGGCAATAGACAAGGGTTCTCTGGAGGAAGAAAAATGGGACGAGAAGCTCCACTCAAAACAAATAGAAAGAAGAAATAACAGGGAAGTCTGGCTTAGTTCTCAGTTCCAGGTGATTTAAGTAATTGGAAAATCATAGTTGTGAAACAACTCTTTGCAGAGCATCATAATCAGCTGTGCAACTCAGCGGGGCCTGAGTGCATCAGAGTGGCTCTAAAGATCCCTTGAAGAATGTGCTTTTCCGGGGAGACGTGTCATTTTGAGATGGCATCTCTAGGAACAGCCAGGGAAAAATAATATCAGGTCCTCAGGATTATAAGGATGTGGTGATTCATGTAATACTCGAGACATCAGCCAGCTTGTGGACAGACACTGTCATTCCTAGGACTAGCTGCTCCAAGAGCACAAGCTGTAAATGAAGTGCACAGACAACTCCGAGCACGTGGAGGATCGTCACCTCCAGTCTGGGAGAGTCGTGCGCTCCCAGCAGAGATGACTGCTCGTGCAACAGGAGCTGAGTGTGTGCTCACACACCACACAGGGGACACCTTACACAGGTGTCACCACACCTGTGTAAGGGCAGGTGACACCTATGTAAGGGCTGTGTCTTCCCACGTGGTGCATTCGGATCGTGCACACTCCCCTCCACATTATTAAATTTGACTCGGTGCTTTGAGCTCTGCTCTGAGCGATCTGTACTCTCCAAGCAAATAATCAGAAAGGCCCTGCTGGCCCTGGAACATATGTCTCTGACAGTGGCAATAAACCTACTTATCACTATTGTGACTGCTGATGGTGAGCATCCCAGCAGCCAGATTCCCTTGTCAGGCAAGCTGTACCCCGCACCCACGGAATGGATCAGATAAAACATTGCTCATAAGATCTACTGGTCATGTGTGTGGGCATTTAAATATCAGAGACTGTTATCACTGTAAAGACAGAGAGAGTAAAAAAGAGAGACATAAAATGAGATTAAGACAGAAGGATATAAGCTATCATAAAAGTAACTCAATAAACGAGGCACAGAGCTCGAGTCTGCACGTCCACAAGCATCCTGAAGCTATAAACCTGGGGATATATTAGGATCAGGTCAAAAAGCCCAAGAAAGGGAAAAATGCTTCTTAGGCTGATACAGGTTTTGTGAAAATGCCCCAGATGTTGTAATATGGACCAGGGCCCCTATTTCACAACTGTAGGACTAGCAAGCATCCCCTATCTCTGGTGCTCGCCAGAGCAAGGCAGCCACTGCCCCAGAGGTTCTGAAGCAATAAATGTATTGACGGAATAATGATAACATGTTCGCAGTAGAAAATTGCCTATATTCAGGCAGTGTCATGCTATAACTCTGCAACAATAACAGGCAGTCTGAGAAACAGGGAGAGGAACAGGTTTGGAGAGATTTTCAGCTTTTAAAGGGAATTAAACAGAATGGAAATCGCTAGCAATACACGCACTAAAACACGATCGAACAAAAAATAGAGGAAGGGTACGGGCTCCGCTGGGGTATCTTTACATATTTAAGAACACAAATGTCTACAGGAGCAAACAAGCTTTATGGCCTCAGCTTCTCTCTACCAATACATAAAAATCGAGACTTGCAGAAATAAGGTTAATTCACCATTGCATATGCAAAGAGAATAGCTATAATAAAAACGAATGTGCTCCTTGGCTACTATTTATTTTTCAAATGTTCCCACTAAAATCCTGGGTGCAATAGCAGCAGAAGTGCAAGAGGACATTTCAGGCTTTTATGAGTAAAAAAAGTAAATCATAAGAGAGGGAGAGGGGAAGAAATGAAAGAGGTGCCATTCCCTTATGTAAATACACATATATATGTATATGATCAAGGCTAGACTAAGAAAGATTTTCTTGTGTTACAGATTATAACGCCAGTTTTAGGAGCTTTCCCCCTTCTACACAGATTATCTTTGGAGCTTGTAATATGTCTGCAGCTGCACTAGGCTCTCGTGGATGCTCTCAGAGCAGTGGATGTCAGTGAATATTAGTTGACTGGGAATACTTAAATCTCATTTTCCCCCTCAACCCACTCTCTCTCACTTCATAGGGAAGATAAACACACTGACATACAGAAAATATTTTGAATCCTGAAATCAGGGATGGTTCTAACAAACAGAGTAACATACCAGACTCTACTTAAAAAAATCTATTCACTTGCTATCAAATAGCCTTTATTATACATAGATGATTGCACTCATTCCCATCCATAACAAAAAAAAAAAAGTTTATTCTGCCTAAAATACTTCCTATGAGTTTGTCAAGGGTAACAATATTACCCTTGACATTAGGTGGGTCTAATGCACTTGAGACTCTGCCTATTGCCTCCCACGGAGGGAGAGTGCTGAGATTTTTACAAGGAAGAGACAGGGAAGCCTCCGTCACCCTCAAAAATGGAGCAGAGAAAGGAGGGCACAACCACATTTACTATATTGTATTTGGGATGTTACGAGTGACTCGTGAGCATCAAAGCTGTCCTACTTCCAGAGTCTTATCATATTTGCCAAAGCACAATTCAGGGAAAAGGACTTCAGCACAAATCACATTCCACTGGATGACTCTGTAATAAATAAATTACATCCCACTTCCAGAAACAATTTCCCATGATCAATAATGAATTAAAAAAATCAGGTCCAGAGAAGTGTTGCAACAGCATGACACACACGTGAGTGACAGCAAGGATTTTGCTTCAGTGGCAGAAGTCAGTGCCTGATAAAGCATCGAGTTTCCCTGGGACTCAAAGAGCACAGCAAAACAGGAGGGGAAAACCCAGTGCCCCCATGGGCCCTGCAGCACAGCCCAGAGAGGATGGGAGGAGTGAACTGAGGACCAGGGTAGTGTCATTGCTGCCCCAAGGCTGCTGAGATAATCCACAAGTGCTTTTTCATGAACACACTGCCCTGTAACCACATGTGTCTCCGGCAGCAGCTTCATCTGACTGACAGCAAAGTGTGGGACTACTGGTCATCAGGTGCAGGACTCGAGGTTGAAACCAGAGGTGGGGTCTCTGCTGCAAAACAGCAGCAGATGTCCTAGTACCTGAGTCTTTCAGCATCTCAACCACCTCCTGACATGCCACCCATCCTGCTGTCAGCATTCTGAGGACATGCCAAGATTTAGTTGCCAATTGCTAAGGGCATTTTTGACTTGCAGCTTACGCACAGTTAAATTTCAACTCACCCATCTGTCTTTAGAAGCCCCACCACAGTAACTGGTAATACCCCCTGGAAGAGCTAAGGAGATCAGGTGCTTCTGGGAAGCTTTCACGTTGGATGAAGAATTTGTATCATGGGGAGGAGCTGCTCCAATTCACATCTGAGTAGCCTGTTCATCAACATGAACCTCCATTAGGAGGTCCACAAAGATCCCTGTGGCTCTCTGGAGACAGAGCTATCGTGCTGGGGCCAAACTGCTTTTCACTGGAAGATGACATTTTATTTTCTGAGGGTCATCCTGGTTCTTGCTTAGACATACCAAACCTCATTCTGAGCAGCAGGAACATGGAGCTTAGTTGCTGGACCAGCCACATCCATGAGCAGAGACCTGCTGTCCTCCTTGTCTCTGAGCACTGTCCTCCCACCAGGTCTCAGGTAACCACAGGATTCATGATGTTACGATGGACTGTCACCTAATGTAAAGAGCATCATGTTCAACTCCAGACTAGACATTGTCTTCACAGATAGAAACTAAATCACAGAAGCAAACAAATTTTTTTTTGCGACCAGTTTGTAGTTTCAATGACTCAGCTACAAGGAGAAGCATAAAATGTGAATCCATCCAGCTGAGTATTTACTTAAAAGCCTTGTAAGAAGCCATTTCACTGGGAACACAACTGAGAACATTTGCACACCAACTATCTGAGAAAAACAACGATTTTTAAAAATAACCACAAAGAAAAGGAATTTAATTGGGAAGTGTCTCAGGAGTAGTTGACGCGATGCCAAAACCCTCTACTCCCACAACTCAGACAGGAGCTGTGCTGCTGTAACAGCAATTCTGATGACTCCTGTAGCAGAGCTGGCTCAAGGTGCCAAGGACTTCACTGGTGGGCACATACCCTTCTCCCATCACCTCAAGTTTGCAACCATGGACCAGCTTCTAGCTTTTCCAATGAAAGCCTGAAAATTGATCTTCTTGAGGTCACAGCAAGCTTCAGTATCCCCCTCACGGGCAGTGAGTCACAGGTTTGCAGAGCAGCACTGTGCTGGAGATCAAGAAGGAAAAGTAAATGGGGTGATGAACAGGCATCAGCTGTCTGCTCCTCTCCCAAAACAGCTACAAGCTTTTCAAGGCCCTCTCTCTAGTTTTGTGCAAAACCAACCATGACACCAGCTGAGTCATCCTGCCTCCCTCAAAGGACACTATGACTCCAGGTTGGGACTGTCACAGCATCACAGAATCACAGAATGCCAGGAGTTGGAAGGGACCTCGAAAGATGATCTAATTCAACCCCCTGCCTGAGCAGGGTCACCTCAATTAAATCACACAGGAACGTGTCCAGATTGGTCTGGAATGTCTCCAGAGGAGACTCCACAACCTCTCTGGGCAGCCTGGCCCAGGGCTCTGCCACCCTCACAGGGAAATAGGTTTTCCTTACATTCCCATGGAACCTCCTCTGCTCCAGCTTGCACCCATTGCCCCTTGTCCTGTCACTGGTCTCCCTGAGAAGGGCCTGGCCCCATCCTCCTGACACTCACCCTTTACATATTTATAGACATTAAAGAGGTCACCCCTCAGTCTCCTCTTCTCCAAGCTAAACATCCATGCAGTCTGACATCAGAACAGCTCCCACCATGTGAGCAGCCCCAGCCCACCCTTCAGTGGTCACTCCCAGCTGCCCAGTGCTTCTGCAGGGACAGGCAGCACTCAAACCACTGCCACCACCTCATCCCAGGCAGCTCTGTATGTCCCACGCCAACCCTCTTCCTCCTCCTCCAGGCAGGAGAGGGTGAGAAACTGCCCCCTGTGATACAAGAGGTTGGGTGTAGAGTTTCCTGGTTTATCTAAACAGAGGCATGCAAGGAAATTTATTTTGCATGCTCAGGTGATGTGTAAGGCTCTGGCCTTGGGAATTAGGAATAAATACCAATTCTGCCACTTGATGTGTAGCTTGGGGTTTGGGTTTGGGTTTTTTTCCCTTCTGAAGCATCAGGAAGCAGCCACAGGTAAAGGTGGGTTTGACATGGGAATATCCAGCTGGCTCCCATGCCTGGAATTATCCTGATTGCCAGGTTTGGGATCAAGAGGGAGAATTTCCTTAAGCCAAAGGTGATCATAAGGGTGCCTTTACATTTTTCACCTTCTTCCTTAAGATGGCAAAGGCCACATGGACATTTTTATTGGGCAAATACCCTGTTTCTGCAGGAGCTCACAGCACCGACAACCTTCACAACCTGTCCTGCATTCTACCTCTGCTTTTTGTGACAGCTGGTATTTTAAACTTTGAGTTAAGTACATTAAAGTATGTTGGAGGCTTATCTGAGACTTTTGAAGCTCCAGGATGTTCCTCCAAACCCCTGGGTTTAATTTCTATTTCAGAGTTGCCTGAGCTCAGTGGCCCCATGCAGTCCTCTGTCCTCCTGTTTCACCAGCTATGCAACGCTGCACACGATGCAGAGGTACCCAGGAAAGCCACTCCAGCAGTTATCCTCACTGAGGTACAGCCATTTACCAGGGACACTCAGAAAAACCTGCTGTGGGGCCATAATATACTCCTATAATGTTATGTTCTCAATTAAATATTAGCTAGATCTTTTACCAGCTATCCTGCTATTTTATGTAGGACCAGTGTTCAGCAAAATAACTTCAGCAAATTCATTCTGTTCTTTGTTTTGGTCCAGTGTTCTGTTCTCCCCAACCTCTGAAGCTTTCACATTATCACAGTACATATTATTAAGCCACAAGTTCCCCAAGAGTTTCCCCAAAACACTTGGAAGCCCATTGCACAGCATCTCTAATTTAAATGCATCCGACTCAATAATACAATTTAATAACCACCGTAGTTACAGTTTAGAATGAAAAATATCTCATTAGCTCTGTAAACTTGCAATATGCTGGCTGGTGTTTTTTTTGGTGTGAGGTTTGGTTTTTTTTTTTTAATTACCAAGCAGAAATATTTTTGGAACATATTTGACTTTTCAGTAACACTACCATCAATTTTATCATGCCCACTCAGGAGCGGGACTTGTACCAGCATTAAATTCCTTTTAATTCCTAATATCAGATTTCTTTTATTCCTAACACATTTTTATTTCCTTCTTTTGTTCTTTACCTCTCTAACCACATACTTTCAGCTAACACAATAGCTCAGCTTAAAATGTAAAACTCAGGTAATTGGTGTTTTATTAATTATTCTCCCTTCCCTTCTTTGCGCATGCGTATCAGCCACTGCCTGTCACCTACGCTTAAAGAAACATCTTTAGCCATAGCATGTAACAATGTTATGTATGTACATATATCATTCATATACATTTACTGTCAAGATGCTGGCAGCCATCCAGCTGCCAACCTTATCAATATCAAGAGAGAAGCTGGAGAGGGGCAGACAGTGATTTCAGAGAAGATGTCGGCTCACAGACCGAGTTATTGCTCCTCTTTGACAGGACAGGGGTCGGGTACGTGTGTTACTCAACGTGCAACCCAATTTGTGTTTATTTATTTATTTTGCACAGCAGCAGCATGGGTCTTTGGTATCTAATTGCACGTGCAAGATAAACCTCTCTGGGATCAAGTGAGTTCCTCAGTGTTTTCCTTCACCACTAATTTAACTCAGCACTGATGTTGCAGTGAGAAAGAAACACAGCCTTTCCCCACCCTGGTCCACCCCCTTCAACCATACCTATTCCTCCCCAGCAAAAGCTGAGGGAACCCCTTGCATCCCCTGTGGCAACGTAGGGTCTGGGTGGACATCAGGCTGGTACCACTCTCCCCAGGCCATCCTCTACCCTGGCACATCCCTGCCAGCCATGGACCCAAGGGGGGCTTCCTTTACCAGGAGAGGACACACTGTGACCAGGGATTGCTGCTGGATAAGGGATGTTTTGAGACCAGACATCTCTGAGCAGCAAAGACAGCTTTAAAGGCTTCAGACGCCTCGCAGCTGAGGTCACACCGAGTGTGAGCACCATCAGCTTCTCCACTGAAGCTGGACTAAGACACAGAATTTGGACTAAACAGTGGTCACCTGGCACAGCACCGCATCTTCTGACCCTGCTGTGGGCAAATACACACTCCCCCCACCCCAGGGTCTGCCCAAGCCACTCCACAGCAGCCCTGACATGTGAAGGACTGATCTGTGGGGGCTGCTGCTCCCTCTGCCTTGCAGGTGAAGTGAGGTTGTGCTGGAGCAGGTGGGTTTGCAGTGAAGCTGTGCCAGTGGGCTTCAGAAAATCACTAAATCCCAGACTGGTCTGGGCTTGAAGGGACCCCAAGGGTTATCAAGTTCCAGCCCCCCTGACACAGACAGGGCCACCAACCTCCAGGCCTGCAGCTAGACAAGGTTGCCCAGGGTCCCGTCCAACCTGGCCTTGAACACCTCCCGATAGCCAACCAAACCTTTCCCTCCTCCAGCTTCAATCAAGACCATCTTCTGTGCTGCATAAGAACTTCTCTGCACTCAATCAAGCACACTGAAGCATTGGTTTTAAGAATAAATAAGTAAGAAAATTTTAAAAACAAATTTAAGTTTAAATAATAAATAAATGCTGGTTTTATCTGGATCCATCCCCCGTGATGCTCACTGTCCTGCCCAGCGGCATCGCCCTCCCATCACGGGGGTGGAGGAGCTCGGCACAGGGAGCTGCACAGCTGCTCAGAGGAGGATGGAGGCAGGAGCAGAGATGGTTGTACAAAGACCAGGCAGTAGCCTGGCAGGCTGTGAGACCCCGTGCTGGAGGCTCAGCCAGACCGAGAGCTGCTCTCCCCCTCCCCAGTGCCTCCCCCCACTCCGCCTCTGCACTCCCTTCCCTGCCCTCCGGTTCTACGGCTATAATCAAATCATAACTTTTATTAAATTTGAGATTACTTTTTAATGGAATCAATTTCTTGCATGGTGCTTTTCCCTTCTGCCCCGCGGCTCAGCCACGCTCTGCACTTTTGTGGTTTTACTCTGGCTTTTATCTCTGCTGCTGCCCTAATGACGAGCACCAGCTTGTGCAGGTGCACAGCCAACGTCCAGATACTCTGCTGGCTGTGGGGACGATGCTCGTCCCTTCAACCAGCGTCACCAGTGCAGACATCCCTGCTGAGGAGCGCTGCAGGTGCAGCAGGATGTGTCCCACCTTGCAGTAGGCAGTGTGGATGGCATTAGCATCCCCTGGTTTCAAGAACTTCTCTGCCAAAGGAAAGGGGCCCCTTGGCTTTGTGGTTACATCAGAAGCCCTCTGCTAGATCCAGTTGTTCTGAAGCTCCTGGAGATCGGGCAGGCTGAAGGCACTTGACAGGGGTTCCCATCCTCTTTGCCATAACTTGCTGGAGCCAGAAACTCAACCCAACGTGCTCACCATACCTGGCCAGGCTCTGTGAGGATGCCTGCTCCGGGATCAGCCCCATAGGCAGGCTCTCTCTGTCATATCAGCCAAACCACATAGATGCCATCACACACAGCAGCTCAAGCTCGGCCTTCCCAGCCATCCTGGTTTTTCAGTATTGACCAAAATGGCTTCAACTCTGCATTTTTATGTAACTTTCCACTTCTCTTCCCTGCCTCCCCTTCTGCTTATTCTTTTCTTTCTTTATACAACACCTACAGATTGTATTATATCATCTGATGCAAAAAGGCCCATTCTGCTTTGACTTGTAACCGTACAGTGACAATAAGAAAAATAAAAGTGACAGTTTTTATTTGGTCCTCCTCCTGCTGATGTTCTTGAAAAGGAATTTAAGCTCTATCTTTGAATCTCACATACGAATGTTCTGGGTTTCACAGCTTTCCTGGTTAGAAACTGTATTTTCTAAATCCTTGTTTAGGAACAACAGGTCAGGTTGCCTCCTGTTTTTTTCAAGACCTGGCTGTAGTCCAGGCATCTTTTTCACAAAAAAAAAATCTCTCCCAGTTTGACACACCTGAGCTTTGAAAAGATGGATTTTGTTCCATTCTGAAGGCAAGTGGAGCTTGGGCTTGTGGGCTTTGTGCTGTCTATTATTTAGTTCATTGAATTTCTTTGGGAATTTAAATTTAATCCCCAAAAAACAAATAAAGATGCATTATCTGGAGTGGGTTTTTGGTTTGGTTTTTTTTCCAGGGGAAGCCAGAGCAGCAGGTCCTGAGCACAGCGACGTGCACACACTCCCCATGGCCACCTTAGCCCTGGCATTTCCCAACCTGCCATCAGCGATGCTGGCACCCACCCTGCACCTGACAGGTCAAGGTGTATCCTGGGGAATAGACTGGTGATTACTTGTTCAAGACAACCACCACAAAACTTCTCTAACCTGAACACTTTCTTCTATTGGCCTCTTTTGCTCATCATCCTAAATATTAGTCCTGAACATGATGTCTGCTGCTGTGCTTGTACTACTAGTTACCTGCTCCTCTGGAGAAATAAAGCTGAGATCTACTCTTTGGTTTGGTCAGTCAGGAGCAATATCAGCTTTTACCTCCAAGTTTGGCATTCTCTTGAAGTTTAAGAAAGAGCATAGGAGTCCACCTAGATGAGGGTTTGTTGTATCTTCTCTCACTGTCTCCCTGGATGCAGTAAAATACCTCCCATGGTCAAGCATCTACTGCCAGAAGATGGTACCCCATAATTAACGCATCTCTGGTAAGTGCTCACAACATTTAACTGCTTCTAAAACAACCTCAAATGCTTTTTTTCATTCAGAGTTTGAAGGAGATTTTATATTGTTCTTTGCAACCTTCCTCAGATGGGAATCCAGAGCTTTCTCCAAACTCATGCCGTGACACCAAGATGAGAAGCTCTAAGTCTGTAGCTATTCAGGTAACTTTCTTTCTCTTTCTTTCAAAGTCTTATTTTATTTTCCAGCCAAGTCCATTCTGTGTGTATCTGTGCCTGTGAACAAAAGGATGTTATTCTTTGAGATTCATTTGAAATACTCTTCCATGGTCATTTAGGAAAGCATAAAAATAGATCCAGTCCTGAAGCCTGAGACACATCACCAAAAGCTATAAATATATATGAATAGATATTTGTGTGTGTGTGTGTGTGTGTGTGTGGTCTTTTAAGAACTACATTGCCTTTTTTGGCTGTGCACATGGAGTTTATTCCTGCAAAGGGTGAAGTTTTTTCCCTGTCTCACACAAATCACCAGGACTGAGGGAACTGCAGTTCTGCCGTAACTCTGCCTGTAATTAATAAATCATCCCAAGAACAGAGAGTTGCAGGTCCACTTTGAGGGCCAACAAGAGGCTTTCAAGTACAGAAGCCTTTAAAACTAGGGTATGCTTTTAAAGTCCTTTTTGTTGTCCACTATCAGTTCCTGTGTTTCTGTTGCTAGAACCTGTGAGGAACCTCAGGTTTGGTAAATATGAGCCCTCCGGTGGGCTTAGCAGGTGAGAGTGGGAGCTGGGTATGGCTCCAGCTTCACTGAGCTCAGGGATGGACATGTCTCCTCTCACATTTCACGGGGAAGGGTGGGTTTGGTGGCATCACCACGGCTTTTTCCATGCTCTGTCAGAACAGCCAGGCCAGGGAAAGCAGCACCTCAAATGCTGACTTCCTGGCTGTTGTTTAAGCCTCAGGTTGCAATAAGTAATTAGCTCTCTTTCTGTTATGCTCTTCAATCAGGCACATAAATGTCAACCATTTCTCTCTGGTTTTATTAAGAAGGTCATTTTCCATCAAACCAACGTCACATGGGCGGTCATCCACCTCAGTGAGCTGTGCCACCTTCCAGGCTGTCCTACACGTTTCCTGACATCTCATGCCTTCCTCCCTGCCTAACAGTATCTGGCTGACAAATAACTTCCCTGCCCTGCCCCCAGGCTTGCTCAAAAAATACTTGTTTGGTTGTGCAAGGCGCTGGAGCTACTTGTCCCTGGTTAGTCCTTGCAGATGTGCTTGGAGAGTTGGTGATCACCCATCCGAACCCTCGCTGCTGTCCCAAGGCACACAGTAACCTGGTGACTGTCCCACCAAGCAGCCCCTGAGCTGCTTATTTCCCACCAAAGTATGAATACAAATGCTGTCCCTCAGTCTCTGAGGGAAGCACATTTTTCAGTGACACTTTCAAGAGGACAGCCCGTCCTTCCTCTAAAGCTATCATAGCGTAACACCCCAATCTGCAGGCAAACATTATGCAAATGCCTCTTTTACAGCCATACTCAGAAATGTGTCTTTTCTTGTGCTTCATTAGGACATTGGCATAAAATGTCATTGCAGGCTCTGAGCTTCTCATCTTTTCCATCAGAGAGAAAAGATTGTTTTCCATTTTATGGCTTTGTTCATTTCTGCAGCTTTTAGCAGCCTGGTCTTGCTCCTAAGAAGACCCCATAGGTAGTCTAGATCTCCACATCTGAGGATTTTTCAGACTGCTTTTGTCTCTTTCCTGATAGTTCCTGAGCCATCCACACCTCCATTGAAGCTGCATCTGGAAAAGAAGAGAGGAAAAATAATTGTGAAAACCAAACGGAGCCAACGCCAGGTTGGTCCTGGGTATCACACCACCTTCGGGCCCTTACTTGTGTCCCCATGGTGGTCCCAGCTCCCTTCTCCTGTCCTGGGCTCTGCTTACAGGTTGCCTCAGCACTCTAATGTGCAGGGATGAGAATGATGTTGCCAACATCTGTTGGTCTGCTCTGGAGAGACCACAGCCCCTGTGCAAGTGTAAATCTATTTCAAACAACAAATGAACATGTTATGTTCCATGTAGCAATAAAAGTGTAAAGTTTATGTGAAAATGAAGCTGTCCTGCCAAAAGTCCTTGGATTTTGAGCTAACAACAATGGTCTCCTGCTGTGTGTTGTTATTTTCCATGAACACTCATGAGATGTGGATTTTGATACTTCCAAAGTTGTTCACTGCTTACAACCATAGTGCTTCTGCTCATGTCCTGTGGCCACTGCCATCCTCTGTGTGGATTTCCTAGAGCTCTGCTCCAGCCCTGTTTATTCTTAGGATATTCCTCCCAGTGTTTCCAGTTCAGACCAGCTGCAGCTGTATGTACTGTGTCCCCATACAGCTACACTCCTTACTGGTTGCCCTGTCATGGTTTAGCTCCATCTGCAGCTAAAATAGCCCCACAGCCATTCACTCACTCCCCCAACACAACAGGATGGGGATGAGAATCAGGAAAATAAAGTCCAACTTGTGCTCTGAGATGCAGATAGTTTAAAAGACAGAAAGGGAAGATGATGGTGGTGGTGATGATAGCAATAACAATGACAAAAATATACAAACCAAGTGATTCACAGCACAATTTCTCACCATCCAAAGCTCAGCCAGTTTCTGAGCTGTGATGCCTTCTGGCCCACCCCCCAGTTGTACACTGGGCATGACATCATACATTATGGAATATCCCTTTGGCCAGTTCAGGTCAGCTCTCCTGGCCATGTCCCCTCCCAGCTTCTTGAGCATCCCCCGCCTTCTCATTGACAAGGCAGTGTGAGAAGCTGAAAAGTCCTTGACTGCTTGGCAACAACTAAAAACATCCGTGTGTTATCATCATTATTCTCATCCTAAATCCCAAACACAGCATTTCGCCAGCTGCTGGGAAGAAAATTAACTCTAATTCTGCCAAAACCAGGAGAACCCTCTAGCTCCAGCTCAAGACATCTCTTCCCTCTACCATTGTCCATGCCACTTGCACTCCCTACCCATCACCAAGCAGAAGGGTGAGGAGTTTCAGCACTTTGTGGTGTGGAGGGTCTCACTTTGAGGGAGAATGGCACTTCTCATCCTATTTTACTCTTTGGGAATACTTCCCTCCCATTCCAGTACAGGGAAGAAGAATAACAATAACAATAAATGACTTTTCCATGGTTTGTATGAAGAACTTGCCAATTCATCAATTATATATATA
>VXBZ01003308.1:152367-167608 GCA_013399135.1 Heliornis fulica
GAGGTTCCATGTGAATATAAGGAGAAACTATTTCCCTGTGAGGGTGACAGATCACTGAAACAGGCTGCCCAGAGAAGTTGTGGAGTCTCCTTCTCTGGAGACATTCCAGACCAATCTGAACACATTCCTGTGTGATTTAATTGAGGTGACCCTGCTCAGGCAGGGGGTTGGACTGGATGATCTTTCAAGGTCTCTTCCAACTCCTGACATTCTGTGTTTCTGTGAATCTGTAAATTCTCATGGGAATCTTGGGGTTTCCCTCTCACATGAAGGTCAGTTCTCAGGGGAACAGTTTGAAGTTCCTTCTCCCTGGACACCTGGCCAAGGTAATCAGGCAAGTGTTTGCCCATTGTGTCAGACTCAGACCATCCTCTATTCTCCCTTACACACACCTATTTTGGAGAGAGTTCCTCACAATATGGTATTTGCGTGGGAAGCTGCAGTGGTTTTCTAATTGTTTGTGAAATGAAAATTGTCATAAGAACCCAGCCAGTTTTTTAATCCTTAAAATGAATGTTGGTAATCACTGTTCTGCTGAGAATGATCTTAACACATTCCTGAAAACTCCGCTGAAAACAAACACAGGAAATTTCACCCTCAAAAATATAAATTTTGAAAAAAATAATGAATGAACTTGAACACACTAAATCAATTTTTTTTGCATCCATGGCAGCAAGCGCCTTACTCAAATTTCCATTAAGCTCTGGAAAGGCTGTTTTGTGTCAAGAAAGAAAAAGTCAGACCCCTGGATTTTATGTAACAAGTGCTAACCTTCTAATGAAATAGTGCTAAACCCTCGCCAAAGGCTTTCAGAGGGTCTCCTGTACGAATTCAGTAATTAATTTTGGTAATTTGGAAAAAAAAAAAAAACCAAACCAACCCAAACCCCTAAAAACCAGTTATATTAAAAATTATAGTTGAAAATGAACCTTCTCCCCAGCCCACGGGTGAGTGGCTGAGCCGTGTCCCTGCAGTGATTTCTCCATAGGCAGTGTGAGCCCAGCACTCCCCACAGCTCCAGCTCGATCTCCTCACGCGGTGCAGCAGAGGCTGTAGGGTGGCTTTGGAAGTCAGCAGAGGTTGTAGGGTGGCTTTGGAAGCCAGCAGAGGTGTCTCACAGACCCCAGATCAGCAGAGGATTCTGGTACAGGGAATTAGGGTAATGCAGCCTCTGACTCAAAGCCACGCGTCAGCAGCAGGATCGCATCGCACAGGTGTCGAGGCAGCGCGGGATGCAGCTGGAGCTGCCATGTCTGTCTGCACCTCCTATTTTAGAATTCCCTGTTCTGTTGGTCTATATTTTGGCTAGTGGAAGCCACTTCCTTAAGGTGGGATAGGGCAGGAGGGAATGGATGGGCCAGCGGGCCAGGCTGTGTGTGTGTGGTGTGAGTGTGCTGAGAAAGCACCAGAAGACTTTGATGCTCAGGTTTGGCATGGCTAATGCATCCACAGCAGGACACAAGAGCCCAGAATGGTCCAATACCAAGCTCCCAAAGCCCACAGGGGGCTGCAGATGGGCCCCCCTGGCAACCACATGTGTGCTGCCTGCATTGCTTGTGGCTGGGGTACCACGGGAGCACCCCCAGAGGTAGTGTCCCACTGCTCTGAGTGTTTCCACCGGAGGGGTCGGTGCCTTGCCCCCTTTCCCCCCCCCCCCTCCCATGCACATCCAGGCCAGTGCANCATCCAGGCTGGTGCACCAAGGGGTGGCGGGGTCCACGCGGACGCAGTGGGTCTGGCTCCTCCAGCCATGCTGCTCTGGGTCTCCAAGGCATGCTGGTATTGCCTGTCAGGGAGATTGGTGGGATCCGAGCTGCCAAACTTCCCAAGTCATTTACAAAGCGCCGTTTGCCCACCCCAGCTCGGCGGTGATGAATGGAGTTATTATATCTGCACAATCTTATCCTGCCCCCCAGCAAAGCTCGGTGGTGAATTGAATGTTGCTGGGGAAGGCTAGTGTAGCATACGGAGCAGTGATCACATTTGTCTTGCAGGGAGAGGAAGAACTGAAGGCTGCAATAAGCAGCATTAAATATCCAAGCGTGCTGGATTACAGCTGGGCAGCTCCTCTCCTGCTGCGGTCCTCTGGTGGGTTTCCATTGCCGTCCCATCACCTTCAGCATCCTGCAAGCAGGAGCTGGGGCTCTCCTCCCACCTTCTCTGTGCACCTCAGGTGGGAAAATCAGCTTCCTGGTCTGCCATGGAGTCACCTCATCTCATGGGAAGGACTCTCTCACAGTTGGGTTGAGTGATGGACGGGTTCACAGGCTCTGTTCCCTCCATCCAGCTCTTTCCTGCTTTGGGAGCGTTGTCTCCATAGGAAAGAGAGGCAGTACGGGCACCTGGTGGAAATGACCTTCTGTCTTCATGCCGTAGCACTCAGCTGAGTGCTGGCCAGATGGGGCTAATTAATGAGCATGAATTAGCAACTACTAAAATGCTTGAGTCATCACACACTGAACTGTTACACCCCATATTCCCTCTGCAGGTGTAGTCAGGACAGACACTTCTGGGGCAGAGTCATCAGCCCCAGTTAGCAGGAGGGTGCAAGTCTGCAGAATGGCTTCCAGAAGCTGGCCTGGCCCCCAAGTGATGTTACATGAGCTCCCGTGCTCCTCCGGTGTCGGTACGGACGGGCTGCGCTGTGGTGTGTGTGTGTCAGGACTGCAGCAGAGGCTGCGTGTTCATGGCCACAATGAGCCTCTATCGGGGTGTGATTTGTTTGCCAGAGGAGCAGCCAGCACCACCCCACTCTAGGTGTGAGCCTCGTGTGTGCCAGCTCAGTACCGTGGATGCTGGATGCTGGTGTGTCCAGGGGACAGTAAAGTGGGTGGCCAGAGTGTCGTGGGACAGTTTTGGGAAGGATGGGTGATGGAGGGGAAATTGGGTAGGACATCTGGCTGGAAAGCCCATGTTCTCTGCACCCATCTAGCCCCAGAGACACCCCTGGAGAGCTGGGGGTGGGCTCAGGGCACACACCCGTGCTGGGGCCAGCGGAGAGCTGCAGCAGGGAGCTGTCACAATTTGTGGCTCCCAGGGGCTGTGTTCAGGGGGCTGCACTCCCTCCTCCCCCTCCCTGGCACAGGCTGTGGGAACTGCTGGCTTCTCCATCCATCCATCCGTCCGTCTGTCCATGGGGGCTGCCTGGGCCCTACACACGAGGTCGTGGGTCGTTGCCATGCTCCACGGAGCACTGCTCAGGGCTCTGCCGAATCCCGACGGAGAGGGAGTGTGGGAAGAACTGCTGGGAAAGTCACAGCCGCATCCCTCTGGGGCCGGGAGCAGCGAAAGCACGAGCCCCTCGGGAATACCCGTGCAAGACTTAACTCTGTGCACACTGCTCGAGGCTGGGACTGGCAGCGCAGGGAGCCTGCCCCCACCCGTGCAAGGGCCACTGTCATCACCCCTGCCCACGGGAGTGTCCTTGCAGCCAGACCACCAGCATCGGCTTTTGTCTGCTCATCAAGAACCTTTAAGCGGCTGCACAGCGAAGTCCCGGGGAGGGGTGGAAGAGGCCCTCGCTATCGCGCTGAGGTGGGATCAGAGGCTGGAAAATGAACGAGGCAGTTTCTCATCATGTAAAACCACCACAGGCCCCCGTTCCTCTCCCAGCGGTGCAGAGGCGGTGCAGACTGAGAGCCCTGCCAAGGCACTGTCACAGATTTCCTATGCAGTATTAGAGGAGCTCGGAGAGAGCTCGGAGAATTTGCATTAAAAATGGTCACGTTGGCATTTGCTTCTTGCTGAACATTTCTTCTCTTCAAAGAACCACATATTTTCGCAGGAAAAAGGGAGAGTAAGGAGCAGTCTGTCCCAGGTATCAGGATGATGCTTTTGTCCCAAGCAATTTTCATCTTAAGAATAAAAGAACTGCATAAATGAAAATACTGCTGAGCACACTTGGTTTGCAATTTTCCAGCCTTTAAAGGCTGGTCCCATCGCTTTCCTCCCAGCGCGGCTTGTTCTCTGGCCCCTGAGGACACTGTTTCCTTGCCAGATACTAATTTTCAAACCTCAGCTCTTTCAGCCCGTTCCAATAAACATCACAGGAATGTTTCTAAATAGGGAATGTGCAGGGTTTTTGGGTGTTGTTTCTTTTTTTTTTTTTTTTTGTTCTCCTTAAGCCTTAAGAGGGAGAGAAAGATTTTGAGAAATGTAAAAAAAGGATTATAGGGCAATGAGGCACTGTTTGTCAAAGTGGTGGTGGTTTGGAAAGGTAATGAAGGCTTAAATCTACTGAGGTGGGGTAGATGACCCTGGCTGAGGCTGTAAAACCAAGGATTGATGCCCTGGTTATGAGAGGGAGTGTGTGAAATTAGAGGGCTGCCCACTTGTGTGTGGGCACAGATTGTGGGTATCGTCCTTCTGCACCCACTCTGTCCATCTCCTTGCAAGGATGGGCATGTGATGGGGTGCTGAAGCTTGGCTCTGAAGACTAATGTCACGGTTAGGTTGTTTTAGGCTGGAATCAGGCAGCCTGAGGTTGTGTCTGGGTGTCCTTTCCTGCATTCCAACATCCCTGGTAAATCATGATTGAGCCAAGGAAATGGCTTTAGAGACAGAGCCGGCGATCCTCTGTGACTGCAAGAATACAGGCTGCTTCTGCTAAGCTGCTGCCAGGCTTATTAGTGATTATTTTAATTAAGTGGAAGCTTATAAAAGGCTCTGTAAACAAAGAAACTGATGGAAAGCTCGCTGCCTCCCAGTTGCGCTGTGCTGGGCATGTTTTGGTTCAGTGGGGGTGACCGTCTGCAGCATCACCTGCTACGACCATGATGGCTGGGGGAAGCCCAGCTTCATCAGCCACATCTCAGCAGCTCTAGGATGGCTCACTGGCAAGTTGGGGAGTGGTCCTGATGATGAAAAAACTGCCAAAAAGATCCACTACATGGTTTGGTGTGCGGCCTGAAAAAGAAAACAGAAACAAAACCCAAAAACTTGAGCAGGAGATGCAGCAAGAGCAGAGACCTTTACCTTCTCCTGGAGGAGATGGAGAGATGAGCTGATTGCAATGTGTAAATGTCCTGATGTCTGTAAGTCAAAGACAGACAAATGAATTGTACAAGATTGATGCTTTTCTGGGTGATGCGCTTTAGCCGGGCATAAATTACCAGCTTGTTTCCAGGATGTGGAAATTCAGGTTTTGCTATCTGATCTGATGAGATTTCCCCGACTTGAAGCCTGTCCTCTGAATCCCTGGAAGTGATGGGAAGGGAGAAGTGCTAATCTACAGATAACACCTGCTCGGAGAGTTACGATAGCTGCCAAGTTCTGTGCAATGCCATGTGTAACAGGGCAGATGATTTAATGTCCTCGCATACTTAATGAACGTGTGGGAACCCATTGGCTGTCTTAATAAAATAATGTGAGCTTAGTGCAGAAATGAAGAGAGACGTGGACAGCTAGATCATCAGTACACCTGTCCATTCCAGCAGATTCCAGAGCCTGGAAAACGTTCCTGCTTCTAATTTCCCCCTCACAACGTTGAACCTCGTTTAACTTGAGTTTTTCTTTCTCTTTCCCCGGTGATCCTCTATTTTCCATTTGAGTCAGGCAGCGCCTGCCACGCAGAGAGACATCCCTTTAACTCCCTTTCCTGGATGTAATTTCTCAGAATTTTTTGTGAAATCCATCTGCATGGATCCCAGCACATACAAATCCAATGACACTATTATAATCAGGCTTAAATGCTGCAGCAGCCCGCCACCATTTAAGCTAATAGCTCCCAGCAGGCAAAGGTTGTTATCCTTTATGGACCAGCCCTCTGGGGAGCCACACGGAACAGCTTGTAGCAACGGGTTATGCATTTGGAAGTTGCCAAACTTTACTTACTGCCTCACAGGGCCCCAGGATTCAGTGATTTTTTTTTCTTTTTTTTTAATTATTATTTTTTTGTTCTTTTCTAGTTGTGCAGCAAAGGCTTTTGAGCCTTAGTGTGCTTGTGTAATATGGACCTTTCACTTGCTAATTGCTTTTCAAAATTCCCTGGATTATTGGTAGTCCCTTATGTGTGCATCCGGAAGCGTGTGTGCTGAAAAACAACCAACAAAAAAGCAGTTCTTTAATTTTTTTTCTTCTGGGCAATAAAGCAGAGGAGTGAAGCTGGGTGACTTCCAGCCTCTCTCCAGGCCTGAGAAATCCCAGCACATCCTGGGGATACACATGTGGGCCTCCAGGCAGGGAGGTTCAAGGTGGAAATTGTTGGGAAACGCCAAAGGTTTGCAAACACGTTTGCAAATGGAGATGCTTTTGTTTAAAGGAGTTGATATTTATTAGTCATGCCAGTAGAATAAAAACAAGCACAGATGGAGAATAAATCTTCCTGAACAGCCAGTGCAGCACTCCTTGATCATTCAATAAACATCATATTTTAACACCTTTAGTCCGTCCCAGGCAGCTCTCTGTACCTGTTACAAGAGGGGCTCACTGAAGATAAGATTAGTTGCCAGCTCCTCTGCAGCCACTGCCTCTCCCATTTGCTTTTGATGTTTTCAGCTGCAACACTGAGATTTTTCCATATCAGTCTCTGTAAAAGGGCAAGCTTGTAGCCAAGAGAAGTGTTTTGAATTAATTTCTTCATGCCATCAGAAGCCTTGCCCATGAATGCCTCGGAGATGGCCACCACCAGATATTTCATGTTACATTTATTGTGTGCAACATGCCAAGTGCAAAAGATGGTTGGAAACTAACAGACTTGAACCCAGGTGGTTGCTCATTTGTGGAGCCCTGAGCATATCTCAGTACATCACTCCAAACATCTCAGTGGAGGTATCTTTCTGCGGCGTCTTGTATGTCCCGGATGCCCATAGACCACACTTGGACTGCCTCTGATTGAGGGAAAGTTTCTGGTAGCTACGTCTGGAGTTTACACACTCCACAGAAGATTTGAGATCTGTCTGTGGCTCAGTATGTAAGCCCAGATGTTGAAGCCTTCGTTTAACCCAGAGCTGAGGAGGGAAAGACAGAAAATGGGATATTTTAACCAAAAAATCCTTCCTGGCTACAGACTAGTGCAGGACAGAGAAGAGGAAATCTAAGCATTTCACCTGTAAAAATATGATTTGATGCTATGGATTTTGTTGGTGTCTGGTTTTACTGTTAAGAGCGTGCAAGGAGCTGTGTATAGCAACTAAGCTCCCTTGGGAGCCAGGAAAAGCATCAGAAAACCTGTTCCCTACACCGAATGTACTCATCCTCTTCAAACCCCCCTCCTGCTCTGCATTTGAGCTGGAAGCAAGCGCTGGCCATGCAGCAGATGCTCCTGACACCCACTCGGATACTCAAAGGGTCCCCTTCTCGAGGACCTCAATGCCTTGCTAGGAGCAGAGGGCTCTGGGCTCAGCTAGAGAACCTCTATGGTGATGATGAGCTGCCTGGGTGCAAGATGGACATGTTCAAAACATTCAGGGGTCAAAGGCAGAACGCCTCACAGTCCACGGGCAGCATCCCCCCTTGCTCAAGCTGAGATCTGTGTGTCTGAGGAGGGAGGCAGCCCCAAGCTCATGCATTCTTCATGAGCTCCCACACTTAAGTGGCCTCCAGATGCAGCCTTGGTAAGGAGCTGCACCAACCCGCTTCGGAGGACAAAGGTGGCTGATGGCAGTGAAATCTCTGAGTGCTGGGAGCAAATTGCTTTGGTGGCATTGGTGTGCAGCTGCGCTCGCCCCCACCGTGCTGCCTCAGCTCTTCCTGTAACAGCTGATCTCCGGCGAGGATGGCTGGTCCCCACGAGCTTGTTCCTGTGCTCCCTCGCGAGCAGCTGTTCCCTGACAAGGATTAGAGCTCTCCAAGTCGTTACACAGCAAAACACAGCCTTTAAACACCCCACAACAAGACGCCGGTGGCAAATCCTTCACCAGCAAGGGGGGACAGAGCCCAGCCAGGGTGTTTTGCAAAGCTTTAAGGCAGCCCCTCTGCGTGCACCAAGCCGCAGCCTCTGCTCGTATCCACGGGCTGCTGCTGTACCCACCGCCCGGCCAGTGCTGGGGTGAACACCGTGCCCTTAACAAACCATTTCTCAATCTCTCCCTTCAGCTTTATTGTTTGGTAGGGTCCCTTGTCTTATATGCTGCTTGCTATACAAATCTTCTTCTGGGGACAGAATTATTCATCTCCTTGGCCTAGATAACATTAATGGGACGCAAACTAATGGACTGATTTTTCACAACACTCCCTGAGATGAATGGCCGCCTTAATCCTCGTTTTATCAGTGAAGAGTTGAAGCACAGAGCATTTAAGGTCCAAAGATTCCTCTATGTACAATCTGAGAATCCAAAGACCTGCTTTAGGTGGTGCTTAGTATTTGATGAACAGATTAGTTAGTATTAGATGAGCTAAATCCCCCACTTGTGGGAGCAGCTGTGGGATGTGAGATCTCCAGGCGTGCAGCCAGAGTGCCTCAGAGGAGCCTGCAGATAGTGTCAGCGGTTTCCAGGTACCTCCACCATGGACATCACTACCACCTTTCCTCACCAACGGCCAGGGAAGAGCCCACCTCTGAGATTGGGAGAGGATGGAAAAGCAGAATACTCCCTAATTACTGTCTGCGATTGCTACCTGTTGGTTGTTGTGTCCCTCTGCCCCAGGGCCCATGTACACAGGCTACTCCAACCTCAACGGATCCCAGTCACTCAGTGAAGGAGCTGTGGAGCTGTGTTTGCCACAGAAATGGGGAAGTGTTCATCACAGGAGGAGGAGGACAGGGCTGGTGGCTTCTTGCAGAACAGCATGGGTTTTGTTGCACAATGGTAAGGTGCATGCTTGGCCCTGAATGAGGCAGATGTAGATACACCATTGCTACCACATATTCTGGGTGGGGCTCTGTGAATGAATTTCATCCTCAGGATGGTGGACCTGGACCTGCTAAATTAGAGCTTCTGTCCTGTACAATTGGCTCTGTTTGCTCCTCTGTTTGTCTGGAGACTCCTGAGGGTCCTTTCCCCCTAAAATCCACTTCCCCTGGCTCTGTTATTCACCTAGACCTAGTGATTCTACATCTGACCCAACACATTGGCCACTGCACTGCGCCATCTACCTGCCCCAAGGTTGGCCATTTTTGCTCCCCAATCTCTACTCTGTAAGCCCTGGCTCCAAACCTCTACCAGCAGTAGTTTTATGAAGTCAGAGTCTCCTCTTCTAATTATGCATGGCTGATTTCTCTTTCTATCCCAGCCACTCCTGGCTTTCAATCTTGTGAATTTTTCTTTTGCCATCAGCTGCTCATCCCAACAGCTCCAGTCACAGGGAAGAAGAGTCAGAGACTCCAGGAGATGAATTAAAAGAGCTCCCCAAGCGAGGGTCCTTTCACAAGACCCAACACTTCAGTCCTTCGCTTCACTCTTCTCAAAGCACCCAGTTTTCCCTCTTCTCTGGAACCAGTCTGCACAGGCATGGACCTATTTCTGCACCAGTGCCCTGCCACAGCGTGCTTTACATACCAGCTGTGCCCTGCATGCACCTAAGCTCTGTTTATTGTCACCCTCTGTTCTTGGGTGCTCTGCATAGGGAAATAGAGCATCCTGCCCACATATGTAACCCCACACTCTGGTATCATCCTTCTTCCCCCTGTCCCTAACATCTTCCCTTTAGTGAGTAGTCTGAGAGCCGCCCCCCTGCCTTCCCTGAACTGTCTTCCATGATCCTAGAAGGTTTTTTCTTCCCTCTCTGGGAGATTAACTAATTCAGTGCCCATCCATGCATGCAAAAATGTAAATAATAAATCATGTCTCCCACGCACACGAATGCAAAGTCCCACTTCTTTCCAGCAAAGCAGTGCTCTGTCTCACTCTGAGACACGTCTGGGTGAAGTCGCTGGGAATCGCGTGGCTGCGGGCGCTTCCCACCCGCCTGCAGAACCCCTCCCCACACCCCTGCTTGCTTTGGCTCTGCTCAGAAGGAAGGGATTGCTGAAACAACAGGGAGAGGGAGAAGGGAAGCACAGAGGAGCCAAGAAGGGTGAGGGCAGAAGGGAAGATGCTGTGAAGAAATGGGAGCAGAGAACAAAACACGGGGTGCATGAAGCTGAAAGAGCCGGTGTGTCACCCACGTGCACAGAGCCAGTGTGCTAAATTCCCTGCTACAGCAACGTAAAAGGTTTTTATCCTTTAACTAACACAGTGGTGAGAGGTTTATTCAAGTAGAAAATTTTTAATTGCATTCTCTTGTAGTCAAATATTAATGGAAGGACCTTGTACAAATAAAAGTGAATAATGCAACAGCTTAGCTGACAACATTGTTTCACATTCATTGCAGATTGTGAACCTTCATTAAAATGGATTATTTTTGCTTTGGAGATTTAACCAGCAACATGACATTCCCCTCTCACTGGCCCTGTTATGCCTGAGCCCACAGAGAGCTTGGTCCAAGGAGGAGCTTGCAAAATTAATTCTGAAATAAGAGGCTGAAACTTCCAGGACGTGAATTCTTCCCGTCCCCTCAGCTCAGAGGAGAGCTCAGCGAGGAGGTCATTAGGCAGCGAGTTTGAGCAGACCCTTACGATGGAGGAGGGCTTGGAGGAGCTGGGCACAGCAATATGGTCAGGAATCACAGGTGAGAATACTGGTGGTGGGTGACCTGTCATAAAGAAAGCAGAGCTCATCCCAGCACCAAAGTGTCTGAAGGGTGGTTGTGGCTTCAGGTCATGGCTCCACCAGTTAGATGGATCAACTGGTTTTGTACACGGCCATCGCAGAGCTGATCAGGGAGGTGTGAATGCCATCCAGAGCTAGCCAGGCCAGCACAGGTATATCATCTGCCGGGCTCAGCCTGGCACAAAGCAGTCAGCAAAACCAACTTGAAGAGAGGAAAAGGCTGCAGATGGCTTCAAGCCACATGTCCCTTCCTGCTGAGAGGGGGTGGTGAGCACAGGGAGGTCTGTGGTGGACACTGGGTCAGTGATGGGTTTGCCTCCCCAAGTAACCTGAGCTGGTCTCAAGACCCTGAGAAGGGTTATGTGGGGATGTGCTGACACTCTCTTGCAGACGGCCTCTCACCAGCCCAGAGATGCTCTTGGACACTCTGATGACTGAAAGCACCCTCAGGACAGGATTGCCAGCCTGTCATGGTTCAACCCTGCAGGCAGCCAGTGCATCCACACAGCCCTTTCTCACTGCCCCTCACCCAACACTATGGGATGGGGAGGGGAAAAGATAAAGGAAAAATTTGTGGGTCAGGATAAAGACAACTTAATAGGACAGAGAAAGAAGATGATTATTATAGTAATAGTAATAGTAATAGTAATGATGATGATGATGATGATGATGATGATGATGATGATGATGATGATGATAATAGAACAAGTGCTGCATGTCCCAATTCCTCACCATTGAAAGCTAATAGCTTGTTTCTTCCAGCCCAACCCCCATTTGTATGTGGCACACAGTGTCATACATTATGGAATATCCCTTTGTCCAGTTCAGGTCAGCTCTCCTGTCCATGTCCCCTCCCAGCTTCTTGAGCATCCCCCGCCTTCTCATTGACAAGGCAGTGTGAGAAGCTGAAAAGTCCTTGACTGCTTGGCAACAACTAAAAACATCCGTGTGTTATCACCATTATTCTCATCCTAAATCCCAAACACAGCATTTCGCCAGCTGCTGGGAAGAAAATTAACTCTAATTCTGCCAAAACCAGGAGAACCACCCAGCCCCATGGCCTGTTACCACACCACTACAAGGGTCTGCCCACCTTCCAGCTCTCCAGGATGCCTTGCTTGTGATTTCCTGAAGCTTCAATGCCCCCATACATCCAACATCCATGCTCCCCACAACCTGGGGCCCCATCCCCAAGCTCAGCTGCCCCTCTCCATGGCTCCACCCTGAATGAGCCCAGGTATCTCCAACAAGGAGATCAAAGCCCCGCAGGAGCCGATCCAGGAATTTCAGTAGCTGTTTAAAACAACTTCAGTATGTTGCTTCAAGTGATGGGAGAAGCCTCACACGGGAAGGACATGGCAGAAGCAGGAATACAGCTGCAATGCCCCGAAGCACCGCTTTCCTACCAAGAGAACCCCTGCAGCGTTGCTCTGGATGCAGCAGTTGCTGAAGTGGCGATGTGCTCGGGATCAGAGCGCTTTGGTGTTTGTGGTCACAAATGAGTTCAAACTAATTAAAAAAAAAACACAATTGTCATCACTATCTGCATGTTGCTGGGATGGAAAGTTAAAGCTGTTTCACTGTGAATCTCTCCAGCTGCACGTTTTCGTTCTGCCTAACCCAGGATTAATTGGGTTTGCAGTTGTGGTTGTGGGAAAGCTCTGATGTCTTCCGCTACAGTTTTACTCTCAAGTTTCTTCACAGCTCTTAATTCCTCCCTTACATTTTGAACAGCAATTCCTTGTTATTTTTAGCCATAAAGCATTACAAACATACAGGAAACAAGACACCTACAGAAGTTGCCCCTGTGCAAAATTATGAATGATTCAAAAGTGCTGCCGCAATTTCCAGCCTCTCCTTTCCTAAAAAGCTCTGTAGTATTAATGGTAAGGCATTGGTTTGCTCCTGAGCTGTGCAAAGCACCAGAGAGGAATTATTTGCTGGAATTTACCCCCAGTGAAATTGATAGAAAAGCACTCGGGTTGTGACAAGGGAAACCCTCTCTATACTCTGGGCTCTGCTTCCGAAGGCCACCCTACGCTCCTGCCTCAGTTTCCCCTGCAGCGTTGCTCTGGGGCTTGGGAACGCAGAAATGGTTGCACCAAGGGAGCCCTGTGTCTTCTGGTGCTCAGATTAGCAGCATCAAAGGATCAGATCAATTAATTTGCTGCTGGTGGCTGACAATGCAGGTGTTCAGCTTCCCGCATACATCCCAGTCAGTGTGAGGACACTCTGTAGCTGTCGCGCGGAGGAGCCACTGAAGAGCTATTTGGTGACGGGGGGATTTATATTTGTACAATGGCCTCACTGCAGAGTTAGACGAGCTACTGACATGGCAGTACTTATAGTCTATAAAACAGCAATTATGCTTGTTATTAGATCATCCCATTTACAGCCTGAATCCTTTGCCTATGGTGCATGCAAAGCAACCCAGTGACTCTCCGAATGCCGGGCTAATCTGTGCTAATCCATTATGTAAATCACCAGGACAATAACCAGAGACAAATGTTAAATGTCTTAGAAGCACCCAGCCTTCCTTAACGAAATTTGACCCATGGAAATTATGGTTTGGTCTGCAGATTGCTGGGAGGAGAATGTGTGGGAAGAACATCTGCACTTTACAATTTGTAGACGTGTAGACATGCCCTGGGGCACCTCCTAATCTCTGACTTTTCATGGGGCCACTGCTGAATTGGTCCCTGTATGTATAGAAAAGCTCCTGGACTCTTTGAAACAAGACCCCTGTCCCCAAACAGGGTCATTCTAAAGCAGCTGCACTTGCCTGGGGGCCACACTCCTTCCAAAATGTGGTCTTTGTGACCAAGACCTTCGGGAAATCTCAGGGAGAATAAAACTTGACTATTGCAGGTCATGAGGAAGTGCGTGTATTTTTCTCACTTAAAGCCACTTGTGACATCTCTGGATAGCAGCAGCAAGTGGGGGCAGCCAGTGAGATGCTGAAAGGCAAGCAGAGCATGGCGGGAGGGGGGTGGTCAAAGAAAGCCATCACATTGCAAGAAGAGAGGGTCTGATGGTCCCTGCTGGAGGGTCATGCCTATACATCCATCCTGTCCCTGCATACATCTGTCTGAGAGGTCTCTGAGGGTACCCAGGTGACCCAAATTGTCTAAAGGGTCACATTGCCTGGCTACTGCTCCTTGCTGCAGCTCTTGGTGGGAACATGGATGTTCCTTAAGGATCCCATGTTATGGGGTCCTCACCTTTATCCTAGGTGTTACAGGCATATGTCTGCTGTGAGAGCTGGCTGCCATCCACGAAGATCTGGGGTGTCCCTTGGTTTTACGGCACTCTCTCCCGTCGCAGCAGGGAGAAGCAAAGCCACAAGGGGATGCCAGATAGATTCTCGTCTCTGCCTGGATTTCTGCTCCCTGGGAGAGAATCTGGGCTGTGGCAATGAATATTTTAAAATGTGGGGCTTAGGAATCTCAATGGCAACATGTTTTAGCGGCACGCTTCAAAGCAAATAGAGATATGGCTGTGTCTGTGCTCTAACCGTCTATCGGCATTTCCAAGCTCCGCTAAGCAGAGCTGCTAGACTTTGCATGATCTGCAAGATATAGATGGGCTCTTCCTCACCCCCACCATCTTTTTATTCAAATAAACCTTAGGATAATTACATGCAAAAATCCTGTGCTACTGCAATGTTGATATTGCACATTTAGAAATCACTGCAGAGGGGATGCATGTAGGCAGAGCCATAAGGACTGTGGCAGCTGGCTGCCAGGCTGGCACGTAGCGATTCGCCGCCAGTCACAGTGGAGCCTCAACGGGTCCAGACGCTTCCCACAGTCTCACACTTTGCTCGAACACCAAATTTGCCTCCGTGCTCGAGGTACCCACATATGCTTAGCCCCTCCACGCAGCTCAGAGGAGAGGCACCCGCCGGTGTCTCGGCAGCAGCGCTGGGAGTTATTTTAAGGACCCGTTTGACTTTGCTCTGGAGCAGATGAGAACTGCTCAGGCGGGCAGCGGTAGGGGCTGGGATGATGTTCAGGGCTGTGTGCTGGCACTGTGCCGACCAGCCATGGGTGTCTGGGTGGGCTGGAAGCCTCTGAGTCCTGCTGTGGGGCTGGCCAGCCCATGTCTGCATTCAGCTGGGTTGTCCCCTGACTCTGGGTTGGTGTTGCTGAAATGGAAGGGTCCAGAGCCTGATACAAAAAGCCCCTGGCACCAGAGATGCTTGTGTGGAGGAAGACAAACAAGAGACCATGCCTCCTGAGGCTGTAGCTTGAGATCAGGAGGTGCCCTAAGTCATGTCCCACAGCTCCAGACCCAGCCATGAATGCACTTGGGTGCGGTCCTGGACCACTGCCAAACATCAGGAAAGCCCAGACACCCCAACTCACAGCAAGGACACCAACAGTTAGGTGCCTGCCAGCACCCAAGCTGCAGCAGTGGTCCATGTCCACTCCTCCTCATCCCACAGTGCACACATCTGTCTGCAGCCCAGAGCACCACTGGCTGGGCAGACCCTCTGTTTATGCTCTGTGGGTGTGATGTGGAGTGGGGGAGGTGGGAAACCTCGCCTGAAGCCCTACTTTTGGCTCGTGCATGCTGATCTGAGGTTGAACTTTGGGGGAAAGCAGGGGAAGGATGTGATGGATGTAAGAGAAGAGCCCTGGGAGGCGGGG
>VXBZ01003310.1:0-20933 GCA_013399135.1 Heliornis fulica
CCACAATGCAAAACCACCACACAGCCAAAGAAGTGGCCTTTATCCAAGCTGAGATGTGGTGAGGATTGTGTCACTGCCCGTATTTGAGTGTCTCTACTGTGGTCTGCTGTGCACTGGCAACTCAAAGCATTGCTTCTTGGGGAGGATGGGTGCTTGCTCAGCCTGTGATTTTCTCCTTGGTGAACTAATACCATATCACTCTGGCAAACCTCACTTCTTCTCCCTTCCAGCTGTTCAGCAGCTTAGCTACATTGCACATTGTCACCTTCTCTTGGCTTCACAAAAGGGTTTGCTCCATAGACTGTATCACAGAATCAGAGTCACAGAATGTCAGACTTGGAAGGGACCTTGAAAGATAATCTAGTCAAAACCACCTGCCCAAGCAGGATCACCTAGATTAGATCACACAGGCACATGTCCAGACTGGTCTTGAATGTCTCCAGAGAAGGAGACTCCACAACCTCTCTGGGCAGCCTGTTCCAGTGCTCTGTCACATTCACAGTGATAAAGTTTTTCCTTACATTCAGATGGAACTTTCTATGTTCCAGCTTGGAACCATTTTCCCTTGTCCTGTCACTGGCCATCACTGAGAAGAGCCTGGATCCATCCTCCTGACACTCTCCCTTAAACATATTTATAAACATTAATGAGGTCACCCCTCTATCTCCTCTTCTCTAAGCTGAAGAGACCCAGCTCTCAGAAGGTAGAGACCCCTTCTGCTCAGAAGGGGTTCAGTGGGTCATTTCAACCCTAAGACCCTTGAAGACCCACTTTGCTTTTTGCAGCTGTGGGATGTGACCATGCAGGAGGCAGGTTGCCGTGGGACTTGCCCAACCAGGGTCCTCCAACCAGGTTGATCCTCCTACTTTTCCCTATGACACTTTCGGAACATTACAGCTTCCTGCAGTTTGGCTCTGCCCTTTTCCTGATGTCCATTCCACTTCTTGGACTGTGTTTTCCAATTACCACCCCCTTCATTTTTCTGCTCTGTTTGTTCTCAAAAAAAAAAATAATCACAAATCATTGCACTGAAATGTCTCTCTTCTTTGGCTCGCTTACACTTGGTCAGCCTAAAAGCTGGACAAACACTGCTGAAATTAATGACATCCAAACTGCCACTGCCCTTTAACCAGAAGCACACTGATTAGTGTGATCTAGTCTTGTGTCTCTGTTTTCTCAGAAGAGTTCACCCCTATCCAGAGAGTATTTTAATTAGTAGTCTACAGGATATTCCTTTGTACAACTGCTCCAATTATGTTTAATCAGTAACACTGTACATGCAATAATTAATTATCATTAAAAAAGAGAGAGCTTGACATTAGGATTCATTGGTTTGGTAGTCTTTGTTCCACTACTCAGCTATTTCATCTTCTATAGATGTTATACCAAAAGGTTGTGCTGCCGTTCAACAAGATTTAGACAGGCTGGAGAGCTGGACAGGGAGAACTTGAATGAGATTTAACAAGGGCAAGTGTAGGGTCTTGCATCTGGGGAGGAACAACCCCAGGTACCAGTATAGGTTGCGGAATTAAAATTTTGGAGAGCAGTGCAGGTGAGAGGGACCTGGGGTCCTGGGGGACAGCAAGATGTCCATGAGCCAGCAATGTGCCCTTGTAGCCAGGAAGGCCAATGGCATCCTGGGGTGTATTAGAAGGGGGGGGGGTTAGTACATCAAGAGAGGTCCTCCTCCCCCTCTACTCTGCGCTGGTGAGACCTCACCTGGAGTATTGTGTCCAGTTCTGGGCCTCTCAGTTCCAGAGGGACATAGAACTCCTTGAGAGAGTCCAGCACAGGGCCACCAAGTTGATGAAGGGAGTGGAACGTCTTCCTTCTGAGGACAGGCAGCAAACTGGAGCATAGTAAGTTCTGTGCTAACATAAGAAAAAACTTCCTACTGTGAGGGTGACAGAGCCCTGGAACAGGCTGCCCAAAGGGGTTGTGCAGTCTCCTTCTCTGAAGACAGTAAAAATCCACCTGGACACATTCCTGTGTCATATAATCTAGGTTATCCTGCTCAGTCAGGGGGATTTGGACTAGAAGATCTTTTGAGGTCCCTTCCAACCCCTCATGTTCTATGATTCTGTGATAGGATATCTAAGCTTCAAAAAAAATACCTGTAGCCATCCTAAACTGTGGTTGCACAATCCTGAAGGCAGGCGTTTACTGTATACGAAATAAACAGCGTTGCTAGCTATAAACCCTCCCTTTCCAAAACAGTACCAAGAATGAACTGTTTGTGGCAGCCCTTGGGTCAGGTGAATCTATTTAATGAATAACAGCTATAAATATACACTCAGCAAAATTTCACATAAAGGCAAAGGGCTTAGCTCTTCCCAGCGCAGAAGCGGTGGGGGCGTTGTAATGTTGACAAATGACACAGGGTCAGATGTTTTTCCCATATACTGCTGAGACAGCTGAGCTGCAGTGCAGTTGGGAGGAGCAACATTAACTAGGCATTGTCTCCTTTTTGGACCTTGTCTGTGTGATTTAATAGTGAGATTCACCTGTTCTGATATGTATCAATCATTTGCAGGCAATGCAGAGACAGATATGTAAGGTAATTCATCCCATCCTTGAAGGAGGGCCTAAGAGGGGCTGAACTGCCCTCCCATGTGTTTACTTTCTCCTCTGATTACAAAGGGAGAGGACAAGATGAATTTACATTTTTAATTGCACACATTTAGATATGCAAAATTAGGCAATCCCATCCTTGAGAGTCCTTTTATGAACAGCAGAGAGTGATAGTCTGAACCCCTTTTATGAGAGCAGATGTATATAAGAAGCTTATAGGAGGTTTGTGGAAAGCCTTTACCTACTCAGGTTTAAAAACTCTGACCATCCCACCCAATGAGAACAGAGCGAAGCCCTACAGGTCCTGCTCTGCATCTCCACAGCGAAGAAGTACACTGTGCCAGTCCAAGACTGCATTTTCACCACAACTGGGAGAGCCAGATCCTGGGCTGTGGCTGGGACTGTGAGGCATGACCTCAGTGCAAATTAAAAATCAGGATGCAATCAGCCACAGGCTCCAAGTATCTCAAAAAGAAACCAAACATCCCTTTCGCAAAGTTAGGAAAATAAAGCAAAGCCCAAGGGATGGTATTAATACTTGTTTGTGCCTGTATTGCTACTGGCAAGAAAAAAACAGAATCTGCCTGAATCAAGGTGCCAGAAGTCAGACTGGTTTGGCTTTGCACAGCTGGGATGTGCATGGATTTTTTGTGTCTCTGCATGGAAGCTTATTTTACTCTCAGAAACCCCAAGCGTAATTCATTTGCTATTCTTCAAGTGAAATAACTTCCCAGCTCTCAGGAAAAAGTAGATGAGCTTCTGTGTATTGACCATGAGATAAAATTCTCCATCTATTTGCCATGGAGGTGCTGGAGTGCAGCATGAGCTCATACCTACCTCCAAGCACCAACCTCACACGCCCACCTGAGCCCATGGCTGCTGCACGAACAGGTGATGTAGGGATGAACGGCTGCTAAGAATTTGGTGTGATACCTCCTGGGAGAGGTCTGTTTGGGAAATCTGCAGTCACAGTCACATTAAGATAAATGGCTAGAATTAGGTTGCTGAAAGTCCTTGAGAAGCATTTATATGTTCCTCCTTTTTGCAGGGTGTGCAGAATTCCCTTCCCCTCCCACTTGCTCCATGGTATTTGCACAGAAGCTTGGGGCGAGGGTTTTGTTAGATGCCACCCCTATTAAAAAAACCCAGAAGTTTTTATAAACTCAATAAAGTTTTTAAAAAAAGAGAAAAAACAGTAAAGGGTGAGTGTCAGGAGGATGGATCCAGGCTCTTCTCAGTGATGTCCGGTGATAGAACAAGGGGAAATGGTTCCAAACAGGAACACAGAAAGTTCCATCTGAATATAAGGCAGAACTTTTTCACTGTGAGGGTGAAGGATTACTGGAACAGGCTGCCCAGAGAGGTTGTGGAGTCTCCTTCTCTGGAGACATTCAAGACCAATCTGGACATGTTCCTATGTGATCTACTCTAGATGATCCTAGAGGGCAGGGGGGTTGGACTGAGTGATCTTTCGAGGCCTCTTCCAGCTCCTAATATTCTGTGATTCTGTGATTTGGCAGAGGGGTTGGACTCTATGATCTCTTACAGGTCCCTCCCAACCCCTACAATTCTGTGATTCTGTGTTAATTTTTTTTTATTTTTTTTTGCCGAAGAGTCATGCAAGAAAAAATTTAGGTGCAGCTTTTTGAGTGTATCCTTGAAGCAGTCCAAACTTAGAATGAGAATATGACAGAAATTAAGGCTAGAATTGACTGACCAGGACATGTGAAAACATTTCATTTGGATGTCTGTGAGCCTCACAAAAGTATATGGAGTAAACAATTTGCACTGAAAGAGTAGGATGATCCAAGCCTTCAGTAAATGCCTGACAAGATTAGATTGATTTTTCTTTTCTGAGGCCAAACTATTCTTTATTCTGGCAAATTTATTTAACCATATTAACCTCCTCAGAGAGGCACTTTCCAAGCACTGCAGCTAAGACCAGGTCATCCTTTAATATTGTCTCATGAATGGATACCTTCTTGTTTGACCAGTAAATGACCTTCCACTCCACCTCAAACAAGTATGAAGTTTTTATCTCTGTGGCAAGAGCATTTGCTATTATTAGTACCTTAGAAATATTGCTTTCATTGTATATTTACTTAGGGGTGCAAGCAGGAGGGTGTGAGCAGGAATGTGTGGGTACACATGTGTATGCTTGCAAGAGAGCTCTCTTAAAATGAATTGCCTTGGCTCACAAAACCTTCTGGATCTGTTTACATTCCTGAGGCTACTTCCATAATATATCTATAGTTAAACTGTTCCATGGCCTCTAAGTGCATGGCTTTGGTACAGTATCCACCTTCCCTACGTGGGGAATCTCTGAGAACATTTAGTGCCTGCTGAGAATAAACATGCCTCTGACACAAGCGCAGCAGCAGTGTCTTAATACGCTCTGCTAATGCTGCTTAATGCTTAGGATAATGTATTGGATTTTCTGCATATAATCTTAATATAGTATGGGAAGGGGACATTGTTTTGTTTGGAGGGTGAAGATGTGGGGAGGAGGAGGAGNTGATGGGGGACTCCCATGTGTGTGAGGGCGTGAAACACTGCTGAGTGTTTGAATTGAGCAAGATCTGAACCAACATCTCACATAATTTGTAGTGTTGAAGGGCTGGGCAGTGCTTATTCAAGATAGCAGTAAGATGCAGAAAAGTGGGTTGGGGATTCCTTCCCCAGCCCTCGAGGCCATATCAATGCCATTCCCAGTGACCTTTCAAGGCCAAAAGTATTAGCTGAAACATAAAGATTTTGAAAATAGCAACCAGACTTGGTCATGCATCCCCAATTTTCTCACAGCACCCTGAGAGCTGATCCTTTTCCATATAGGTTTGCAAATCAGGACAGAGCAGCCCTATGAGGGCCATGATGTCCTATAGCCTTCGATCACTGAAAAGCAGACCTCCATCCACATGGCTGTGCAACACAAGGCAAAGATCCTTATGGGTTGTTCTGTGCTCTTCTGGCTCTGCTGTACTAGAGAAAAAGAAAGGTCTGGAGAAGATGAAAGAGATCTGCTGCTCCAAACACAGGAGCTTGAAGAAAATGCAGGAGACTTGCTTTTGGCAGGCTTCTAGAGTAGAAATGAAAACATGGGTCTGGACCTCTTCTTCTCTGATTCCTCTTGCTTTACTATGCAGATCACATCTGAGGAATATCTTTTTCCATCATCAATGTGATGACAGTTAATATACCCTATTTGACCAAACCTCTCACGTAAAGCCAGTACCATGTTACAATCTCTCCACAATATATATATACACATACACATGCACATACACATGCACATACACATACACATACACATACACATACACATACACAACAAAGTAAAAATCCCATCAATAGACTCAGTTACAAAAGATATATTTTAAATGTAGTAGCAAGGTACTGCTGCAAATTATCTTATTCAGCTTACCAGCTTTCTTGGTGTTATAGGCTATTATTTGGGAATCTGATGCTGAAGAAGATGGTGAGTCACTGAAGTTTGTGCAACAAGTGCTTTATCTAACACCTTGCCTCTTTTTTTTACTGCAAGGTAAAGATATTAAAAAATCACTTCAGCATTATGGATCTATACATTTGTTTTGGGGAGGAAAGGTCACTTATATCTGAAGTTCTTTTGTTTTCAGCATTTGTAAGACTAAACACTTTTTTACATGGTGTCGGTTATGCCCAGAAACTCCCACACTGCTGAGAGCTCCATGGGGCAGACAGCACAAAGGGCTCTACAGTATCTCTCCAGGCCTTTCTGGTTGCTCCACTCATTGCTGTAAATCCACAGTCCCATCTTCAGAAGCAGTGGCAGTCACTGAGGCTTTCTCATATGGTTACAGCTCCAAGCTGCTACCAGCAGCTCCCTATGCCTCCTTGACCCCTGGCACTCCTTCCACTGCATCATGAAGAAAATTGAGACAGATTGAACATTACCTGATTACAGCGATCACAGCTTCCAAGCTGTGATTTCAAGTGTATTCCAATAGCACTGTGGGGAGAGTGGTGGGGCATAGATAAAATACCACACAAGAAAAGCAAGCAACCAGGCCTTCATCAGCAATGAAAATAACAGGAATGATGGACACTAAATGTACCTCAAAGCTTCTCTTTCACAAGATGTGTATTTGTAGCCACAAGTCAAAGGGCATGCACTAAAGGAATAGAAGTTGGCTGAGATCATGAATGAACCTGTGAAGGAGACAACACTAATTCCAAACTTGAGCCTCATCCTTTTGGAACCAATGTCTGCCTTGCACACCTCCAAAACTGAACTACTGTCTTGATACCAACCAGGAGACAAACTACTGTTCCTGCTACTGTTCAGGAGACACTGTTTACTAGCACACTTGGACTCACTTTCTTGCATGTGTTTATTCAGAACAGTCATGTGCTTGAGCAAAGATCAATTGCGATTTGTGATGTCTGCTGAAAACCCCCTGAAAATCAGTTATTGATTAATTTCTCATTACCATTTGTAATAGATTGCTCTGCTACTGGAGCTCTCAGGCACTCAATGTGATTTGCCTGGGGATATGGCAAAGCTTGGTCAACACCATCTTGAAGTTAAGTACTGCTTTATTGTACTTGCTTTCTGTTCAGCAGTCATTTATGAGGTTCAAAATGTAAACATGAAATTTTGACTACAGATAAGAAGACCTATCCAGAAATACGTTGGAACTACTCAGCCATTTGTGTGCATCTGCCATGCTGTGCCTTTGACACTTTGAAACATATGTCTTTATCTCTCTTTTATGTTTTAATAGTGGCCATAATAGTTACCACCCAGCTCACAGCTTTGTGCTGTGAGCTGGGTGGTAACAACAAGGTGAGCACCTTGTTCAGCTCTGAAACACACACAGTCGTGCAACTGCAACACAGAGAGACATGAACAAGATAGCAGAAAAATAAAACTCTAGGATGGATTTAAAATACCACAACTCTGCTGCTGGTGCTGCAACTTGGACCTGACACCCCAGGACCTGAGCTGGGAAACAAGGGAGGGAGGAAACAAGGTCAGCTGGACTCCAATCTGAGCAGAAGCCAGGTTCGTGTTGGTCAGTGTCCCTGTCACAACACAAACAGATAGCAGTCTACAGTCAGAAGCCCACATCACTTACCCAACCAAACTGCTCAACTGCACCGTTTACAGGGACAGCGCTGCCCCCAAGGGCCCCACGGTCCTGCCCAAACTGTCAGCATCTGACCAAAGATAATCTTTCCTGAAGGACACTAGTATTTTGAAACCTTAGACAGATGCTCCTTCTGCCCGCTGACCTTTGCTGTAGGGGCCTGTTGGGAGCAGACACACATTTATTGAGACCTTGCACTGCATTTCTCAGAAGCTGAAATGTCCCATAGCACCATTCACCATTCTTCAAAAAAGCTGCCTCAGGCTGACTCAGTTAAGGGGAAGTATTACTTCCCTCATGTTATTTTTAACTAAAACAATGAACAGCATTATACCCTGTGCTGGCTCTGGTAATTATGAGTGGGAGAAAGCAAGTCACAAGTTTTACTTACTAGGCGGATTGTTTGATTGCCTCTTAAAACGCCCCTAAAGTTAGCATAGCAAAGCTGCAGCCACAGCTCTCCTCCAGGTTTTGCATTCCTCCAGAAGAGGAATTATCACTTCCAGTGACAGCAGATGGACACTCATCAGAGAGACCCAGAGGATTACTCCTTTTGCAGTGTTTCCCACAAAGGCACAGGTCCAGGAGGGTGCTTTATGCTTTAAAGTATTTCTCTTCCATTTGATTTCTCAGGTGTATTTTAGAATTTAGAAAATCATAAATAAATAAATAGTTATTTGGGGAAAAAAAGCACCAAAAACTACAACAAAGAAATGACAGAGTGTGGAAAGCAAATACACCAGCTGAAGATTTCATGTGTGGCCATGCTGGAGCTCTCATTGCTAGGTAGAGAAAGTGTTTTAAGAGTTTCTGTGGCTACAAGTGGCAGAACATAACTTAAGAATGATATGACATCAGTGAAGGTCTCTGAATATGAATGGGACAAAGTCTGTATGTAGAGATTGTATTTCTACCTGGTGCAGCTGGGTAAACCATGCCAATCCGGAGAATGGTTTGCAGTCCAGAAGAACCTTCAGCATTCTCCAGCTGTGTCATCTAACTTGATAAAGACCATTTCTCCTTACACTCCTTGTTTCAAAATCTAGTTTTGTTTTTCCATCATCCTTTAAACACAGCTGCAAAGTTGATATATTTACTAATCCCTGTTTGTTTTTTTTTTTTTCACCATCCCTCACCCCAACTTCACACTGCTCCCCAGGGATGTCCTGCTTCACATGGCAGTGTGGGCTGAGGCAGGACCTCACCATAACACCTCTCTCAAGGCCTGTCTCTGCTCCTCTTCCAGTCCCACATCAATTTCCAGTTCATTCATACTTGTTCTACACTATCAGGCTGCAAAACTCTTCTCTTCCTCTCCCTTCTGAAACAGTTTCTACGCAGAGGTCCATCCTCCAGGCTGGAAAGTCTCTGCTAAAATCTCAGTGATGAGTCTTTGGTCAAAATTCACCATGGAAAAAGTTCGCTGGATCTCCAGAGACTTGGGCTTTTTGATCTTTGAGGGCTGCTTCCTGCCCAGGTGTTGCACAAGGCAACCTCAGCTCCACCAAGCAACTCTGAGTTATGAAAGAAAAGGAACTTGGAATCCTGACTTTTTATTGGCAAATCAAACAAATCTTTTCATTTGAGATGATGTTTAAGGTTTGATTTTGGTTGGTTTGTTTGTTTTTTTCTCTTGGGACTTCTGTGTGAAATGACAAATTCTTTAATCATACTTTGCTAAGACACATTTTTAATTTATTTGCATCTGCATTCTCACATGAAAGATGAAGATTTCTCAGATTACCAATAGGCTGTATCACAACCACACAGACCTCTTGCAGGTGCAGAGTACATGCAGGCTCCCATAGCATGTGTACACATACATAGACTCTCCCTTCTTCCTTACCATTGAAGAAAAAAGGATATTTCTCCTATACACAACAAAGAAGGACATATTAATGTAAATTTATCATTAATTAGGAATTATTAATATTTAATGCCATGTCCTTGTGGAGATGGGACTAGTCTTAATAGGGCCTTGGTAGATGGCTCAGGGCTGTATTAGGGGTCTGTGTTAATGGACACATCCCACCCTAATGGGATTCATGGGAGGGTGGCATTAGCCTGGGTAATATGGCACCAACAACATCTTCAGGACTGCTCCCAAAGAGCAGGAATTCATAGATAAGTTAGGAGAGGAGACCACAGGCCAGTACCCTACAGATACTATACCAGATAACACTAGAATCCTTTACATATTCAAGCAGGTTGAACTCCAGGATAAGTTTCATCCACCCGACAAGTATTTCAGGAATGCACTCAGGATCATACAGGGAATAGCCCAGGCCTCAGCAGGGGAGGCCCTACCTGCTTTTAGTAGGTAAAAAAAACTGAGACAAAGTCCCTGGGTGGGAAGCCAAGGTGCCTGAGCCTGAAGAAAACATTGCAATGAATTGCAAAGGCTTGCTCTGGCAAGTAAATTTTGTAAGGTCTGATGGAAAAATTACAGACCTGAAAGGAGGTTTTGAAATATCCTCTAGGAATTTACCTTCTTGCTATATATTACACAGAAAGCTGGATAAGGTGCTGCATTCTTGACTTAATGTAGAGAACCAAATGCTCTTGAAGGCTCTTGGAATTTTGTCAGGCAAAAAGCCAGGATTTCATATCATATAATTTTTAGTGCACTGCCCAGTGTCCACTTGACTTGCTCTGTCACAGTTGCTCCAGGCTAGAAGGGGTGGTAGGACTTGCCTGTTGGTTGTGAGCAGGGCCAATATGTGGGGCAGTCCCAAAACGCTGGATGGAAGGCAAACCTGCAGGGGAGGGTGGGGAAGAAGGATTTTTTTCTTCTCTTGACACAGGTTTTCAGTTTCTTTGGGTGGAACTCTTAGGAGGGATGGAAACAGTATGAGTGCCAGAAATCTTGTGAGAAAGCCTGCTGTGGGCTATATTTACTTGCTAGATAACATGTCCTGTAGGTAACTTGCATCTTTCCTTACAGTGAAGATTAAACATTTCTGTCTGTCACTGGAATTCAATTTAGAGGAATATTAATTAATCCTAACGGGGACTCTCAATGCAAACTGAGAGACTTGCGGCCATATTTTATATTTTATATTCTCCCAGAGAGTATTTACATTGCAAAAAGGTCAGGCTTCTAACTACCAACACTGGAGAAGCTTTGCATTTCTGAAGGATTTGAATAGTGCTATTCTAACCCATTTGCTGCTGGTTTTGTTTCCACAAAAATGACATAATCATCATAAATAGCTTTTTTTTTTTTTTGTATAGTATTGTGCATGCCGTGGATTCATATGGTAATTCCCTGAAGCATCTGTTCCTCCATATTCATAGGTCGTTTAAAGGGTCCCTGTCTAAGTGTATAGATCTTTGCATCCTAATATTTCCTGTATTCTGCTGTAGATGAAGAGTATATTTCTCATATGCATATCAGTGAAATATAGAATATGTGAAAGACACCTCAGCTAGACAATCTCTGAAAGATTTTCCTAGCTCTGTCCTCCTGAAAGGACTTTCTGGAGGATGGGGTAGGAGTATGTAAAGTACTTTGAGAGAAGAGAGGTGGTATGAAGTCTGCAGCTGTGGGAAAATCTGGCATCCAGAAGCAGTGCTGGCAATGCTGACACAGACAATGCTCTCCAGAACCTGGTTAAGTGCTTTTCCTCTCCAACAAACCTTTTTTTTCAGGCATAATTTAGACTGGAATTACTTGCATAATTAAAAGAAATGAGACTGATGTGTAACAGTGGCTTTCCTGACACTAGCTTCCAGTGCAACTGCTGATTTATAGCTTTTGGTAGGGTTTGCCTGGTTTGGGAGCTGGTCTGAGCTGGGCTCTACAGTGCTTTAACAAAGAATTAAAAAAAAGAAAGAAAACACTTGGCAACTGGTAAGCTCCTCATATATCAGTAGGTAAAACAGAAGTTTTATGCCAATAGTTGAATTAATAAAGTTTTTTTTCATGTGCCTAGCTGAGTTTAGCTCTTTTTAAACAGAGATGGTGCTATAGGGATGTGTTTGGGCACTTGCAGAGCAACTTGGGCTTTAGCCTGGGCTCCAGTGACCACTGTTCAGTTTTACATTGTCATTTCTGAATTACAATAACATCCAGTCACTCAACTAGTCTGGTCACAAGGCCAAGACTTCCTATCCCAGCTCACACAGGATCTCTGCTTTTTAGTAAAAAAGATTTTTAGTGCAGGCCAGCAGCAAGAGTAGTAACAACATGATTTTCATCTGGAGAACATCTGTTTTCCTTTCAGCACACAAAGATGTAGAGCTGGGTATGTGAGAACAGACACATCCTCTTGCTCCATGTCTAGACCATCACTAATTTTGTTATGCTCTGTTTGGAGATAGAGCATATTCAATACTTGGAGAAGCCAAGCAGGTATTTTCTTGGTGTATGGAATCACAGCATATCCAGCCCAAACTCAGAGAAGCTCACTCATTATAAAATCATATCTACAATCTGTTACTAATTCCTCAGGATCCTCTGGAATCCCTCATTCCTCTGCCATACTCAGTCTCCCTGCTGTGAAAAAGACTCTTCTGCTAGTTATAACTCATCAAAAGGCTCATGTGGGGGCTTCATGTCTTCACTCACCATTATCTTCTTTTGCTGTTCTGTGAAGATGTTGCCAAACAGAACATTTAATCTTTTTCAATTTCCCTCAACTATTTTTCTACCAAGGGATCAACCATAACTCTTTGTTTTGAACCCACAGCAGGGGCTTCCCATTCAAATCCTGGACAGGTCCAAGCTTACCTTCTAATAGCATGAGCGTTCAGACCATTAAACACAAGCTTTTCTTTCATTTTTCTGGATATTATAAATAGCAAAAAAAAAAAAAAAGGAGACAATACTACTATGTCTATGTGTGAAGGGTGATACTCTTTGTTCACTACTGGCACCTGTACAATCCCTGTGTGGCTAAGAGGCCTATATCCTGGTCCACACTCATTTCCTCATTTCCTTAAGACAGTGATCACCTCTGTTCCCCTTTGTCATGTACTCAGACAGATATTTTTTTTTCTCTCCTGACCTCAGATCTGCAGACTTCAAGGAAGGGATTTTCAAAAGTGACTTAATCTTGAATAATCCTAACTCTCTTAATCTCTTAGCTCTGAGTTGCAGTGTGCTGTGCTGTTCTGAGTATCAGTACATGTGCACCATGTAGATTATAGGCATAGTTCTTTTATGAGAAAGCTGACATGTAAATCAAGTTTTTTCTCGGTAACCACCCTTGATGACAAAAGAGTGTCTTGCTTTACCTAGAGAAGTAAGATGAGTCATGTGATGACTTCACTCTACACACACATGAGGCAGTGATAAGTGGACCTAGGTCTTTTCCATTCCTTGTGTTCTGGGACACAGTTTGTAGGGTGAAATATTTCCCACATGAGTTCAGACGAGTACAAGGACTTACAAAAGAGAAGAAAGCAGGAATTAAAAAAGATTCATAGGAACCACTTAGCAGAGGGCGAATCGAAGAATCACAGAATGGTAGGGATTGGAAGGGACCTCTGGACATCTAGCCCAACCCCCGTGATAAAGCAGGATCACTTAGATGATCACCTGAATAGGCAGGTTTTGAATATCTCTGGAGATGGAAATGATGGAGACTCCACAACCTCTCTGGGCAGCCTGTTCCAGTGGTCTGTCACCCTCACAGTGACAATGTTACTCCTCATGTTTAGATAGAACTTCCTATATTCAAGTTTATGCCTACTGCCTCTTGTCCTCTCACTAGGCAGCACTGAAAGAACACTGACCTCCACCCTTCTGACACCCATCCCTCAAGTATTTATAAGCATTGATAAGATCCCACCTCAGTCTTCTCTAGGCTAAAAAGTCCCAAGTCCCTCAGTGTGTATTTGTAAAAGAGATGTTCTAGTCCCCTAATCATCTTCATAGCCCTTTTTTCTATCCTTTCCAGTAGCTCCCAGTCTTTCTTGAACTGGGGAGCCCAGAACTGCACATGATAATCCACATATGGAATAATTATGGGGAGAGATGGACATTGTGGGCATTGTTTTATCAAGAGAAAGAACTAAAAGTGAAGGGCACCCAGGAATTCAGAGAAGTGTCATGGAAAACATGGCCTGAACGAAAACAATGCTTTATTTCCTTTGGGTCTTAGTTTGTGGTTTTCATCATACTGATAAATAATAAGAAACAATGAATTTGAAACCCAGTGTGAAAGTCCTGTGTATTAGTGCATGTGTGTGTGTTGTGCACTCTCCTCGTACACCTCCCAGAATGCCAATGGTAGTAACAGCTATGCTGAATGTAAAGGGCAATCTGAGGGCTCCTCCTCAGGCCCAGCAGGTATTTGTACATACAAATACTAAGATTATATTAGGCTTCCACAGATGTGCCTGGAGTCCAAGGCAAGGCTAATGCTGAATTTCTGCTGAGAATCCAATTTGATTTAAATCAAACTGAGTTTTGTGAATGCCTTGGATCTGGTGAGTGTGTCTGATCTGAGGAAGAGAATGGAAATTGGACCTAGAAATACCCTTCAGGTGGTTATCAGGTATTCATCTCCAGACTTCTGCTGACTGCTAGTCCTTGTAGGTGTAAATGTACAGTTGGGAAGTTCTGGTCTGGCATTGGCAGGAACTAGAAACTTGTTGCTTGATTGATCAGTTTTCCCCTTGTCTGTTTTCGGCTTTCTGGAAACAAAGAAACAATTAGTAACACAGCAAAGGAAGCAAGGAGAAAAGTACAGGCAAAGTTGAAGTTTAGCAGATTATAAACCTTTTCAGGCTTGGTGAGCTTCAGTCTGTGCCGTGTTGTGTTAGGAAAGTAAAGTAAAATTTTAACCTAGACAAAAATCCCAGTGGTGAATCAGCAACTCATGCTCCAAAATCACATCCCTGCAAGCACGTCCATCTAAAACGTCCCTGCAAGCACGTCCATCATGTCTCAGAGTAGAGGGTGATATCCTTTCCTGGGACACATACCTTTCATGTGATGTTTCTGAGTTCAGTGCTAGAAGAAGAATGCTGCCTGGCGTGTTTTGACCTGCTGAGCACATCATTGCCTCTGACAAACTGGTCTGTGTCATCCTCCCTCTTTTTTTCTTGATTGTTTTTTAAAATTGAGGTCTATGGCCATAAAAGGTGCTTCTGCTGAAGTCCTTTGACTACGGGTCTGGGTGGGATTTGTTTACTTGTGATCATACTGATACATTCCTGGAAGAGAATGCTTTTTCTTGAAATGTAGAGAAAAAGAGTACCTGTCTTCAGGCAAGGCAAGCTGTGAAGCCAAACTTCCCAAGCACGGCAGCTTTCCTGATTCACAGGCAATGTGTGCCCATAACACATCATCTGCCATGGGGGTTTTCAGGACAAGTTACAGTGTAAGAACAGCTGTGTGGGAAAACTTAGTGGGAAAATGTTTGGAAACTAAGGCCAGGGGAGTTTACTGTCTTGACCTGTGGCTGTTTCAGGAATCCAGCTATTCTCTAACATCCTGACAGCATACTGCTTGTGCATATCTCACCTACCAGAAGTAATGACATGTCAGCAGTTGAGCAGAAAAGATTAATTGCTTGCACAAGTGCTAGGTGAATGCAGATAGAAGTGTACAAGTTCATTACAAGCTTTTTAACAATCACTGAAGAGGGCAACATGTTGAGGACTTAACCACTAGCCTTTCCCAGCCATCAGGAAGGCAGATGCTACATGCTCAAGGTCTGGGCATCTGGAGGCTTACAATAGTTACAACCTGGAGTTTCTCTCTGCCCTTGGTCCAGGTTCTCCTCTCACTGCTGGTATCCTCATTTCCTCCTGCAGGTTTTACTACATGAAAGGAGAATGAGTGATTGGTGCTTCATCATGCCTGCACAGAAGTGAAGCCTCCACTTCTCCATCCAAGCCATTGAGGAGCAAGTAAGCTCCAGCACTGTGAGGGTGGCTTCTGTACCATCACCCTCTCTTCAGAGGATCTGTAGATTTCCTTGCAGTGATCTCTAGGTTGGACAAGGAGCACACATGTCAGAGGCTCCACAATAAACACACCAGCAGCAGCAGCCACTTGAGATATGGGCTGCAAGCAGTCTGCATTGGAGTGTAGGCAGCAGCAGTGACTCCCAGAGCCTCAGCTTCTGCTATCAAACAACTTCTGTTGTCACAGAAATGAGGTGACAGGTCCAAACAGGTCAGTGCTCTACCTCCTACCCTACTTCCATGAGTTCCTGTCGCCCTTAGGTACTGTTTTGCCTCCTCCATACCTCATTTTCCAGGGACCAGCAAAAAGTGTCAGGCAGTCACTTGCACCACCACAGTAAGGCAAGATCACAGAATCTGCCTTTTGTCATGTTTTTGGTCACATGAAAGCCATAATGGAATTTCCAGTTCAAGCTTGCATGCCTTGGTTCTGTGTGGTGCCACCTAGTATATTTGAGCTATATAAGAAGCTTTGGGGCACTGCTATTGGCATACCAGATACTGCACTTCAGGTAAATGTGTGTGCCCGCGCTGCGGTCTCTTACCACTCCAAATTCAAAATCTGTAAGCAAATATGTGAAGATAGAGATAGCAAATGTTTAAGGTTTAACACCTTAGAGAGCCCATACAGCATTTTAGACCTGGACAATGCCCAGCAGAGAATATAGCATTTTACAGTTGAGTGCTTTGCACCTGCTGAAAACCAGCTCCCTTAATTGCCTGAAGTTTTATGGAAAACACTGGAGAAAACTTTGCATGCAGGGATGACTTTGGCTTTCCTATGAAGCATATTTTTCCTAAGCCCAAAGCTCTTCAGCCTGACAATGACTTTATGTGGCATTTGGGTGCTCAACATGAGATGAGCTAAGGAGGTCCAATCCCACGCAACACCATTAACCTCTCACTGTGGTCATGGTTTTCTTGGCGTGTTCTGTGAAGCCTGCTTTCTGCTCATGCTGCACAGCATGGAGCTTTGCTTATTCTTTATTGTTCTGTTGTCTGTGGCCAAATTACTACTCTACCACCAGCAAGTGATAAATGGGAAACTACTGACCCCCTTTTTTGGTGGGATCTCTTCCTCTTGGTTAGTCTTGTCATTTGCCTTGCTGCATATAACTGACAGAATCAAGAAAAAAAAAAAGATAACATAAATATATGATTCCATCTTGTCTAACTAAGGAGCTGGGGCTTTTCAGACAGCTTAATAAATAGTACTATGAACCTAGGGCTGGTTTTGCAAGAAGTGGCTTTAATTAGCATTTAGACTGGAAAGAGAGAGGGGAATTTCAATTAATAACATCATTGCCAGGTCAAGAGAGTTTCTTCTCTTAAAAGCAACCACAAAATTTGCCCTGTGGAGTTCCAGATTTGTTGTTTCTGGTTGTATGTGGTCAGATTTTTTCAGTTTACAGGAAGAATGTGTCCATCAATCCACCCTTCAGTACCAGTCCTTTAAACTGCCCAGGCTGTTGGTATCCAGCTGTGTGCTTTCAGGCACAGTCGGCATCGCCAGCAGTAAAAACTGCAGAAGCATCGCTGCTCTCATTTACTTTCATGCCCCTGGATTTTACTTCTAGTGTGCTCAGGCCTGTGTTCAGGTTGTCTTCTCTGCTGGAGGTGGTGTGGAGGCTTTGGGGCAAAGACAGCCCTATCTGGGAGGATGGAATTGAGTTAAAGGGAGCAGCCTGGTAAAAAATGCCGCTATCAGTAATGAGAAGAGAGGATTAGGAATATTCACAGAATATGAACTTTTTAAAGTCACTTTGAGAGCTGCATTTTGAACACACAAAGAGAAAAGCAACAAAACACATCGAGGACTGGGGGAGAAATGAAACGCAAGGAGGAACTGGAATGAAAGGGTGGAAAGGGGCATGGAGAGGTCAGCACATCCCTTGTACAGGAAAAGCTGCACAAAAAGATAGCAGTGCTTTATATTGACTTAATAATGTTCTTTTATGGATGTCCAAAAAGCTTCATGCCAAGCTGATTTACCATTGCAGTGCTCAGAGACAGACCATGTTGCTTCAGGTTACTTGTGAACAGGTGGAGTTGTTGACTGGCACCAATTCACACAGGTAGCAATGGCAAAATTTGGAACAGCAGCTCTGCGTCCCCCCTATAGAGAGTACCAAGTCCAAAATCCACTGTACATTGAGATTTGTTCACTTCCTTGCTCCTCTCCCTGTAAATGGAAGCACTGACATAGAGCAGAGGGAAGATACATGGACTACATAACCTTCAGAGATCCCTCTGCTCCAAATTTTTCTGTGGTTCTATATGAACAGGTTGAAAGGAAAGGACAACGAGACATGTTGGGAGACCATGCAATGGATAAAGTCATACCAGGGTGTAAAAGGAGACACAGCACTATAGAACAGCACTAAAGCTGGGAATATGCCAGGCAAGGTGATGGGAGGGGTTGGTCTGTACAGAACAGGCTAAATTATTTTTTTTTCTCTAGAAAATTTGAATTTTCCTTTCTATGTCTCAGTGAATGTGGGATACAGCTGCTTGCAGTCAAAATGGCAACTGCCAAAAAAAATCCCAATATGTTGATAGAACAGGTGTATTTAATCCCCTTCCCAGTAGTTACTCATTACGTGAAAGTGAAAAAAAAAACAGGTTGGTATTGCAAGGGAGGAATAAATAGTTAAACATGAAGGTGATAAACATCTGAGTTACTGATTAACTCGTGGCTTTTGTAACCCCAGCAGTTCTTAAGTTGGTTTACTAGGAGACCAAAACAGAGGGTTCTGCCAAAAAGGCCTCAGCTCTTACTAACAAGTATTGGAGTTTCTCTCTCCTGGCAGCAGTGTCCCTGGCAATGAGGACGGCACTGCCCTCTATTGATGGGAAAGATTTAGACCTGTGTCAGTGCCTACAGTGTTGGGAGTGCAGAGTCAAAGAAGCAAGAGAAATCCACACAGGGCAGTATGGATTCAAGTATTGATTCTTCCTTGGTGTGGCAAGGGCCAGAGGTTGGGGAAGAGCAGGAATAATTTACTTGCTCAGTGTGCACACCCTTAAGTATCTGCTCCAGATGTTCATTATGGGTGGGATGCTGGGGCAGCTCAGTCCTTGGTCTGACACTGTGGTCAGACTTACAGTCCCAGGGTAAAGTCTGGGCTGGAAGGGAAAGGGGATGCTTAGGTGTTTTAGGAGCTATCACAGTTAGTGAAAGCAATGAAAATGTCTGTCAGGATGGAGAACAGGCTGATGATCATGTGTGAGTAACAGTGATTTCAGTTCTCTTCTACCTGGAGTGCTTGTTTCACCTCTAGCACCCAGCTCAGCTACAGCCCCACCCAAGCTCTATCCAATCTGGAGTGTCACCTCAAGCAATATCTCTCCCTTACTGTCTGTCGTTTTTGGTATCACCACTTGTACTTCAGCCTGTCACTTGGTTTAACTGAGAACATGCTGGTTGCCATTTGCAGGGAGGACTGAGAAGTAACGTGGCAGTCATGACTGCAATTTGGGGTTTGGCTAAGCCTCCTGAGAAGCTGGTTATCCCTTCTGATGACTGACCAGAGCATCCTGAGCTCTTGTAGGGATGTGAGGAAACTCCTGAAGATGTATTTCCCTGAAGAGAGACAGCTTAGGAGCAGAGGAAGTTCTAAAGTTTAATAACTGTGTTTTTAACTTACACTGCTTGTACTTAAGCAAAGTTGCTCTGGAAAGAAACTGATGCTGCAACACCCCAATCTTTGCTTCAGTCTGAGGGATCAGTGCTACATCTAGGGCTTGATATAACCACAATAGATAAAGAGGAGGTGGGCGAGCTGCAGACTGGGGACAGATGATAGACCATGGTGAGCTGAGCCCCAGTAAGGGCTTATCTGTGAATCTGGGGACAAAGGCTGCCCTGTGAATGGTGCCTGAAAGGATGCAAGTCTGGTTTGGGTTCTGTCTTATTTCTGCTTTGTCTTTAATAAGACCCCTCATTACTAAGGCAAACCCCAACAGAAACCATTAAAAATACCAACTCTTGTTCATCGCCATCAACTCTCACAGAAGGCAAAAAATGCCTCTTTTCTGGGACCGGCTCATTCTGCTGCTTGACCTGCCTTTGCTGTGCTCAGCTTTAATTTTTTTTCTTTAACAATTTCACAGTAAGACTCTATTTTCCAGGTCCCAAACAAACAGCAGGGTGCATGCTGAACAATAGTGAAGACTTTGGCAGCGTCCAGGTCTCTGGGCTGTGCCAGAAAAGCTTCTCTGATGGGCCTGAGTTCCTCTTTACCCCCCTCTGCCAGGGGCTGACATCAGGGAAAGAGCAAATACAATTGAAAGCCATCAAGAGTAATGTTCTGTTTATTTTCCTGCTAACAAAATTATTTTCAGGACGTCTCAGAAATCAGAAATGGGAATGAGGGCGGGGTGGTGGCGGAAAAAATCAGAACGAGCACATGTTGGGATTTCATTAGCTGTTAGCAGAGAGGAGACTAGAATCAGGACCAAAATGCAGGTCAGGGACAGGATAAATGGAGCTGTGCATATGTCATGTGTCCTTGTTTATCCTCCTGGGAGAAAACCATAAGGAACTGGAGAGGTTTCTGTGCCGGAAGCAGGACGATGTAATCTGCTAATTATGTTTGTTACCATACACGAGTTTAGTTACTGCTGACCCCTATAACTGCGTGGGATGCCCATTCCAGAGCAGTGCTAACACCAGCATGGACTTACTAGGGGGACAAAAAGGAGATTTAGGCTCCTCCTGAGCAGCGGTTGCTTCTGTTTGCCTTGTGTCAAGTGATGTGGTTGTGCAGCTGCTGTTAGGCTGGAGCTACACAAAGCAGGAGAGCCAGTCTGGCATCTCTTGGCTGCTGAAAGAGGCAGATCTTGCTCCTCTCTTCTCACATTTCCTCCTTCCCCAACCATAGTTGCAGTGTCAAAGCCCCCAGCAGAACAGTCCTGTGTGTTCAGGGCTCTTCCAGTTACAAGTAAAAAAAAAATTGTTTGGTTTTGGGTTATTTTTGTTTGTTCAGTAAGCCTTCTGCGTTAAAATCTGCTTCTTTAACTCTTAACAGTGAAGAACTCTTGTTCAGTAAAACTGTTCTGACTTAAAACCTACTTCTTTAACCCTTAAAAGGGAGGATCTTTAGTATGCTGAGATTTCTTGTCCTTCAGGGAACAGCAGGACATATGGACTACACAGCTCATCTCAGGGTTAGTGAGGTGTGCTGTATGACACAGTCTTCTTGTGATGGCAGTTTCTTTGTGTTCAGATGTTATGTGGCTGTCAGAGATGCTCAGTCCTGTGTTCCAGGACCTTTGATCAGTCCTCAGGAGTTCAAGGGATGTCTCTATTCT
>VXBZ01003310.1:21234-45487 GCA_013399135.1 Heliornis fulica
TCTCAAGGAGTTGTATGTCCTTCTGGAACTGAGGGACACAGAACTGGACACAATACTCCAGGTGTGGTCTCACCACGGCAGAATAGAGGGGGAGAAGGACCTCTCTTGACCTACTAACCACCCCACTTCTAATACACCCCAGGATGCCATTGGCCTTCCTGGCTACAAGGGCACATTACTGGCTTATAGACATCTTGCTGTCCCCCAGGACCCCCAGGTCCCTCTCACCTGCACTGCTCTCCAAAATGTCAGTCCCCAACCTATACTGGTACCTGGGGTTGTTCCTCCCCAGATGCAAGACCCTACACTTGCCCTTGTTAAATATCATTCAATTTCTCCCTGCCCAGCTCTCCAGCCTGTCTAAATCCTGTTGAATGGCAGCACAACCTTCTGGGGTGTCAGCCACCCCTCCCAGCTTTGTGTCATCAGCAAACTTGCTGACTGTGCACTCTATTCCCTCATCCAGGTTATCAATGAATACATTGAACAGTACTGGTCCCAGTACCAACCTTTGAGGGACTCCACTAATTACAGGCCTCCAGCCAGACTCTGTCCCATTTATCACAACTTGCTGGCTCCTTCCCTTCAACCAGCTCTCAATCCACCTCACTGCTTGACCAAACCCAGGATCACCAGTCATGCAATGAGGCGTGGAATGAGGAAGTCAGGGCGGCCTCTGTGCAGACATAGTTTGCAAAGTGGAAATCGTGGCCACGTATGCTACTCCTGACCATGCAGCCTGTGGACCAGCTCTGCCCAGTCTTGTGTGGGTCGTGACTCTTCTGATAGCCATCACAGGTTACACTGTTCCCACTGGCCAATTGCAACTCCCATCTCTGTAAATACAGCTGCTGTAAATGATTGGGATCAATAACAAACTGATGAGCAAGAGCCTTTCCTGAGGCTACTGCATGGAGCAGGGGACAAGGAATAGAACAGAGGGCTTTCCAGCTTTCAGTTCACTACCTCCTACCTAGACAAGGTCAGTAGCAACCCAGTACCAGGTAGAGTGAAGGGCTGATTTAGCAGGGACCTTCTGCCGGGGTTGCTGCCTGCTTCCCTCTGAGCCTGGCCGCAGCCCTGCAGGTCTGGAGATGACAGGGAATAGAAGATATGGCTAGACCTTTTACCTCCTTCTGACATCAGGCTGTTATCAGCCATGGACTTAATTGGGAATGCGGTCATAAGTAGGATGGGGGACTTGAACTTTACCTCTCTCCCTTCCACTGTTCATGGATGTCTTACGTGCTGTGAAATCAACAGACCATTTTCCAAGAAAAATAGTCCTTTCCACAGGAAAGAGTTAATGCAGCCATGAAATTATGTTTCTGTCCTTTAATAGAGCGTGGAGACCCACACCTCCACTAACCTTTTAACATGGACAAGCAACCTCACTAATCTGTGTGCTGTGAACTCCCTTCCCTTGTCCATTCCCATTTTGATAGAGCCTGCATTCATGGTATCTTTTTCTTTCTACTACTTTCCAGCATAAATCACTTTCCATTGTTCCAGTCCAGCCACCCAGTGGAAAAGCAAACACACAGAGCCTTTGATTTTCATCTCTCTTGCTAGTACAGGAGAAATGCAAAACCTGGTCTCTGAGCCAAAGCTAACAGGAGAAGGCTCTGCAGTGGGGAGGAATGGTGATGATGGTGACAAACAACACGAGGGAGGCTTTAGCTTCCCCTAACAGAATGGTCTTTCTCATTGCTTAGGAGTGTCTAGGTGGGATTTGGGTTTGAGCCTCCTCACATTGGACCCATGCTAATAAAAAATAAAGCACAGACCCACATATGCCACTTCTGCTTAGTTGCTTGCACATTTGCTGGCTGGTTTTGGGGGTCATTCCTGTGAGGCAACACCTGGTATGTGGGTCTAAATACAGCTGAATGGACGGGTGTGACGTCTTCTTCCTCTCATAACACCAAAGCCAGGGAAAGGTTCATGACTTATGTTTGGCATGGACATCACCTGCAGTCCTAATCCAACCCACTAAAAGAAACGGGAGGATCTCCCAGTGACTTCAGTAGTCTCTGTGTCATGTCCTAAACTGAATTCAGGCCAACACAGGATCAGACCAACTTCCCATAAGCAGCTTTAGACTGATGTCAGTGAAGCTGGGGATGCGACTGTTCAATAGCAGGGTTAGCGCTGCGGGGTGAGGGGCTTCCTGAAAGCCAAGTCTGCACGTGTGGTATCAGGTCTATGAATTTATAACTCTGAGCATGACGCAGTCCAGCCAAGGCAATTTGTGGAAATGTGGCCTGTGGTTAATGACTGACCTACAGAGCAACAATGAATTACTGTAGGATGAAATCATGCTTAAAGCAGTCTTGCTGTACTCCCCCTCCACGGATGAGGATTCTTTCAAAGGGGAATGGCACTTCATGAGTCATTAATTTTTCCAAGGAAAATTTTCACTTTGCTCCAGTGTTTTTCGCTACATTGTAAAAGAAAGGGATTTTTATTTTTTCTAACTTTAAACATTCCTCTTAACTCCTAAAAAAATATTGTAAGGAAAAAAAAAAGGGATAATATGTAAGAAAATCCAAACCCAAAGTCTACGTGGACATTTGATGTGTAAATACATGTGTATGTTTATATGTCTCATTGTATATACATATACATTAAATGTCAGATAACTTTCATAATTATCTTTTCCTAAATGCCATTTCTTGACTCTTCTTGGTAACATAGTGGACATATTCAATAGTTACCTTGCCTGTATATCTTGGGGAAAATAATGATTTTTTTGTTCTGAGTTTGTATGTCTGCTGGTACTGAGGGCAGACACTACATTAATGTAACTCCTGGAAACTTATGCTCAGTATGTGACCCTGCTGCATACCATTCAGTGATACAATTTTTAGGAACCTGTTGAGGTGCAGCACAAACTTTGACTGCCAGGCATGTTTTGCTGGGTGTTTGGTTTTGAGTTTATTTTGAATAAAATAAAGCTCTGATCAAAACCTTCACTCCAGTGCTAAGCTCTAGACAGAGGTGTGACAAAAGATAAGCTCAAAGAGTTGAAGGCAAAGGGTGTCAAGCTACAGCATAACTATAATACCATAAGACATTTACATAAATCTAAAACATAAGACCTAGAAAGTTAAATTCAGTAGTCAGGTGTTGGTGGGGTTTGGGGTTTTGGGGGGTTTATTTTGTTTTACCTTCTGGGATATAATGGAAAAATCCAGCTGAGGGGTGTAAGCTGATGTAGCTTTCACATCTGGAAAGAACTGATCTTCATCCACTGAGAACATGGCCAAGTAATAACATGCTGCCTCGATCTCTGCACTAAGCAGGTCTGTAGAGCTGCCGAGTTTGGTTAAAGGGGATGGTTTGGGTGTGTTGTACGACTGCACATGAGAGGAGAGTCTGAAGGGCACTGTTTGGAAGGAAGTGATTGCCTGAAGCACAAAGAGCTAAAGCTGTTCTGTATCAGCAGCCATGAAGCAAAGCCTCAATGCCTCTCCCAAATACAGCCTCTCCCAAAACAGCTGGAAGCCAGGGATGGTTTGCTGGTGTGTTTAAAAGAAATCTTTCTGTCTTCTTTTTAAAACACTGCAGTTTCAGTGGGTTTGCCAGAGCTGTTCCACTCCCAGAGAGGCACAATGCCCAGTCATAAACCCAGTCTTGCAAATCAATGGAAAAATGCTGCAGATCTACAGTTCACCAGAGATTCCTAGAAGCTTTGGTTAAAAGGACTTTCTGAAGCTATCTAATCCAATTGGGAATCCTCTGTGCTGGGTAAGATCAGGCATGGATTTGTCTAGCCAAGTCTTGATGTCACAGAATCACAGGATATTAGGAGCTGGAAGAGGCCTCGGAAGATCACTCAGTCCAACCCCTCTGCCTGAGCAGGATCATCTAGAGTAGATCACATAGGAACATGTCCAGATTGGTCTTAAATGTCTCCAGAGAAGGAGACTCCACAACCTCTCTGGGCAGCCTGTTCCAGTAATCCGTCACCCTCACAGTGAAAAAGTTCCTCCTTATATTCAGATGGAACTTTCTATGTTCCAATTTGGAACCATTTCCCCTTGTTCTATCACTGGCCATCACTGAGAAGAGCCTGGATCCATCCTCCTGACACTCACCCTTAACATATTTATAAACATTTATGAGGTCACCCCTCATTCTCCTCTTCTCCTAGCTGAAGAGACCCAGCTCCCTCAGCCTGTCCTCATAAAAGGCCATCAGATTTCCAATTTCTTCTCTAGTGAGAAATACATTTTTCCTAATGTGTAGTCTGAAGCTCCCAAGGTGCAATGCATGGCCTTTGGATAGTATTGAAATGAACTTGTTTCTGCTGTCTTCATCTCTCCTTAACACAAAGACAAGGAGGTCAAGTTCTTCTCAGCATCTTTATACATTGCTTTATCTTATTGTATAAGAGAAGGCACATGGTATACGTGCAGGCTAAAAACTACTAACTAGGACCAAGCCATGTTCTGAGGTCATCCATGCTATTTAGTGTGCTCCCTGGCACTCCTTTAGCCTCTGGCATCTCACTGAGTGCTGGAGCACCTCTCCTGTGAAGACAACCTGGAGAAGGGAAGGCTCTAGGGAGACCTTCTAGCAGCCTTCCAGTACCTGAAGATGTAAAGGATGTAAAGTATCTTCAGTTCCTGAAGATGTACAGAAAAGATGGAGAGGGACTGTTTACAGGGGCATGGAGTGACAGGAGAGCAGGTAATGGCCTTAAGGTGAAAGAGAGGAGATTTAGATTAGATATTAGAAATTCTTCACTGTGAGGGTGGTGAGGCCCTGGCACAGGTTTCCCAGAGGAGCTGTGGCTGCCCCCTCCCAGGCAGTGTTCAAGGCCAGGCTGGATGGGGCTTTGGGCAACCTGGTCTAGTGGAGGGTGTTCCCTCCCATGGCAGGGATGTTGGAACTAGATGATCTTTGAGGTCCCTTTCAACCCAAACCATTCTTTGGTTCAAGTCCCTCCCAGAGGACATCCATGCTTAGCCAAGGACTGCTCCCAAAGGTTAGTATAGATGAAGCCATACAATATTTTTAAGACACAGAAGTTTAGCTATACAGGCATACCCTATAGTACCTCTGAGCCCTCAGTCACAAGAATGAGACCTGACCTATTTTATTATATCCTACTTTTATGTTTATGTAGTTGCATATATAAACAGCTCACAAAACATGCCTATTGTTAAATGTTAGCTGCCAGCTTACCCTTTGTACTCTCCAGCACGCCCTTCATATCATCTATGGGGGCACAACATAATATATTCAGTTGTATGTCATATGTCTCTCACTCTGACAGCACAGCTGCAGCACAGACAAGCATATATTTTAGTAATAATTCTTTTTTTTAGAGCACAGGAAAAGTACTTAGGGCAGACGAGATGCAGGGTTAAGTGCTGAGCAGAGTAGATAGTGCCAGTCAGCTGAAGTGACATCAGCATTGCAGGTGAGACAACCTCCAGCAGATGATGCATTTTCAGTACTGATACAGCCACAATTATGGATAGTGGCTTATTCACAGACAGATGTCTAGAACTAGAGAGTTGATTCTTATTCAGCTTTCCATTTTCATGAAGCAAACAGCTTAACCACAACCTTGCGAATGTAGTTGAGAAGGGTCACCATACTACATCCATCCCTGGGTGTATTTAAAAGACAGTTAGATGAGGTGCTTAGGGATATGATTTAGTAGAGGACAGATATGGTTGGACTTGATCTTAAAGGTCTTTTCCAAACTTGTCATTCTGTGATTTTGTGATTCCTCTGCCTCATCTGTGGATCATGGCTGAGGGATGAGCATACACGCTGCTGGCAGTCAGCAACAAGCTAGAGCTTCTGCTTTCATTGAACCCAGCTAGTTAATTTGCAACATTGATTGCTTTTCACAATATATCTGCCCCTCATTTAACATCTGGGTGCTGTGGCTGAGAACAAAGCAAATCCAAAACTACACAAGTTGATTGTATTGGACAGCATAACATACAAGTCCTGTTAGAAACAACTGAGTTGTCCTTGTGGTCCACAGAGGATATTTTGATCTGCTATAACTAAAGACTTTTACATCCTCAACTAAAAAGATCTGGGCATTATCACATAGCCAGGACTCCCAAATACTTGTCCCTCGTCAGGGAATTAAGTTCCAAAGGAAGATTAATTAATTTTTTGTTGTTGTTGTTGTTGCATAATTGTGATCGTTTCCAAAAGGTCAGTGTGAAAGACAACACACTCTTTCTGAAGCAGCAAAGGAAGAATGAACAGATAACAACACTGATGTCAATGGGGTGTGAAGCTTTGCAGGACTTCCCCCATCTCTTGCTCCCCCATCCTTCTCATGGCAAGTGAGCTCCTGCATTCAGCTCTCATCTCACACAGGGGACGAAATACATAGATGTAGAAAGTAAATCCCAAGCCTGGTAGGTGGGAAGACAGCAGTGTCCGTAGGGAATGAGCTCTGTGTGTCAGTGTGACACACTGGTACGAGAGAGCTGTGAGCTCGAGAAGGCACCGGTAACTCCTGGTAACAGGGAGACAGCACGCTCTAGTGGGGAAATAATTACAATCTATTAGCCAACAAATCACTGCACTGAGTGCTCCGTGACAGCAGCTGTTGTTTAGTATCTCTACGCAGCGCTTCTCCCTTCCCTGTTTGTCTCTGGCCACTTGCTGGCCCTATCGATACTCATCAGTCCAGGGAGGGGACGGTGTGTCCCACCTACTGTCGTCCACCTTGGACTGATTTCTTATCTCCATCTGGCTTCCTGAGGTGTTGGGCAAATCACACAAGTGTCCGTGACAGTGTGGCAGGGCCGGTTAGAAGGGGGAGGAAGGACAGTTGGGTCAGTGATGGGTCAGACAGTTGGGACAGTGGTGAGGTGTCCCATTAGCATTGTAATTAGAGGGCTCCATTCCTCCTCTCATTCTCTCTCTCTCTCTCTCTTTCTCTCTTTTTCTCTCTTTTTCTCTCTTTTTCTCTCTTTTTCTCTCTTTTTCTCTCTTTCTCTCTCTTTTTCTCTCTTTCTCCTTTTCTCTCTTTCTCTTTTTCTCTCTCTTTCTCTTTCTCTTTCTCTTTCTCTTTCTCTTTCTCTTTCTCTTTCTCTTTCTCTTTCTCTTTCTCTTTCTCTTTCTCTTTCTCTTTCTCTTTCTCTTTCTCTTTCTCTTTCTCTTTCTCTTTCTCTTTCTCTTTCTCTTTCTCTTTCTCTTTCTCTTTCTCTTTCTCTTTCTCTTTCTCTTTCTCTTTCTCTTTCTCTTTCTCTTTCTCTTTCTCTTTCTCTTTCTCTTTCTCTTTCTCTTTCTCTTTCTCTTTCTCTTTCTCTTTCTCTTTCTCTTTCTCTTTCTCTTTCTCTTTCTCTTTCTCTTTCTCTTTCTCTTTCTCTTTCTCTTTCTCTTTCTCTTTCTCTTTCTCTTTCTCTTTCTCTTTCTCTTTCTCTTTCTCTTTCTCTTTCTCTTTCTCTTTCTCTTTCTCTTTCTCTTTCTCTTTCTCTTTCTCTTTCTCTTTCTCTTTCTCTTTCTCTTTCTCTTTCTCTTTCTCTTTCTCTTTCTCTTTCTCTTTCTCTTTCTCTTTCTCTTTCTCTTTCTCTTTCTCTTTCTCTTTCTCTTTCTCTTTCTCTTTCTCTTTCTCTTTCTCTTTCTCTTTCTCTTTCTCTTTCTCTTTCTCTTTCTCTTTCTCTTTCTCTTTCTCTTTCTCTTTCTCTTTCTCTTTCTCTTTCTCTTTCTTTCTCTCTTTCTCTCTCTTTCACAGTCACCCAGTGGAAAACTCTGTTTCCATTAAGAAAGAGAACTCATTACTGGTGAAATAGACATGCTAATCAGATATTAGTTGTAACTATTAATGAAAAAGCTAATGAGGTGCTGAGATCCCCATCTCTGACTGAAATGAGTTACTCACATCTCTCTGCTCAGGGACACATTAATCTGTGTGCACATGGATATTTCCCATTCCTTTGCTTATTATAGGAAATAAAAACACTGTTGCAGCTTCATTTACTCATATCTGCTGAATTTCCCTGCTAAGCTGTAGATTACCTGCGGGCCAGACCTGCAACCAGGGACATGCATCAGCGTTCCCTTGGTCCCCAAGGAGACACTGTGGGGAGAACTGTCATTGGTGGGGTGGCACACACCTTCAGGGAAGGAAGCATTGTGCTGACCCAGGGAGGGAAGCAAACACCATGCTTACAGTCACACTAAACAGCAATTTCTCATTGTCCATGTTGGAAATTGTGGATTAAAATATTCTTCCAGCTCTTACAGTAGCAAGAATTAAACTGCCACCAGTGCCCATGGCTGCACTTGTCCTGAAGAAGCTCCTGATTTTTTTCAGTTTGGATCATGTTATTTTGCTAGTGGTGATTAGTGATCTCACCTGATTCCATTGTGTCACCTGTGGGAATAACTGGGAACAGAGTTTGGCATAAATTTAACTGAAATATGTATCTCATGTGTTATTAGCATTACCTGCTCTAAGATTTCAGGAAAGGTCTTAGCATCCATTGAATCCATAGACTTTTAGTCTCTAGTTTATTTTAGTCCATCTGGAATGGGGCTAACAAGAAAGTTGACATGTGGTGTCATGTTTTAGATTGGTGACAAAAACCCTATTGATAAAAATGGGAGGGGAATCAGCTTTTCCCAAGGGTAAATAATTGGTAGGACAAGGAGGAATGGGTTGAAGCTGGAGGAGGGAAACGTTTAGGTTAGATATCAGGGGGAAGTTCTTCATGGAAAGAGTGGTGAGGTGCTGGAACAGGCTGCCCAGATAGATGATGGATGCCCCAACCCTGGAGATGTTCAAGGCCAGGTTAGGAGGGGCCCAGGGCAACCTTGTCTAGATGCAGGCCTGGAGGTTGGTGGCCCTACCTGTGGCAGGAGGGTTGGAACTTGATGATCCTTGGGGTCCCTTCCAACCCAGACCAGTCTGTGATTCTGTGTGATAACATGCCAGGATTTTGTCTGTTGCTGAACAGTAATTACAGTGTCAAGACCTTCCCTGTTTCTTCCTCTGCCCACACTCTCCCAGCAGCTGGGCTGGGATAAGCAAGAGGTTGGGAGGTACACAGCCACCACAGCTGACCTGAATTGGCCACGTAGTTACTCCATCCTGTGTAATGTCAACCTCAGAAACAAACAGGGATGGAAGGAGAAAGGGATGGGTGGTGTCTTTCAAGGTATCTGTTGCTCAAACATTGGCTGGACATTAGTCTGATGGTGAGAGGTTGTGAGTGATTGATTTGCCTTTACACAGCCTGAGTTTTAATTCTTCCTTTACTGATTAAGCTGTATCTCAATCCACAAGTTCTACTGCTTTTGTTCTTCCTATTGTCTCCCTTGCCCTACAGGGAGAAGGGGGAATGAATAAGCAGCTGTGTGGGTGTTTATCTGATGGCCAGGGTCAAATCACAACAACACATGTTGCCAAAAAATATCACTTTTAACACATTTAAAACATTTAAAACTTTTTCACTGTGGGGGTGACGGATCACTGGAACAGGCTGCCCAGAGAGGTTGTGGAATCTCCTTCTCTGGAGACATTCAAGACTGATCTGGACGCATTCCTGTGTGATTTAATCGAGGTGATCCTGCTCAGGCAGGGGGGTTGAACTAGATGATCTTTTGAGGTCCCTTCCAAGTCCTGACATTCTGTGATTCTGTGATCACCAGCCTAATTCACTCCTGGCCCACTTATTTGACAGACCAAGCAAATGGTTCTATTGACTTTATTTTTATTTAGCTTATCTTGACCTTTACATCTATTTCCACTTCCTTATCTACCTATTCAAATCAAACCCTCTAATGACAGAGCCTGTCAACTTGCATAAGTTCTCCCCACAAACAACCCTGTGATGTCCCGTGATGAACCATCAGTCATCAGTCGCTCCCATGCACACATGCCTGGACGGGTTTAATGTGGTAGAAAATAATGCAAAGACTGACTTCCACTCCTATTTCTCCTCTGTATAACACCTCCTTATGTTCGGATGACAGAGTGGGTATGTGTGAGCAAGTTCCCCGAGATGCTGATGATGCATTGAGCTTCTGCCTGTGACTCCACCACTGCAGGCAGAAGCTTGAAAACAATGATGTAGCTGCAAACTGGATGTGCTTCAAAGCACAGCTCAAGTACAGCCAGTCCATTCCAACATCCAGCCTCAGCAATGTACATCTCCCCTGGATGGTATCAGCTCTTTGGAGAACCCCAGAAAACCACACAGGGGAACACAACAATCCACATGGGGGCAAACTGCCACAAGGGGCTCCTTGATGTAAGACTTGATTGGAAGCTTGGATGGGACATCCTTGGAGGAACGTCATGATGCTGCAGGATGCAGTGTTAGGGACATAGACTGGGATGCTTTTTGTACTGATTTGGTGTCCGGGTGGTCAGGGAGGCACCCTGTAGTGTGACTATTGGCATGGTGTGTCCCTCTGGAGTCTCTGATTATGTGGAAAAAATAACTATTTTGGGAAATGTCTTCTCTTAGTCATATTGCGGGTCTGGCCAAATTCCCATATGATAAGGCTTATATTCTGACAGTCAAAGGTTACCTCAGAAACTAGAGTAAAGAAACTTGCTACTTTTCCTATAGGAGAAAAATCAAACTGATAAGAGAGATTTACCTTTGCACAGAAGTACCCAACCTTGGAGAACTTCTCACTGTGTGAACTACATTTTATTTCACATTGCCTGAAGATAACAAAATGTAATGAGTTTTTTTCCCTGAAAGTCTGTAGGAAAGACAAGTGAAAACAGAAATTTTAAAGGCAGCAAGGGACTCCCTTGCCTTTCCGTTTGTTGTGCTTAATTGCTATGCTGAATATGAGCCATCAAAGGAACCCATGCCATGAACTGAAGCCTTATTGTTCCCCTGTGGGTATTTTCTTTCTTCATTTGATGGTATAAGCAAAGTCCTTTGTCCAACTCCTGTGGTCAGTCCATCTGTCTAGATGTTACTGTTGTCACTGCTGCATGTCTTACTGATCTCAGGGGGTCTTCAGATTGTAATTTTATGTAAATTACTTTCCTAACAAAATAATTTCAGACCTGGAAGCCTCATTTCTGTGAGCTTCTCATGAGTGGACATGAAGTAAAATGCAAAATGATTTTCAAGAGCAAGCTGTTCCCCAGTATTATTTTGCTTTGCTGAGGATGACAAGAGGAGCAAATGCTTTTGCCTCTGTGCAGTGGGAAGTGTAATGGTACAGAGCCACTGTGAAGCACAGTTCAGTTCCACAGCCATCCCATATTAGCACTCCTACTTTCTCTGTTTGGCGCAGCCTTGTGATCAGCCTGGTTATAGAAGCTCTGGGCAGAAACTAGGCTTGGGAACCTGAAGTGACTGGGATATCTTCTCAGACTTTTGTGCCTCCACTTCCCACTCATTTTCAATAAGTGTGACACTGACCAGGCTGTCTCCTTCATTAATAGTTAATATCTCAGTGATGCAGCTTATTTCATTCAGGCTGGGTTGAAAAGCAAAGTATGAAGCAAGTCTGCAGAGGTTGGTCCTCTGAATGTCCCACTGGAGAGCAGCTTTTACTGTGACCATCAGACCACTGCCTGTATCTGAACAGGAGCTTCCTGAGCTGTCCTGTGATGACTTCTTGAGCTCCTACCACTAAGCCACCAGGTTGGTTGCATTTCAATAGGCAATTTCCATCCTTGCTAGCCTGTGTATCCTACTCCCTTAAATAATGAATGGCAATGGCATATTAGGAAATCGAGCAGCTTATGAGGTCCACAAGAAGTAGTTAAGATGGATTCTCCCCACATAAAGCCATGGTCACGCAGATCACGCAGTATGGCATCCTGAAGTAACACCAGCACTCACTGAGAGTTGTGTTTGTAACACCAAAGATGTCCATCTCCTGGACTGGGTTTTTCTAATGGGCAACATAGGCTATCCACGTCTACAGTGCTTATGTGATCATAGTAGCTAAATTAGGCACTTAAAATAGGGACCTGGGGTGGATCCTCACCATCTCTTCTATGGAGGGAGCCAGGTCTGTCAGACCCATCAAACAGGTAAATTGAATCTTTTCTCAAGCCACTGATTTCTGAGTCTATCTTAATTTCACTTACATATAAACCAAACATAGCACAGAGCCATACAAACACCACAGGTATATGAAGTTAAATCTTATTTTTCAGAGAGGTTTAGAGCTGTCATAAGCTGAGCAATATGTTGTTTATAACCACAAGCTTTCTAGTAGCCTGAAGCATGCATTCCTCTGTTGATGTCATCCATGGGATGGGTGGGAGGGAAGTAGAATAAGGGTTCATTACACTGTTATGTGACAGAGACGGTTCATTACACTGTTATGTGACAGAGAGGGTTCTGGGAGCTAATGGAAGTGTTGTGGGAAGAAGTGCACACAGAAACACCTTTGATTTGGTTACAATACAAAATTTATTTAGATTCACACCATCCTGAAAAATTAAATAAATAAAATGTCAAAGAAGGACTGAGTGAGACTCCCCACCATCAGAGCAAATTAAAAAAAAAAAAAAAAGATTATCATAATCGATTGTGTAGTCAAAGAAAAATAGGGAAAAATATAGTCATGGGAGAAAAAGTGCTCAAGAGACTTGGCTTTGGTAAAAAAACATACACTCAAGGAGTGCTTCAGACTTTGCAGTTGTGGCAAATACAGTCCAAGGGTTTGAAGCATTGAGATGTTGCTAAGTGTTTTCCTTGATATTCTTTTAAACAAAACAAACCCAGAAAGTTTCTAGCAGAAACACAGTCTTCAACATTAGCAGTGGGAATTAATTCTTCCCTCAGCATCATCTGTTGGTATCTCCTTATTCTGCAGTTATTTGAATGAGCAGCAAAATAGTGAAGAAACTGTGACAAAGACCTAAGATGACAACAGTCAGTTGCCTAAAGGACTCTGAAAAAGTTTCTCTGGAATAAAAAATGTGATGGCACAGATTATCCCTCATCCTATCATGGGAGATGTCCACTCTGGGCTTGCCTCACACTCTGAAAAATGGACATCAGCGGTAGACAGCTACTGCTGTTGGCAAGAAAATTAAATGGCAATTGAAGCTTGTTCCATGATGAAGACACTGAATCTATCCGGAATAGTATGAGCCACAATGTTTCATATGTGCTGTCAGAGGCAGAATATTTAGAGCAAAATTGGAAATTTAACTTGGACAGCAAGAGAAGGCTTTCAGAACACAGGCTAGAAGATAGTTGGGTTTTTATCACTTTATTTGATCCCAAACTGTCACTATTGATTAAAAAGAAAATAAAAGCAATGGGATTTGGGTACCAACCGCTGTGAGTTTTCTTTGAAGTCTTTCAAAAAATGACTGAAACAGCAATAAAAAGTTTCTGAATTACCGAAATTTGTCCATGAGGAGAAAAAAATAAATTTGAAGCTCATGATGAAAAAATTATCTCTGATATCCAGCCACAGGGTGAAGATACCATTGAGATCTTCCACGAAGGCTTTCTTAGAGCTGCTTTTCCCTCTTAAAGTTGTTTTGCTTGTATTACTGTGAGATCTCACCAGAGGCCTATTGATTAACAACAGTTTAAACAGTGGGAATGCCTAAAACAAACAAACATGGTTCAGGTAGAAACATTTCATTCCTTTACACAGGACATGTAGAAGACAGTAAGCACATTGAATTGGCTGCCCCTCTGTCCCACAGATGAATTTTTCTGGCCATCCAACTAGGAAAGAGCTTCTTCACATGAGGTTCATGAGCAGGTCTCAGCATGAGGATTTGAAAATTCATCTCTTTCCACATTGCTAAGCTGAAGGGACATGTGCGGAGAGCAAAGGGAGCTCAGTTCCCTGTGCAGACATTTGGCATCCTCACCTCTTTATGTGCTGCAAGTCCAGTAATACTCATGTGGGAAAAGCAGCCCACGTTGACAAGTGGTGCTGTGGCCCAGAAAAGGGATCTTCCAGCTGCCCATGCCATTGCGCTGTGAACTGCTGTCGTGGAGGGAAGCTGACTGTTAACAACCGGCATGGAAAGACAAGGGTATAAACCTTGGACTGAATCACATCACTGGTCGAAGGGCTAGGCTTTCACTGAGCTCAAATGTTTATCTGCTTGGATGTGCTGCCACAAATGGAGCATGAAAGAGGAGTAATTTAGATGATGATTTCTAAATTGCCACAAATCCGAACCATCGTTAATACATTAAAAATTAAATATGCCATTTTTTCAAAGCCTCATATAAAGTCCCTTGAAGTCTGTGGCAGGAACTCCACTGGCTTCACCAGATCTGGAAATGGGTCAATAATCCATATTTTCATGATTTGGGAAGCAACAACCCACCGTTCTCCATTCTTCACCACCTGAACTTTGTTGTTGGATTCATACTTTGTCCGTCCTTGAGGATTAAATGCATTGCTTCCAGAAAAAAATCTGTGGATTTAAAATCTCCACTGTCACTTCCCTCCTCTCACTGCCTAGAGGTACTGGCATTAATACACTCATTCCTCTGGAGATGCACACAATTTTGAAGTCTGGCTTACACTGTAGGATCAGCTTGCGTAGATTTTGTCCTTGTAGATGCTGCTACAGGGCAAAAGATTACTATTGTATTACTATTGTAATACAATAGCATTAGCTAGTAACACCAACTCAGGTATTTCTTCCATTTCATATAGAGACCTCAAGAGATACTGCTTTCTTAATTTGTAAAAAAATAAGAAGAAAAGTTTCCTTGGAACTTTTAGGATATTTTTCCATAGAAAAAAGGTAAAAGCTACCTTTAAAAATTAGTCTTGTTGTGTTTGTTCAAATACAATATAGGAAGTGTTATTACTGGTTTTGCCTAAAAAAGTATACCATATGGAGGCTAAACTTTGGTTAATTTTCCCCCCTTTTATAAAAAAGTTTAATTTAGAGTTTGTTATCTTAAAAAAAATCACATCTGTTGCACAATTATAAAAGGCACATAGAAATGAGTGAAAGAAAAATGTACACTTTCCAACCATAAACTGATTAAATAAAAAGGAGCATTCTAGAGTATTTTCCACACCAAAAAAAAAAGCCAAAAGCCACCAAACAAAAACCCCTGTATATAACCAAATAAGAGAAACAAGTGGCTAAAAGGGCCTTTTTTTTTTTTTTGCTGGAGTTTTCAGTATTTTCTTTCTCATTATGGTTGTATAGGAAGCAATATTACATAATATATCATCTGAGATGATGTGATCTGTATTTTCTAGACACTATCAATGCAGAATGAGGCAATGGTTGAAATATTTACTACTCCAGGCAACTTCATCATGTTTTTCCTTAATACAGCATGAAATCAGAAGTAATAGAGGAAACAGAAAAGTTCAAAACAAAGATCAACAGCAGAAGTGAATTCATTTCTTTGAGGTAATCCTTACTATGATGTTCACAGCTGCCCTAATGGGTTTCAAGTCCCAGAAGTAATTTTCACTCTCCTTCAAGGATCTCCTGCCTTACTCGAGGAAGGAATGGACATGCAATCAGCAGTTCCTGTGCCCAGGTTTCCCCCAATCGCAACAGGCAGATTTTTCATCAGTAATTCAAGAATCAGGCTGTAGAGACTAAGCAGAGATTCATTCATTCATTCCCACAACTGATTGGTAGTTCCCAGCTATCTGTAGATAGGAAAACACGTGCAGCATGGAAGCTGGTCCTCGGCCGAGCTCCCTGAAGTGAGCATTGCAGCAGTAAGACGCTCTGAATCCACTCCAGATTCACGCATTAAAAGCCGGCTGGTTCTCAGATCATCTTCACTGAGCTTTGTTCTGCTGCATGTTGGAAATTGCAGCCCCCACTTCTTTCTGTAGCCAGGGTCATCTGCCCTTGAAAAAATTAATTTTTTCAATGGAGGCAAGAATCGAAGTTATATTGAACTCAAAATCCCCATCATGGACACCTGTCTTCCGGAAAGCACCAGCTGAAGCATTGTTTTCCCAGTAGTGATGCCAGTGTCCTTTGCTGTTTGCTCCAAAACCGTAGACATTTACCTAGGAAGTAAGAGAGAACTAATTATATGACCTGGAAAATAATAGATCTTCATGTGAAATGTTGACAAAACTCTTCTGATTCTCAGTTTATCTACAGGCAGCAGCCTCAGGGGTGTGTCAAGCTATTCTGGTTCATGGTGCATCCACAGAATAGCAGCCCAGGACCTGTTCAAGGGACATTGCTAAACTATGCTGAGACTACCACCAAACCTGAACTCAGGCAGAAAAGGAAATCTATCCATGAATTCATGTCCAGCAATATGAAAAACATAATCTGTCTCTTAAGCATGATGTTGGACCTCACGATGTCAGCGGCTTGGGGTGGAAATCTTTTAACTGATTAAGGCCACAAAGAATGCAAAACATTCAGTTTTGGTCACAGTTTTCCAAATTGTGAGCCATGTTAAGCACAACTTATATGTTTAATGGTATGACATTTGCAGTCACTTCAGAGGCAGACAAACATCATGTTCTTTGTGCGTGTACAAGACTATGGCCCTTCTTCCCTCAAAGGCTCATTCACTGATGACTGTATCTGTCTTCTCTGGTAGTAAATCAACATCGCAGTTGATTGATTTAAACTGAGTGTGACGATATGGCTGGGTCCGAATGGGTCAGCCCACAAAACAAGCATGCACACCTGGACCTTCCCAATTTTTAGGTGATTTTAAGTTACTTTTGGTAATGTCAGAGCCTCACTCATTGCCTGCTTACCAGAAAATAGACTCCACCCAAGCCACCCATCCTATCTGCCTCAACTATAGTGCAGTTTCTGCTAGCATCACTAAGAGTATTTCCTTCACTTCTCCAAGCAGCATAACCCTAGATAACAAAAGCCCTCTTTCATCATATCTGTGTCCAGGACAGGGATTTTGTCAGCATAGTGATTTCTATCCCCCACACTGACAATCCCATGCTTGCAGGATTTTGTAGAGCTGACCTGGCCTTAACTAGCAAACTCTCCAATCACCTAAAGCACCTCACATCACTCAAGCCAGGGAATTGCCTCAAGTAATGACTGCAGCAGAGGTATTTGCATGATACATAACCTACTGTAGAAATGCACAGGCTTGGATTTGAAAATTGACCATCTGGCATTCCCCAAACTGCCTATATAAGAGCTGGCCATTGAAGTTCTTCAGGTGGATTATCCAAATGGAGGAGCTTGAATACCCATTACACTGTGCTGATTCAGGCAGCGCAGTCACTGGAAACCAGGGAGTGATCCTGCTCCCCTAATGTCTTACCAGTAGGTTGGTTTGCTGAATCAGCTCTTGTCTCTGCTCACTAGACTGGCAAGACCTCAGTGCATTAGATCAAACATAAGTGTCATTTGAGATGTCTTTGAGTACTCATCACAACTACTCAAGGCAGGGAAATGTCACTCAAGGCCAAGAGATTTGTACTTTTCTGTCCTGGGAGCTGGAGGCACAGGGCATGTCTTGGTGCCTTAACAGCAAGACAAAATACAGTTGGGACTTCCACTAACAAGATGGGCATAAACACCATATTTAGATGGTTTTTGATACCAAGTGGAACACCACTATTTATGTTTAACTGTATTCCCCATGAATGCATGTTAAACCCTACCACTTGCTGACATGAAAAAGTCTGTCACCATTGGTTGAGCATATCTGCATGTTACCGACAACTCTGCATCTGTTCGAAGAAGCAAATGGCAAAGAAGATGGAGAGGGGGAAATAAAGGCTGAGTGAGTGGCCAGGGCATGTTCCTGACTTCAGTGTGAAATGTCCTTAGTTTTTAGCCATATATACAAACCCAACAAGACTTTACCTCATCGCATACATGGAGTGCAAATATCAAAGACAGAAGGCCTGTGGAGGGGTATCTCCCATGATGTTGGAGCCAGTTTTCATAGACATATTTCATAAAAGATGGATTATAAACCAGGATCTAGGCAAAATTGGAAAGGAATACTCATTAGTAAAATACCCTGGGAAAAAAACCCAACAGTAGCATATCAGCCCTAAAGGACACTGAGAGTGTGTGTGAAGGGAAAAGGGTGAGTGGGAGGACAAGTGAAAGGGGAAAATAAAGTCCTGTAGCTGAGTGCATTCAAGAATATTCCCCATGTGCAAATACACCTGCATGTTGCTTCCTTGGTCTTGTCACCCCACCTGCTTACACTGGTGTAAATACAGGGTCATTCCTTCTGAAACCAATGGTTATGAAGTAGCACAAGCAAGAAAAAAATTAGGCATTCAAATCTTCTTGCAGTGTCTTGCTGTAAGGGAGATGAGCTCTGGGGCTTTGGAGGCCTGAGCAAGGCAATCCAAGGTGCCAGGCCAGATTTCATAGGCTCATAATCACTTAGTTTGGAAGAGACCCCTGAGTTTGACAAGTCCAACCATAAGTTGTGTGGTAACATAGGAGCAACTACATCTTCTGCACACTATGCCATCCACATCTTGGTATCTCTATAGGTACAGATCTAAAGAGACCTGGGGCCATGTGTAAACTATCAGGAAGCCTATTAGGTAGTCAGCTGTATGTGTTCTGTTTACCAAGTATGCTACTTTTTTTTTGTTTGTTTTTGTTTTGCTGTGGGTTTTTTTGTTGTTGTTGTTGTTATTGTGTTTCTTGTGTTGGTTGTTTTTTTTTATTTTAACAAGACTTAAATTGCACTTGGTTATCTCCTGGGGAATTTATTAGGCCATCTAATGGAGACAAAGCATTTAAGATCAAATCAAAGTGTACAGTAAATCCAAGGACTTGTGGAAACCTTTGTTTTCAACCCCCTTCGCTGAATCAGGCAGAGAGGCTTTTCTCTCCATACTGTGTTTTTAATTAGAGTGACAGCATTTCAGTGCTATCTGGTTAGCTGCAGGGATTTTCCTTTTTACAAAGTCAGAGGTTAATTGCTGATATTGTATCTGTGTGTAATCGCTTCTCACAGGGTGCTTTGCATTGCACGGTGTGGGAAGAAATAAAAGCTTCTCATCTCTCTTCTTGGGAAGCTGCAGCGTATCACCAGGCAGACCTTGGGCTGGTAAAACAAAACTGCAGCAGGACTTTAACAATCTGTTGTAGTGCATCTCACAAGGGTTTTACAGAGGTTATTGTGTTCCTCACAACAGGTAGAGATGAGGCAAGCGATATTTAATAGCCCTAAGGTCCTTCATTTAAAGCACAGGGATATAAACTGATACTAGTTAAAGGTCTCACCTGGAGTCTTTAGTAAAACCTGGCCACTGGAATGAAGGTTATGTGTTTTAATCTGCATTTTTAATGCTCTGGGGCTAATGTTATATTTTACAGGCCCTTCAGACATCAGAAGCCTGAGATACTTTAAAAATAATCCTCTCCAAAGGCTGAGAGAATGAGACTTTTATTTGTCTGGAAGGTCTATGGAAGAGGAAACATTCCTCTCCCTACATTCCCTCCCTTGGTTATGCCTTCAAACCATGCAACTACAATAACAAAAGCTTTTGCATGGTGACCAAAGGTCCAACATGCAAATGACCATCCTGCCTCATGGGAAATCCTGCCTTTCAGCAGTAATGCATGTCTATTAAACGGCAGCATTCCTGGGCAATGAGTCAGTATGTGTGGGATGGGTGCTCTTCTGACTACTGTAGGGTAGGCACCAGGTTTGCCTATCTTTCTTTGACCTTCTAAGAGAGGTGAAGTTCCATGACTAAACCTCCTACACATTGGCAGTATGAAATAAAATGGGTCAGAGATGTTTTGTTAGCCTTGAGGGAAGTGGCATGGCACAGACATATCCACATTGTTCCACTCTGTCCCTGTGCACAACAGGGAATATTCCCTGGTCTGTGCTATCCTCCAAACTTTGCTTAACATTGCCTAGGAGAGTACAAATACACCTGGGACAAAACCAACATGTATTTGATCTGAGCCCAGTCTCCAAGCTCGTTTACTTGGGTACAGATAGTTATTACATATGTGGGCAAAGAGCCTTCCTCAAGAGCCATTGATACCATAATGAATTCACCACTGCCTTGAAAAACACACAGCTTTATTTGTTCAGAGTTCCTTTCCCCACAAATTATTACTAGGAACTGACCCCTGAGTGAGAAATGTTCCTTCCACTACTTGAAGGGAGCCTACAGGAAAGGAGTTGATCAAGGACTGTAGTGATAAGAGAGGGGTAATGGCTTTAAGCTAGAAGAAGGTAGATTTAGATTAGATATAAAGAAGAAATTCTTTACTGTGAGGGTGGTGAGGCCCTGGCACAGGTTTCCCAGAGAAGCTGTGGCTGCCCCCTCCCTGGCAGTGCTCACAGCCAAGTTGGATGAGGCTTTGGGCAACCTGGTCTAGTGGAAGGTGTCCCTGCCCATGGCAGGGGTGTTGGAACTAGGTGATCTTTGAGGCCCCTTCCAACCCAAACAGTTCTGTGATTCTATGATTCAAATAATCAAATTAATTTTAAAAAAACTTCAAAGGCTCAGAGTGTTATTACATCCACATGACTGCAATGGGTGGGAACAAAGCAGCTGCTGTAGAGAATGAGCATTAATGGGTAATGATGCACTTTAAATCTCCCTGAGCAGTACCAGAGGAAGTAATGCAACCTTCAAAACAGTGATAGTGAATTTGTATAGTCACAAGAGCAGTTTCTTTCCATCCTCAGTTACTTAATGATTGATCTGTAGCCTGAATGGCACACAGGAGCAAAACCTTTTTGTAAAGTGTGTGCATTTTGGTTGTAGTCTTTATGAATATCAAGGGGTTCCTTACATTCTGGCAGTCTCCCAAAAAGGTAAAAGACCTAGAATTGGATTAGCAGAACAAATTCACAGACCAGCATTGCTCACCTTCTCTTTTTTGACTTTGATTTTCCGTGGAACTGGAACATACGTGCTGTTAAAAGGAAAAAAACAACAACAAAACACCAAGATTAATAAAAGCCCAACATTTTCCAAGGAAGAAAGAGTATTCTTCATGTACAGTAGCAAATTCAAATTATTTGAAAACAATACATTCAAATAGTTGTTGGAAAATGAGGCTACAAATTAGTAATACAACATGGAAAGAACGGAGTTGTTCTTTCCTGAAGCAAGTAATAGATAGCAATTACATTATTAAATTGTAAAGTTATTTATTGACAGTAGGACACTGAAGATTTACTTGACAATATACTGTAGACTCAATATTATGTGGAGCCCTTGACTTCTAATTCTTGGATCATGACTGATGCAGTCTTTGCTCTTTGGTGATAGGAAGGGCTTCCCATTAAGTTCATGGCTGAGAAACCTTTACCCACCAGGGGGAGACTTTTCCCCTCCTAATTCTTGTAGCTACTGCATGATTTTCAGAGTAGGAGGTAGTAAAGTTCATGTAATTTCTGTGGTTATGTGCAACTCAGGCATTTCCAGTACGAAACCCTTCACCAGCAAGCTATTCCCTTCTTCCTCGGGAGAGGGGAGTGGGGGGGTGTTGAAGGCTTCCTGCAGTGCCCAGCATAAAAATTCCAAGTCATGCCTTATGACTGGGTTGAAATCACGAGTCATATCTTGAAAACAAAATGATCTCTTTTTCCCCATGCACAGGGCATGCTGGCATTGCACAGCCCATCACGAGTGCTGCAAACAAAAAATTCTCCCTGATTTTGTTTCAAGTGAAAAAAATCTGGTGAACTGGCCTTGTAATAGGAGTATATCCCATAATATACACTGCATACTTTTTAGATGGGTTGTGATAAATCACCAGCCAACACCATTAGTTGTCTAAATGTTTTTGCTTGATTTTGGTAACAAAAAAAAGTTCCTGTCATTAAGGATGTACTTCTCTTTGAACCACGGATCAGCAGCACTTTGAAACACTAGTCTAAGTCTCTCCAAACCAGTGGTGACCTGGCAACGTTGTCATCCCCTTAGGTACTTCTCATCCCTGACCTGTGGTCTGTGCTCTCAGCTGGATGCAGTGGGAGAGGTAACAGGTGGGTTCCAGCCTCCTGAGATGTGATACAAGATGCTAATGGAGAAAGAGACACCCACAAAGAGTTCTTAATCTGCTTTCAGCAAACTTGCCCTTGCATCTGCTTCCCATGCCTGATCTTGATTAGTGAGGTCAGTAGAAGTAGTTCTGGCCATTCCGTATCCTTTTTGTGGTTGTGAAGACAAGAAGGGTTTATTTGCTGATAAAATCTCATTATTATATAAATAAAGAGCCAGTCTTTTCTAAAAATCGGATGTGGAGGAAGTAAGGGGCCATGTTTCATGGTCATCTAGCTAGATACAGTAGAAGACCAAAGAAAACAGTATGCTATGTTTAAGGCAGTGTTTGCAGAAAGCCCTGATCTGACCAAGAGACTACCATAGCTCTTGTCAGATGATATGTAAGTAATTTTAATCATGGGATATTTCAGTTTTTTCAGAATCAATGCTCAAGTCCTGCTGTCACTTGGCTACAGAATTTCATACAACTGCACATAAAATATTGGCACATCGAGCAAGACCAAATGCAGACCTACACCACTGCAATCATGTAAAACCTGGTCTGCACAGCAGCCAGGGAGGTAGAGACCCAGTAAGAACCACACTGAGTGGGACAGAGTGAAGCCAGTCAGGAAGGTGCCTACACATGATTTGCAAAACATCTTTCATGAGCCACTTTGCAGTGCTGTAGTGAAGCCTGACATCATTACTGACCCTTTTGTACAGGACTTTGATGGGATCCCTGACCCAAGTGGAAGATGTGGAACATTTTAAGGGATACAAAAATTGCTCTTCAAACCAAAGGGAAATACATTTAAAAAAAAACAAAACTCCGTTTTAATTAAGGAGGTTTCTAAAATACTTGCAGAAAGCAAGTTAAAGCAACTAGGCTAAATATATGGCTGATGAGGGCCTGAAGGTTTTCTGTCCCAGAAGGCTTTTTTTGGTCTTTTCTGGGATAATGCTCAGCCTTACAGAGCTGCTTTGAAAAGGCACATCAGTCAAATGGGACATGGCTGAGAAAATCATTCAGCTATCAATTCAATCTAATATTAAGGCCATCTGCAGTTTGCCTTTTGTTTTTGAACCATAAAAAATGTTTAAATAACAATACTACTGGGAATAAAATATGATTAATTCACGGGTTTTAAGAGTTAGGAAATTACTACTTAATTTGAAAGGGATACAGAGAACTGCACATCATTCAGAAGTCTAACCAATACAGGATGCTTATCTTTTTAAACTGTGAGTGATCTTAGGTTCCTGATAACCCGACCTCAGTTGATATTATGCAACCTGTGCACAAGACATGATGGCCATACAGGTTGGGTAAGGTGGTGAGTATTTTTTCTCTTCTAAATACTGAATTTCAGATGGGTTTTATTTTTATTTCATGCTTTCTTTTACAATTATACAGCCAACAACTTCCTTATACACTATAACTGATATTGTGTGTATAATGCATGCTCATAGGTTTATTCTGCTAGCCTAAAAATGTTAAATATATTGTTATGATCTGTGTGCTTATGACTTTCTAGTTGTACTCTTCCAGCAAGTACCGGCTTATTAATTATGCAATTTCCTTGCTTTGAGTACGGCAAATATCTTAAAATGGCAGTATTTCCTGCCTGTCATTAAATACACACTAATTTATACCAGATGCTTACCAAGCCCATGTACACAATCTAATTATAAATATATAATATATCCTGTAAGTTATTAAGCAAAGATGTTTTTCTTTTCATGTACTGTGGCTGGCATGCAGTCAACCAGTTATCTTTTGCATAGGCTATAGGGCTCACTCAATTTTACCACTGCAAACCACTTGCTGCCACTTCTGAAAGTAAATACTCCACAAAAAGTAGTTAACAGATTTGCAATCTGGGCACAGGGCAGTGATGGAAACATGGATTAGTGATAAAGGTAGTAACTGGCTCTCTATGGGCTCCCCTTCCTAGTTCAGGCATGGAGATATGAAAGGTTCAGCAAGGGGCTTCATTCAAAGGCCACTGAAGGCAGCTGGGAGCTACTCAATGCTTCTGATAGGATTTGGATCCTAGCTTAAAGGCAGAATTTCTCAACATTTTTTATCTTTTTAACTTCTAGAAAAAAAATAAAAGAACATAAGCCTTGCAAAAAAAGTGATCTTTTATAGCCAGCTTTCTAAGAGTGATGATTTTTCCAAGTCACAAGTGTCCTGAAGATGTATTTTTTTCAAGACAGTTTATGACTGTGAATACTAAGTGCTGGTGGCAAAAAAAAAAAAAAAAGGGTAAAAAGGGACTGAACCAGACGTTTTACTTAAAAATGTGGGGTCTTATCCTTTGTGAACAGGAACATACTTTTTTCAGTTTTTACTCTTCTGAGACTGAAA
>VXBZ01003310.1:45524-113801 GCA_013399135.1 Heliornis fulica
GGGGGGAGGGCGGAAATAGTTGAAATATCTTGAAATCTTCTCTGGAATAATCTGATCTGCTGTTGCTGTCTATGTGTAGCAGGGTGCAACCAAGCAATCCATCCAGGCTGTGGCTTTACATCCAGCAGAAAACCTTACACACAGTACAAATGTCATGTATTTCATTCTCTGGATTAGAAAAAGCCATTTTATAGGAAGGGGGAGAATCTGCAGCAGGTGTCCAGAAGAAACGTGCATTTTGTTCACATATCTAATTTTAGTGCTACCATAAATGTACTAAGTTAGACAACATTTATTTCTGAATGCAACTAAAAGAAATGGAGAGTAAATACCAGCATGACATATTATTGCCAGGTAAAACATGTCAATTCAAAGATAAGGCATCCAAGTGACACATGAAACAACAGTGTCTTCTTTGCACATCTCTCAATCACCTTCCACCAGTAAAGATGAACAGAACTGACCAACCTGTCCAGGGAAGGATGCTATGGATGAAGATCAAGTGTCCCAGTCTGCTTCTGCTCTTACTGCCTTCTGTGAAGGCAGCTGGAAGACTGCCTGGCCACCCAAGTGCCTCAGGTGAGATAACCCATGTGTCCAGGATCACCACTGAATGAATAACCCACTAAATAATGGATTCTGCAGATGGCTTTCTGATGGGTATAGGTATGTCAGCTGCACCCACTGTACTCCCAAAGGTCTGGAGAGGAAGAAGGATGTGCAAAAGCCTATAATGAGGCATTGAACCCCAAAGCCCAGGAAGCCACTGTTCAATCTGGCTGCCTCTAGCAGCAGGTGAGCTGCAAAGAGCTGGATCTGGATCTTCTCCTTGAAGACTGCACCATAACATTAAGCTTTTCCTAGAGAACAAGTGGTAAGGAGTGAACCCTGACCTGAGAGGGTTTGTAAAGCCTTATCAGAAGCAGGAATTTGCTTAGTGTGGACTTTTCCATCCTAAAGCAACATGTGGGGACTCCCACCCCTTCAGCCTCAGTGCTGGCTTACTCACAAGTTGATGGTGCCTGTGGTGAGAGCAGTGACAACCCAGCGCAGGTCCAGGGTTTTGAAGGGGATCAGGATCATGCTCACATTCTCTGCCAGCTCTTTGTAGCTCTCAGGGTAAACGAAGTGGTGAGTGGTCTTGCTCCCAACATCTGATTCATACCCAGTGGTGGGGGCACGGTTCATTCTGCAGCCCAAAAGTAAGAAGTGAGAGAGTGAGTTGGACTTGATCTTATAGGTCTTTTCCAACCAAAATGATTCTATCAAGTAGGAGAGGAATTAGGTGGGTACAAACAAGTGTGATTCTTCCACAAATAATTTCATGGAGGTGGTGGGAAAATACTCCCATGGAAAAGCAGAGTGCCATGTGTGGGCTTTTCAACAAGCCTTGACAGGGTGGTCAAGCAGGGTGAAATGACCATCACTCAGTGAATAAATTAAAAGCAAATGAACTCAGTGTGAGATTCCTTAGACTCAGTGGGAGTATCTGCCAAGCAAGGTATGTCTGAGCACGTCTCTAGGTTTCCTTTACAGCTAGCAGATAGATGGTCAAAAGAGCAGGAAGTCCATGAGGACACATCTCTTTTAATCCAAAAGCTAAAGCTTTCAGTAGGTGAGAAAAATATTGCCCTGAAGTCCACCAGCTTGATTTCTCAGTTTTAACCACCCCCATCTGTACATGTGTTTTTGGATGTCTACGGTCAAGGTAACAAACTATGTTATATGTGGTAAGCAGAAGAAATATTTCTTATGGTCCTTCCATGAAAAGGCTCCAAAGCCACGGTGAAAGATCCAGAACTGACACTTCATTTACTCAAACCCTACTCAGTATGTCCCCCAATCTCCATACATCTACTGAAGAGTCACTCTGCACACACATGGCATGATTTCAGTAACCCTGGGCACAGGGTGTGGAGAACTGCTCAAGGACCACTTGGGCTCAATCAAAACAGTGTTGGCCAAACAAGGTTACCTTATGTTGGTCTATCAGGAAAGAGAGCAGGGGTTTCTGAAGTCAGGGCAAATGTAGGGTCCTACACCCAGGCAGGAATAAACCCAGGCACCAGTACAAGTTAGGGGTTCACCTGCTGGCAAGTAGATCTGCAGAGAAGGACCTGGGAGTTCTGGTGGACGTCAAGCTCTCCATGAGCCAGTAATAAGGCCTCATGGACAAGGCCAGTGGTATCCTGGGGTGCATTCAGAAGAATTATTTTCCTCCTCTACTCTGCCCTGATGAGGCCATAGCCTGAGTCCTGTGTCCAGTTCCAGGCTCACCAGTTCAAGACAGGGAACTACTGGAGAGACTCCATTGGAGGGCTGCAAGGGTGGTTAGGGGACTGGAGCAACCTCTCATATGAGGGAAGGCTGAGAAAGCTGGGTCTGTTTAACCTGGAGAAGACTGAGAGGGAATCTCCTCAACACTTACAAATATCTTAAAGATGAATGTCTAGAGGAAAGGGCCAGACTCTTCTCAGTGGTGCCCAGTGACAGGACTAGAACACAGGAAGTTCCATCTCAATATGAGAGAAAACTTCTGCACTTTGAGGGTGGCAGAGGACTGGGACAGAATGCCCAGAGAAGTTGTGGAGTCTCCTTCTCTGGAGATATTCAAAACAGGATTAAGTCCTGTGCAACCTGCTCTAGGTTATCCTGCTTTATCAGAAGAGTTGGACTAGATGATCTCCAGAGGCCCCTTCTAACACCTACTAGTCTGTCATCCTGTGAACTCATGACTATGGAAAAGCCTCTACACTTGTGTGGACTTCTGAAAGTAAATCTGAGACATCAGCAATTCCTTCCCTGACAAATTAGCTCCCTGCTAGTAGAGATTTGCATGTTGTTGTGGTGCTGTGTAATGCACGTTAGAGATCCTCAAAGTGGCTGTGACTCACTTGCATGAATCCATGGAGTCTCCTGCGGATTCTCCTCAGGTCCTGGCAAAAGTGCAGAGAGAACAAGGAAGGATGTAGCTGAGGAGGGATTCAGGAGCCTTGTCTATTAGCAGACAACAAGCTTCCCTGGTCACTGATAGTATCTTCCCAGGCTCTGTGGCTTTGTTCTTGAGGTAGGCTCTTTCCTACCAGTGACTCACATTGTGTTGCGTAGAAATACTCAGTAAACCAATATGACTGTGGGGTTTTTTGAGATTACTCACACTAAAGTATAAAATATGGTCTTTTCTTTCCATCAGGACAAAGTATCTTAGTTCTCTTACTCACACCCTGCAATTGGATTTGTGTACCTTACCACATGTGGTGAGGTTGGCTGGGTGGCATGGCAGAAGACAGCTCTCACACCCAGTCTGAGCAAGAAGGACTGAGTAGGAATTTTTTTTTTCATGAGAATAGACAGTTAAACTAACAAAGGTGGGCTGGAACACAGTGTTTGGAATGAAAAGTGTCCTCTCAGACTCACTGGCTCTGCCCCACGCTTCCTTGTATTGCCACAGCACATGCAAATGAGTCACCAGGGATTTTGTTCGTTTGATTAACACACAGAGGTGTCACCTTCTCTGTACAGTTCCTGTGGTGAATCCTAAAATCTTGTGCCATCTCTTCAGATACAGCTTGACAATGATAATGTATAGATTTGAGAGTGGAAGGCTCAATGCCAAATCACAGAGAGTCTCCCTTGCCAGGGATGCACAGCTATGGGAAGGTTAAGACCTCGGAGCAGAAACACACATCTGAGTGTATTACTCATTAGTTACTACTCAATAAAAAAAGAAAAAAAAAGTGCCTTTGAAATGAGACTAGGTAAGATGAGAAGGTCCATGCAGTAACTATCTTCACAGTGAGGGACTGCAGGACTAATGTCCCTCTTCACTTCCCTTTGTGTATCTGAAGAGCAGACCAGCTGCCTCTCCCTTTGGGGAGGTATGTCAGCAGAGGGCAAGGAATACAACTGACAAAGCTACTCTTTAAATGATTTATCATGAATATTTATTTGTTGTTTAAAGACTCCACAGCATGTCCAAGACACAATGGAGGCTATGGCTTAAGGTGGTTTAACAGTTCAAATAGTGCTGGTCTTCTGCAGACTCACTCTTGACTTCAGCAGACACCTTTCTGCCAAAGTTATGTTGTTTCTGAGAGTATAATCCCACATGTGGCATTTTCAATAGCAGTCTCTCCTTCCCAGGACCTCTGACCTGCTCTGCATTGCTCCCCAGTTGCGCTGTGCTGGGAGCTGTGGTACGAAAGCTGGACAATGCGTCAGGGATGGACTTAGCCCGGATATCTTGGCTGTCCTCTGAGTGTTAACCCTCTTACCTAGCGCCCACTTCCATCCGAGTGCAAATGGTCAACCTCCATTGCCTTGAAAGGAAGAGGCGATGTGACCCTTCAGAAAGTAGCTGCAGCCAGTAGCTGCTGTCAAAGTGATTGGCTTTCTCAGCCCAATCCTGCCTAAGAATGAACCAGTTCAAGAAAGTCAAATCCAACACAGCCAATTAAGTGTGTGTAAGATCACTTGTGAGTACTAGCTGCAGAAATAACCCTTACTCAAAACTGCAGGTTTTTTTCAGGGATATTTTTTAACATAAGCAAATATGGGTAGTGCAGAAGAAGCTGCAGTACTGCCTATTATCATTACTACCTAATGGTATTACCTAAATAATACCTTTTTTTTTTTCCTCCCCAAGCTAACACAAGAGGTGGTATCACCAATACACATAGTATACATCCCAGGAACTTAGATTTGACCTAAGTACCAGATTTCAGTAGATAGCCCTGAAATCTTGTTTTTTCACTTGTCCCCCAAAATACCCGTGAATCTTAACAGAGACGTCTGGACGTGAGGTGGTGCCTACTCACCTGAGCACAAAGTCATGGGAGTCAATATCTTGGCCATACTGTGACTGACGAAGGTTTCCAGAGTTGCCCACGACAGCACACCGTCTGCACGTGTAAGTGCCTCGCTCCTGCAGTGGATCCCCATCCCCAGGAATGATCCCAAACAATTCCTTGAGAGTAGCATTAATATCCTTCGGTGTTCTCTCTCCTTGTAATTTCTGTTAGGGAGAAAAGTCACTCCAGGTTATCAACATAGTTAGCGTTTCTGCGAGCAAGACGTAGCTTCAAATGTCTTCTCAAAGACCATTATTTCATTTACCTGCAGACTTGTCTGCAAGGCTTCAGGTTGGTAGCAGAAGTGTGGGAAAAATGTGGAAAAAAAAGCCCTTGTAGAAAATCCCTTCCTATTACTTTTTTTAAACTTGGTTCCCCTTTTCCCTTCCTTTTCCTCAGATTGACTCACCTCCTTAGTCTATGGAGCCATGGTGGAACAGATCATGTGTTCTACCCAAGCCTGACCCTAGAAGAATTAATGTTCCTCTGGTGTCTATAAACCTAATCCCACCTTGGGCCAGAGATATTCTCTTTGAACATGCATAACATTTTTTTAAAAACCTCTAGGAAAGACAGAATCTCACTGTCCACAGCAGTGGCTGACATCTCTTCCAGGAATTTTGACATTTTGAACTGGAAGTGGAAGTTCTCATTGCTGCTTTTCTGGACTGCTGAGGAACATACTGCTCGTGCATAGGAAACTCTGGTAGAGTTAGCCCCTAGGGCTGGAGATGTAAATCCATCTAAAAAATTCTCCAGGATGAAGAAAACCACCCGGACCTTGGTCATTGTGTCTGTTACCATGGAGGGAAACTCTTTTGTAGCAGCTCTGTGGTGCATGGTGAAAACAATGGCTGGATTGGGATGGTACAGCAAGGTGTGGGGCAGGTGATGGTGAGACACTCCTTTTCTTGGGTTCTGCTCCCTGAGGGCTACTGAAGAGGTTGGGAGTGTTGGCACACTCACAAAGAGTATTGCCCAGCCTCATGGTGCCACTTGCTTGCAAGTTCACAAAGGGAGTATGGCTTCTAACACGAAATCTGCCAGATGGCTTTGACCTTGTCCTGCCACTCCAGGGCAAGGAGAGACAGGCAGGGAAGGAGGAAGGAGAAACACTTTTTTTCCATGACTCCCAGCAAAGGCCAGTGGTAATTTCATTTTAGTTTCTGATGTGTTTCCCTCAACTGTACCAGGAATTATTAATTTGTCCTACACTCTTGCCCTCTCTCTCACAAACACACACACACAGATGTATCACTGTAACTTTTGTTTAAATTTCAGTCTGTCTCTTTGCAGATCTGTGTAAAGCAACCTAATTTGCACTGAATTGAACAACAAGCCCATGGAGCTCAGAGCTACAAGACAACAGGGCCAAGGACTTGAAGAAGACAAAAAAATAATGCATACAAAGATCTAATCTTACTGCTAATCCTTGCTAGCCTATATACTCATATATGGACTGCCCAAGGTGGTTAGGAGGCAGAGTAATTAGGATGCACAAATAAGAACTGTCATTATTACCACATATGTCACTATTCAGTGCATGGCTCAAAGTGTAAAAGGTCATCTTCTAATTTGTGTGTGGTGGTACAAACACAGGTTCACATACTTAAACTCCTGCATATTCTTTATGAATCAAATATCCCCCTAACCTGTTTTTAAAACTCTCAATTTATGAAAAGCATTTAATGTTAGAAAGACTGCAGTCTTCAAAATAAACAGACTTTTAATAGATGTCATAGAGTGTAGGATCTGGTGTATTATGCAGAGAAATCCAACCTTTTTCTTTTTCAGAAAAAAAGGAATATAATTTGAATTATTTGAACACTTAGGTGCATGCAGCTATGTATACATATGTATATATGTGACCTGTCTTTCACTGTCTTTAAGAAATTAAAGAGAAAACCACCAAATATGCATCAAAACGCATCATTTCTTTAACTGATTTTGCCCAAGAATATTCAGTTAAAGAAGGTAATTTTCTGAATATCCTAAGCACAGGGGTCTTTTTTTTTAAGTTAAAATAGCCAGAATTATAGCATACCTAAAGGAAAGGGACTGGAGTATCAACCAATGATAAGAACTGTTACCATGGATAGGACCATTTACACAGACCAGGGACTTGCCTTTTCTTTATGATATGCTGTTACCAGTCTAGACTAACTGTGTGCCAACTGAATTAAAAGATTGGCACCAACACCAGCCAGAAAGGAGAACACCATTGTCCTACAATCCCACTGTTGTACACAATTTCCACAGCAGGAATTATTACTTGTGTTAGAGATTTCCTCAAAGACCTTAAACAGGATGATGACCTTATCACAATGTGTGCTGAACATTCATACAATAAGACATCCATCCTTAACTTATTAAAAGTGCTCTGTTTTAATTTTCTCTGTGATTATCTGATTGAACTACGCTACTCAGGCCTAATCTTCAATCAGCACTGGTTGGTCTTTGAAATTTCAGCAAAACAGAGCAGAGAGCGCAATGAGGCTGGTTAACTCCAAAGCAGATACAGACTTAAAAAGTTAAGGCTTCATGTGCAGCCAGTTCCTTACTGCACAATGTTTACTTGACTTCTTGAAAAAGACCATTTTAATAGCATTACAATTACAAGCCAATTATACTTCATTTTCCCCTATCAAATTTTTGTCCTGTTTTTTTTCCAAGTAATGTTGTCTTTTTGTTTTAACAAGCTCCCACCAGTGTAGCCTTTCCCATAAATCAACAAAAGCTCTGGGTGAAAGTCTGTCCATGCCCTGCGAGGCAAAGCCATGTTGGTGTTATGTGGCTCTGCTGGGAGAGCATTCTTCCTCCAAGTGCTGTAGTTGTGTGCCAGGGATATGTGTATGGTTAGAGCTGACAGAAGTGGGTTTAAACACACTGAAACACCCGACTCCTGTGTCCTGTGTGAAGTGGCTGTTTTTCCTCAGAAATCTGTGCAAACAACTGCCATGACTAATGTATGCAGCTTAGCCTCTTGCCCAAGTTTAAGAAGCATCTTAGCCCAGCTTGTGTCCACATACATTACTTATCACTTAAAACTCCATCTCTGGCAATAGAGAGTCAATTCTTCACCACAGGTTGGTAAAAACTCCAATTGGAACTCCAGACTGAAAAGTTTCATAATCATCCCCTCAAGGAAGACAAACTACCCTGTCTTGCAAGGCTCAGAAACTCCTCACCTCACATACAGAAATTTGCCAGCTGGTTAGGCATCTTTTTATTTAAAAAAAAAAGCAAGGAAAAATAACAAGACAAAAAAACCCTCAAAGTTTATGTATTTCCTTTCTTTACCCATGAATGGCTTTCCAAGGAAGAGCCCGTTGCTCACTCTTTCACATCTCCATTAAAGATGTCAAGGGACTTTGCTGCATTTATAAACTTCTTGGAAGGCTTTCCAGGGCTCTTCAGCACCATGACACCACCAAGAAGCAATCCCCAAAACTCAGCTAAGGGGATGCAAGGAGAGGATCTTATTTCAGTCAAGGCTGCTCAGAGTTAAATGCCTGGAGTAGGACACAGCTACAGCCTCAAATGAAAGCTTTACTCATGCATGTGCATCCCGCATCCACGGACAAATTTGAGAGCGTATTAAATACACCTACAAAATCCCAAATTATTAGCAGGTAGAAAACATGCTGCATGACCCTTGATCACTGGTCGGTTGTAGCTGCAGATGCAGCAGGAATGGAGACACAACCATTGTGGTGGACAGGCAGGTATAGGTGTGGGTTTGACAGCACTGCAAGCACAGAGCTGGGCAGCCTGGGGAAGCCGGTGTACCAATACTGCTTTTCATGGCTTTTCTAATTTTTTTTAAACTGTTTTCAACAGATAAAGAGGGAATAAAGCCCCATGAGAATCTCTTTTGCACAGCTACTAATTGCCTTGCTGCAGCAGTCCAGAGGCATTAATACTCGTGCAGTGCTTCCCAGCTATATGACATTGTATAAAGATTAATCCTAGCAACAGCCTGGTGGGGCAAATCCAGGTAATCTCCATTTTGCAGACTGAAGGAGAGGTTAAAAGGAAACTGTCTATTTTAAAAAATGCCTCCTTGGCCTGGAAAATACAGCATTATTATTATATTTAATGTCCTGCAATTACTATGCATCAAAGAGATTAAGGGGGAGAATGTAGGAGCTGTCAAGAGTTTGGGCTTTGTTTAATGATTTGTGCCTGTCAAAAAGTATGCATTCTCAAAGATGAATACAATATGCATCTATTATGTAAATAATATACATATGACAAACTGCATGATTTCTGACTTCCAGGGCTGACACGGGCCATCTCCACAAAAAAAGACCCAGTACTGCCACGCAGTATTCTGCAGTCGGAATCGAGGGCATACAGAACTGTATGGACAGGGTCTTTTTTTGTGTGGGGGCTCAAGACCTCAGACCACCTCCAGATCCATCTGTCCTTGCCGTAGGATACTCTGGAGCTGTGCCCAGTTAGACGTATGTATATGGGGTGTATGTATATGGGGTCTGCCAGTGGAGATAAGAAATAGCCCAGGCTCAGGTTCTCTCTTGCAGCATATCCAATGCTGGTCTGAATGTCACACCTGCACCCAAGCAGCCCACCACCAGGTGGGACTGGGCATTTAGCAGGCACTGGGACTTGGTACCACCTTCTGCTGCCAACACGCTGCCTTCAGAGCTCTAAACCCTTTGTATTGCTCTCAAAGTATCACAGACAGTGTCCCAGTTTTGAAGAAGACTTCTGGTGATCAAAGAATTTGGGCAAACTTTCTGCAAAGAGCATTCAAAATGCATGACTCAGGTGCCAAGGAGATCTGCTGCTGTCTTAGAAATAAGCGCCGTTTCGATGATTTCTCCGGGGCGTGTGTCGGGGGTGCCTTTTGGTTCGCTGTCTGGTTAGAAAACCTATAAGTATACATTAGATTTTTTTTTTCCTACAAACATAAGGATTAAGGGCTAATATTTTCTTTTGGATACACTAATCACATGGCCCCAAGAGCTGAGCTGTTCGGTTGTTGGTTTGGTTTCTTTTAAAAAAAGCAAAACACTCAAACATCAGAAAACTTGAGATAAAAACTGTCATAACGTGGTAGTTTATGAACAATGTGCTGTAGATAAGATTGCCAGGGAACTCTGAGCCTGATTTTACTTATCACAGCTTTAATCCATCACCCTCAACAGGGTTATTTTGGATTAAGAACAGCAGGTTCTGATCCCCCTTTTTTTTTATATATATATACTTGTTGACCACCAAAACCAATCCCCCAAACCCCTGAGAATAAACCAAGAAAACTATAAATAAATGCTTTGCTGTGTTACAGCACATAATTCTTGTCCTGTTCCTTATATACAGATTACTAAATTAAGTGGAAATGTCCACAGTCTTTGTGTCATGGAACAACAATGAAAAACTTGCAGGTGAACCAGCCCAGGGAGGTGGGGAAGAAAACATAAACAGAAAGAAATGAATCATGTAACATCCAGTGCCAACTTCCAAAACAAGGGAAGGGAAGGGAAGGGTTGGGTTTCTAACAAAATGGAATTATGAATGCCATATCATCTCTGAGAAGACTCCAACTTTAAGTCAGAAAACACAAAGGAGTTTACCCAGGAGGAGAATTTGGGCCATTATTTGTTGCCTGACTATAGTGACCACTGTATACTTTATCATCTGGGTAGGTTAAAGCAAATGGAAAGCAAGAAACAGCCTCTTTGTTCCTGTGAATACAGAAGCAGCTTGGGACATTTTCAGGTGCCTTCTCCAGAAGCAATCCTGTCCCATGCAGCAGGACAAGCCGCTGACCTAAGGTGGCATTGACCTAAGGTGGCAGTGACCTTCTCTCAGCTACTTCTCCCCACCCACCTGGGTGGTACTCCAATATGGACAATGCAATTTTATTCACAGCAGTCAGGAACAGTTCCTTCCAAAAGGCCACATCCTACCAGACTGGAAGAGATTACGCAATATATTCTCCTCATAAACCATGAAGCAGCCTGGGAGCCATGTGAACATGTAAAAAACCACACTGGGAGCTGTAGACATGTGAAACCTCACTATCTTTGTCTCCAGACATCACTTGATCAACTCCTGGTCATAAGGCTCTGAAATCAGTCCTCACTTTCCTAGAAGTGGAGTGATATGGATGCTATAGGACTATGTGGATGAATAATCCTTAGTCACATATAGAGCAACAGGGTTAAGGGGATGGAGGGCAGACTGAGCTTGGTACACAGTCAGCTCTCGGCAAGAGCTCTGCCTGCTTTCAGTCCAAGCACATCACACGGGTGTCCCCATGACAGGAAAAATAAATAGCTTGAGTGGAGACGTCGCTGTCTCACAACATAAAACCACCTAACGCCTGAAGTCAGTTCCTGACACTGAACACATAGTCACTTCCCTGTTGCAATGAACTTTAAGCAATCTCACATCTTCTCATGCCCCATCTTTTAAGTGCAAACATAACAAAAGGTCACAAATGATAAAGTTGGCAAAGCAAGCCACAGCAAAACATGGTTTCAGGTAATATTTTTAAGACTGATTTCCAACAAACAATGCTGTTTTGTGGGACACCCAAATATTTCACATGTTCTGGCTGAAGATATGTGCTGGCTAAAAAAAAAAATTGGTGGAAAAAGTGTAAAAGGCTTAGAAGATCTATTTTTACCATCCAAGAAAAAACTACTTTGATTGTATGTTCTGAAGTGGTGCATTCCCTTTGAACTTGACCTGAATTCAAAAAATGAGTGAAAACACTAAAAATAGGGTTAGGTAGACCTGAAAAATAATGGACAGCTTTTATTTGGGCTGGGGCAAGGGAAGATTTTGGCTGTTCTGAAAAATCACTAGTTTTTAATTTAGCTGAAAAAGAAACAACCCTTAAAAAAAAAAAAAAAACCCAAAACCCACACAATCAGTTTCAGATTGTGCTGAAGTGAGATATTTGTACTATTTTTTTTCAGTTTCACTACCTCAATGAGAGTCAGAAACTGGGGGATTTGGGGTTTTTCCATGTTTTTTTAAGAGAATGCATCAAAACTTCATGTGTACATCAGAGTGGGGGCTGAGAGCAGAACGCAGCACAGCCTTGCTTGGGGGCGATGATCAAGCCCTTGGGGCTGAGCCCCCTTAGCAGAGACCCCCTGCCCACCCAGCCACATCTTACAGGACTCCTCCTCTGTTTGGATGTTGCAGAAGTGCAGCCTCCACAGGAATGCCCAGATTTAGGATTGATCATCCTACCATCATCAGCACCTCCTCATCGTACTGAGCTCCCTCCTTGCCTTTGTATTCATAGGTAACTGGGAGGCACTTCACAAACAGCCTCATCACTCATGGTGTCTGTAATAACCTCATCTTCTCATCTGCTGAGTTTGATCTGGGACATGCCCCTTCCTCTGAGAACTGCCAGCTCCCTGGTGAAACCTCACCTAAGGGCAAGGGGAAGTAGGACCTGAGCTTGTGATCTCTCCCTTCCCATGGATCGAGCGAAGCCCAGCTGGGAAACTTAGGGATGAGAAGTGTCTGCGACTGCAATAAAAAACATAAGCAATGGGAAATCTGAGTAGTGGCCAAGGGGCAGGTGGAAAGATGCAACGCTTGGAGATGTGAGATTCATGGCCAAACGGAGGGTTTCAGCTTAAAATGAGGACAGAGCATCTATGTTACAGCTAAAGACATTGGAGTTCAGTGGCAGGTTTATTTTCACCAGTAAATGCAGCAGCTGGCAGAGTGAGATGTGACAAATCAGACAGAGTCTCATGCCCAGTCTAGCCTTTCAAAGAGAAGGGAGAAAAAGGCAATAATGACATTTGCAAATCTGGGACTTACTGTCTAACTCTGCCAGGGACTTCTCTAGTTCGGTGCAAGTGAGCGTACGTTATGAGTGCCCATGAGCAGCACGAACACCCACTTTCTGACACCTTTTCCTGTTTTACTATATGAGACAGCAACTACTTTTTTGCAGAAATGGTCTTTGTCTGCTCAGCACTGCCTGAAGCCTGACACCACAACCATCGCATGAACACGGCGCCATATCCACATTCCCACTTACCAGCCACCACCTGTAGCTGTCTTCAGGGATCAAGGCATTCTGTGAGGTCAGGAAAGGTTGCATAGTTGAATTAAACCTCTGATCAAACCAGAGGGAACGTCCCAGCTCAGAAACACATGTGTGACAGCTGCAGGGTCTCCTGGGGTACTTCAACAGTTTTTGGGCTTGCTCTATAAACTGCATAATGAGATGTCTCAGATCCCAGGTGGTCGGGGTCATCTGGTGCGTGTAGTTCAGCAGAAATGACGTCGCCGTGATGAGCAAAAAGGCTAAGGTAAGCACTTTCACGTTCCTCCTCCTTACAACCATCTTTTCTGCTCAGGTAGTGCTGTCACCACTGACCAAGTAAGATACAGGTCCAATATAAGGCAAAAAGGAGAGTTGCTGTAGGCGCCTGGCAGTCACCACCCTGGGTTTAGGCTGAACATTCCAACTCCACTACCTCCATCCATAAGGGAAGAAGTTTTCTTTTCCCCCAAAATGAGTTTCAAAAAGGCAAAGCTGGATATCTCCTTTCACCTTCTCACAGTGCTTCCAAGTCTCTTCCACCTCTCGGTGACTGCTGCTAAGCTCTCCCACTGTGGTTTCAATGCACTTCTGGGAACCAGAAGACTTAGAGAGGAGCAGTATCAGCACTAAAATTTAGGTTTTCGGTGTGTGAGCAAGCCATAAATTAAAGCAAGCAAACTCTATAAAGAATAGGATGTTTTTTTTTTTTCCTTGGAAGTTAGTTTACAAGCAATCAGATCATCTGGGGAGGTACATTCCAGCAGAGAGACGCGATTTGATATCCATGGAGAGCAGTTTGAGGTCTGGAGAAACACACACACACAAAAAAAGAAAGAAAAAACATTGTCAGAATTTTTTTGTTGTCGTTGTTGGGTTGTTTTTTTTCATTACTCCCAGCCTAATTTCTCTGCTTTTATCTGCCTATCCCAAAACTTCTCGTCAGCTCAGAGCCCTTGCCCCGGCAGCTACAGTTTCTGCTGCGGTGTGTGCACACTGAGACATTTCAGGATGAAAATTCTGAAAGGACAAAGCATCGACCTGTGGACATCGGGTCCATTTGTACTGACTCAGCCCCAGGTCTCTGCCCTTCTTTAATTTATGGTTTGTAGGCGTTCGAACGGACTCACCTCCTTCTCTTGGGTGGACCTTGATAGCCATAGGATACGCAGAGAAGTGTTCATAACTCAAACCAGCTGAACAAAAAAGCACTCGGCAAAGGAGGGAGGAGCTGGTCAGGGAGGAAGAGGAATCGGTTCCTCTCTTCCCCTCCCGCCCCCCCCGACAGCTGGCTTCATTTCCTAAGGACTGGGGCTGGACTCATGATTCAGAGAAAGCTACGCAAAACCAGCTCATACATCCTGGGACACACAGGGGAATCGAAGTATAAATGGGCTTTGTTTGGTGGGGATTATTGTGATTTTTCCTGCCAAGAAAGGGTAGGTGAGGGCAGCCTGTGACCTCAGAGTTCCTGTGAGATCTTTCGCCTCGGTGAGCTGTTGATACAGAAGGTCCTGGAGCTGCTCTTCACTCCCCTCCTGTTGTCCCCTGCCCAGCAGCAGGGGAGAAGTTTTTTTATAAGCAAGTTTTTAAAAGTCAAAAACTGAATCACTTCCTCCCACAATGCCACTGTTCTGAGGGAAGATGCGTGGGGTTTTTAAAAGCTTTGGATGTTTGCAAAGAGCCTCAAAAGAGCCTTTGCTTAAATAACACACTTTTTATTAAAAAAAAAAAAAAGGAACAAGAAGAAGAAAAACCCTCAGAAACATCAGAATATGTTCCCTCCGCTCAGGGGGATGAAATGGTAGTGCAGCCCAGGAAGAGAATTCTCAGCTGCAGGCATCAGGCCAGCAAACAAAAGAGCAAACCAGAAAATTTTACCTGTTGGACCCCCTCATTTTAACTCATTCTGCACACTGCAGTGATGCAGGGTCCCACCATTTCATCCCTCCTGAGCTGAGGTGAATATGGGGGAAGTGCATCTGGGCTGGGCTGGGCGCAGCATCCTCAGCTTCACTGCTGGCTTGTCTCCTGGTGAACCGTGGGGAGCAGCCCATGGCCAAACGGCTTTTACAAGGAGTTTGACATAGTGTTTTGGAGATAGCACAGGCTTGATTTTTAAAGGTGGCGTGTAAATATTTACCGAGTCCCATAAAGCCAAACAAGAAGGCAGGATCTGTAGACTGTGCTCTAAAGCTTTTGCTCTGCTTCAGGTTTCTCCTCTGCAGCACGTGATGGGTAGCGTGTGCTATTCAATTAGCTGCTGCTTGCCAAATGCCTTGAGATTTATTTTAAGTCTGGCCCCTACAAACACAGTTACAGGAGCTCAAGGGCTGACAAGTGGGTCAGGCTGGAGAACAAAAGGCTTTATTAACCCTGGCTGCTAGTGCTTGCTTGCACCAGTAAATTAAATGGCACCAGGGAACAATTCTGCTGTTGCTTTAGCTTTGCAGAGGGAAGTTTTGGAGCTAACCAGAGGTCTTCCAAACAATTCCTAGGTACAATTTGGGAATCACAACCCAAAAGGTAGTGAGAATGCTGCCACTGTGTCTTGGAAAGAAAAGGAGCTTAAGAGTATGGTCCCGGCACATGGCCCCAGTCACTCCAGTCAGCCTCTGTGCTGGAGAGCGGCCCCGAACACATTTGCTTTACTAGTCTGGATGTAGTCGTTAGTCTAAACAAAAACACAACCTCTAAACCCCCCCAAAATATGCCAAATCCCAGAAGCAGATTGATTCTGCATTTATGGAGCAGATAATTCAAGAGCCGTGATGCTGGCGGGTCGAACCCCTACTGCTGTAAACACTGGGCCAATTCAGTGTTTGTAAGCACAGCTCCTGCTCATCTATTATTTCTTTAGGTGGAGCAGGGAGGGGGATTATCCATTCTTTCTTGGAAAAGCCTATAAAATGGAGTATTGTTCATGAAAGAAACAGTTCTGGCCTCCAAAACAAACATCTATTTCACCAGATATTTTGTTTTGTAAGTGAGCTAAGGTTAAACTTATGTTTAGAGTTTGAAATAAAAGCCCAAACCAGTGCTTATGTAGTGGATTGCAGTGTCTCCGAACTCCTAATCAACCCATCTTTTATAGCTTGTGATGGGAAGGTGAGAAACTAGAACTCCCAAGATCCTTTTCCAACGTGGAAATAAATACTGGATGCTCTATTTTAATTCTCACTATTTATTGTTTCGTATGGATACTCATGTTTCCTATGGATACTCATAAAAAATAATAATACATATATATATATACACACACACACAAAACCTGACATAAATACTCTGGGGAGCATAAATATGATTTAGAGATTGAGGAAAAGGAAGGCTGAAATGAATGGAAAATACTTACATCGAGTTCACTGTGACTTGGACTGGGACCATATTTTCCCTTTCTTAAACCACACATTAGATCCACCCCAGACATCAATATTTTCATTTTTCCCAGCACCTTGCACCACATCTCAGAGCAACCCCACATCTCCTTCTCTTCACGTAATTCATAAATTTTCTCAAACCGGTTTCCATAGGATTTGCCAAGGTGCCAGGAAGCGGGAAGGGGACAATGCTGAAGCAGCAACTGGTGTGGAAAACCACACAGGGCTGCCAACCCCAGCTGTTGGGAACATGCTTTACTGCTTGATACCATTTGTGATAGTCAATTTAAGTCACTAAAAGTAAGTTATGCGATACCCACCACAGTCCTTATCAACATACCTCGGTGTGACCTTGGCATTTGTGCAACTGTGAGCAGGGTATTTTGGCCTCAGACTCAGGAATAATTTCTGAGGACTTCATGTATGGCAATGTAAATTATATGCCTAGCCTTCATCCACACTAAGGTCTTGATAGTTAAACAGGGTTTAATTACAGTGTGAGTGTGTCTGTGGGCAGCTATCCCAGCTCAGCTCGTGCAAGCAGCAGGTTAAGCTACCTTAACTGATTGGGTGCTTAAGGTCTTATTTGTGCTCTGGATTTCTCCTGTTACCTTCCCACCTTCTCCCACTTTGTACATATACCCTTGTCCCCATGGAGGAGACCCCTTTACATGCTGGGATATCTTACATCTATGCTGACATCTTCCAGCACCCAGTGACATGCAATGCAAGGAAAACATGAAATGAGGTTGCCCTGGCAAGAGCAGATGGACAGCTTCAGAACAAGGGGCAGGTTCCTCCAAGCTCCGTCTTGAGCATAGGTGTTGGTCCAGTGTGATTAAATGGCCATAAAGGACAGCAGAGTTTAGCCTTTTTTCTGTACTTTACATTATAAAATTTACTGGGATCAATCCCTTGTTATTGTTTGTCTTTATTGTCTTTGTGTATTTTAGAAAGAAGAAACAGAAAGAGCTTTTTCTTCTTTTTCTTTTTCTTTTTCTTTTTCTTTTTCTTTTTCTTTTTCTTTTTCTTTTTCTTTTTCTTTTTCTTTTTCTTTTTCTTTTTCTTTTTCTTTTTCTTTTTCTTTTTTTCCCAGGGTAGATCTGTTTTCATATTGTAAACTTGCCATCCAAAGATCCCTGGCCAATTTGGCAATTAGCAGATATGGATAAAAACATATCAGTTGAATAGACCAATATAAACCAATTCTTAACACCTTCAGGAAAAATTTTTTCTGTCAAATCCACCTACAAATATACCGTATTCTCGCTGGACTTGTTGGGTTATGTGCTAAAAGCCCTTCTGCACACCCACAAAGGAGCACAGAGAGATAACAGCAGGAGGGGGACCCCCAATAATGCCCTTCCCCAAAGACTCACAGGTCCATCCCAGTAGTCTTCAGCCCATCAAACGCTCATCAGCACCAGCCCAGAGAAGCACAGGGGCACCAAGGCAGGTGGGAACCTGAAATAAGGACTCAGAGGAAGAGATCCCCTGCCTGGGTCCTTCCCAGGGCTGTCCCAGGGTAGGCTCAGACCCAGACATGAAACTCACCCATCTGAGTCAACATCAGAGCACCTTCGGGATTGAGATGGGTTGCTGCCTGAGGGCATGACACAGGCTATGGGGTGCAGGAGGAGAGCATCTGATATCTTGCGGTCCCTCCCAACCCCTACAATTCTGTGAATCTGTGAATATGGGGACTGCACAAGAACTGCATGGTCAGACACATAATATTAGCTGAATTCTTGATTATTTTTTTAAGTTAAGTCTTAAACAAAAAGCATGTCAAAATATCACTGCCTTTCTCCCCAAGCTGAAAATGTCCCACTACACTAAGACATAATGTAACCCCTTTTTGATGCCTACTTTGCTAGCAAAGAAGTACTTAGTACCAGCACCACTTTGAGGAGAACTTTGCTATCTCGTGCTAGATGCAGAGGTTTCAGGATCCAGCTTTTGCCTTCTGGTCTCTAGCTCACAGTAAAACCCTGGTGTGAAACATACTTCTCTACTTTGAAGTTGCCGGTATTTTCCAGACACAGCGTGTCGGGCAGAGCAGCACAAAGGCAAGAGGGAACAGCATCCCTGTACAAAGATATTTCTAGCTTTCCATTCACTGCTTGAATAGTTCAAAGGTCCAAAAGTCCTTTAGACTCAAAACCCACTCGGCAGAACTTGAGGAAGGACAACGTGACCTGCTGCAGCTCTCTCATGACTGATGGTGGCCATTGTACAACCCCGCTATGACCCACAGTATTTTACAGCTGGAAACTGTATACATCAAGAAATAGAGAGATTTGCTGCAATTTGACTTCAAGAGGCTGTGCTGTGCTGAAAAGGTCTCAGTGGCAGAACTGCAAGTGCCCATTTTCAGAAGCACAGCTCAGATCCCTCCCTGCAAAACCTCCAAAGATGAGTTATTTTCCCAGCTAAGCCACTGACAGCAATACTGTTATAGAGTCTTTTGGCAACACAAACAGTATGTCCTCAAGCATCCTTCCTGCAGCTTTGGGACTTCATTCCCATCCACACTCCTCGTGAGTAACTTCTTGAGCAACTCTCAGTCTCAAAGCCCTGGCCTGGGAGAGAATGGAAGGTTAAATGTCGCTTTACTGCACCCACGAAGGCCCAGAGCAGTCTCAAAGATGTCATCCTAGGGCAGAAAAAATCCTTTCTCTGGAAAAATACGCATAAATTTCCACCCCAGGTCTGTGCTTAGGTCTGGAGAGGAAAAAAAAAAGAGGGGACTGTTTCACTCCAAACCACAGACTTGTCTGCCCTGCCCTGCTCATCGCTGGCTACCTCCCACTGCCCAGAGCTGGCTGACATTTGGAAAGAAACACTTCATCGGTCTGACACCTCTCCAGAGACCTCTGAGCATGAGGCTTTTGCTACATGAGATAGTTTGTGCAATTAGGAGGCAACCTGGCAGCTACCAGAGTTAAGCACAGGGCAGAAACCTGAATCTCCCTTCACCAGATCATTCTGGGAGCTCATTCAAAACTGGTACATCTCCTCCAGTTTCAGGAGATGAGTCTCACCAGGTAGTGAGGGACACACATGGGCTGCAGACAGGAGGGGATGCTGCCTGTGTCCCAGCACTGCCTTTGTGACTTCAGCCTGTTTGTAGTGTGACTTCTCGCATGTTGCTGGTCCCATGACGCTGGCAGGAGAGGGTGAGCCCCATCTTTCTCAGACACCAACATCCACCACAGGAAGCAATTTTGGACAAGCACCAGCTGCTACATGACTGCTTCTTTTCCATCTGTAACTTAATTACAATCAGACTGCATTTTTTTTTCTCAGATCTAAGTGGCTCCTCTCTTCTGTCCATCTTTACACCTTCAGGTCACTGCCTTGTGACCCAGTGTTGGAAAAGCAGACTCAAAGCCCACGTGCCTTTTAATCAGGGAGAAAAGAACATCAAGTCCAACTGTAAACTTAACACTGCTGGACTTTATGATCTGTATGATGATCTGCAACTCTTCTGCCTCATTCCCAACCATACTGTGAATCATAAATCTGTTTGACTGCCACTGTCAAACAGGGTGACAGCATCCAGATCAGCCAAACTGGTTCATATATCACTCTTGATTTTATTAAAATGATCACCTTGAACAATTCCAACTAACCATACCAACACTGCCTAGAAAACAAAACCACTCAGAAACATTTAAGACACAAAGAAGAAGTAACAGACAAATAGGAAGGCAGAAATTCCTCTATGCTTTTTGAATTTGGACCCAGCTATTGGGTAGTGCTTCATCTATCACAGCAAACAGGTGAAAAACTGGAGGCAGCTTATGGAGCATAACTGCATGGCATTTTAGGTGCTAGTGATCTGAAAAAAAATATCATTACACCCTTCTGTCTTATCAGTGAGCGGGCTTACTAGCAGCATCCTGATCTGCATCAAAAGAAGTGTGGCCAGCCAATCAAGAGAAGTGATTCTGTCCCTCTGCTCTGGTGAGACCTCACCTGTGTCCAACTCAACACAAAATTACATGGACCTGCTGGAGTGTGTCCAGAGGAGGGACACAAAAAGGATCCAAGGCCTCGAGCACCTCTCCTATGAGGACAGGCTGAGAGTGTGGGGCTTGTTCAGCCTGAAGAGAAGGCTCCAAGGGGAAGTTATAGCAGCCTTCCAGCACCTCAACGGTGCCTATAAGAAAGCTGGGCAAGAACTGTTCACCAGGGCATGTGGCAATAGGATAAGGGATAAAGGGTTTAAACTAGAAAAGGGGAGATTTAGGTTGGATATTAGGAAAATGTTCTTCAATATGAGAGTGGTAGAACACTGGTACAGGTTGCCCAGAGAGGTGGTGGAGGCCCCATCCCTGAAGATATTCAAGGTCAGTCTCGATGGGGCTCTGAGCAACCTGATGTAGTGAGGATGTCCCTGCTTACTGCAGGAGGGTTGGACTGGATGGCCTTTAAAGGTCCCTTCCAACCTAACACATTCTGTGATTCTGTGAACTTCTGGAGTTGAGCTTGTTCAGCCTGGTAAGGAGAAGACTCTGGGGAGAATTTATTGTGGCTTTTCAATACTTCAAAGGTGCTTATGAGAAAGATGGCGGCAAACGGCCTGTTGTGATAGAAGAAGAGGTAATGGTTTTAAACTGAAAGAGGGTGGATTTAGACTAGATATTAGGAAGAAATTATTTATTGTAAGGGTGGAGAAGCATTGGAACATGAGAGGTGGTAGATACCCCATCTGTGGAAATATTCAGGGTTAGGTTGGATATGGTCCTGAGCAACCTGAGCTAGTTGAAGATGACCCTGTGCATTGAAGGAGGAATTGGAGTAGACGACCTTCAAAGGCCCCTTCCAACCCAAATTGTTCTACAGTTATATCAATAAAAATGCTGATGCTGCAAATTCATTCCAGCAACCCAATGAAACTGACACGTTTTTGATAAACACTGTGTCCCCTACCGCTATCTCTTCAGCCTTAAGAACTGAGCCAAACTGGGTTTGGGGTGAAGGGCAAAGGCTGTGAGGAGCCCAACTCCTTCCCCTGGTGGCACCATCTATGCAAGGACAATATTCACCTGGGAACCACTTATCACTGGGAAACATACGGATGATTGTGACTGTGAAGATAAACTCATGATCAATTTATTTCCAGTGGAAGCTATAAACTAAGTGACTGTGTATATAATAGCCTTTTGTTACTGCAGCCAGGCTTGGTATCATGCCACAGACAGTGAAAAAGCCCACTGATAATGTGCAAAAAATTTCCAATGTAAGCCTAGTCTTAACTTTTCCAGGTTACCATGGTGCCAAGGGAGTTCTCTGCCACGTTTGCACACCACGAAGCAACCACCCCTTGCAAACTGATTGCTCTGCATCTTCTTCAAGGGAGAGGCCAGTGAAAAGAGCAATTAATTCAAAGATATGGGCAGCCCTGCTGCTGAATGATTGATTCCTTGGACTCCACATCCAACTAGAGTATTTTCAGGACAAAATAGGAGCACCAATAAAAGGGCACTGTCCAGCCATGAACCACAGTGATTATGGCTGAGAATTTGGATGCTGACAGGTCTCACCAGGGATGTGCTGATAACCAACACTGGAAATATAAGTCGCTAGTAGTAATGTCTTCTACAGCCTCTCTCTGGCTGGAAAGTGATTTTGGAGGAATTCTAACTCTTTATACACTATTAATCAAGAAAGGGCATGTCAGTTTCCCTGGTGGTACTTCATTATTTTTTTTTATATATTCCAAATCCCCCACACACCCCTACACACACACTGATGCTTTAAATATAAAATATACCACTATAAGCTCTTAAAAAATATTACTTCTTAATCCTAAACTTTGCAAAGCTGGACAGACACATAGGTATAACCTGCTGAGCTCTGAGAGCTTTTCTATGGTGAGACAATGGGTTGGGAAGGGACTTTTTGTGCTGTCTTTATATAGGCTGGTACACTGAGAGTCCAAATCTGGGGTGATGAAAACAATAACTCTGTGGTGAAAATCCGAAACTAAAATTCACTCACTAAAATTAATTCATGTTATCTCTGTGAATTGCTCTACTTCAAAGAGTTTTTAAAAAATCATCCAAGCAGGCAACTGTATACATATAAAATTGCTCTTTGATTCCTCTTGACATCTTTGGATAGCAGAGTCCATGGAGGACAGAGCATCCTTGTACACTCAGATCCTTCCTGTGCCATTAGCTAATTTGTAGTCTGGGATCAAAGCTCTCCTACACTTTGCTTAGGAAAAAGGAACAATCCAAGGGATTTCTAGGACACCCATGTATGCACCTAGCATAATTCTTTAATGGTTCATGATAAGTCAACCCTAGAACTGAAGTTGGAAATGAGTTTTCCAAGCAGAGATCCAGAGATCGATCTTTCTTTCTTTCTTTCTTTCTTTCTTTCTTTCTTTCTTTCTTTCTTTCTTTCTTTCTTTCTTTCTTTCTTTCAAAATTGCATATTTCTCTTGTGGATAAAATTATTTTCCATCTTGATTTTCTGTTTCAGGAAACTTTCAAAAAAGAGAAGGATCTTCGACATTTTAAATGAGAAATTCTAGTTTTCATTTAGCAAAAAAAATCATGAAGAAAATATGTAATTTATGGTAATTAAAGTAAAGCAAAACAGTTAGAAGTTCAAAATGAAAAAAAAGTTCTATTTTCACTCCTGCTAGAAGAAGGGTGGAAAAAAATTATCACTTCTTCTTTTTGGTTTTACTTCACACAGGGCTGACTATGGTGAGTATTTCTAAAGTCTTGCTAGTTAGAGGTAAGACTCTTGTCTTACCCCCAGACAGTAAGAATGCCTCTTGCAGGTAATCCAAATACAGAAAGACAAATTAATAGTGGCAACAGCAGTAGAAGAAATAGAGGCAAGCTAAAAGTAATGTAGAAGTGAACTCCTGTAAATGCATTAGTTTCAGTTTTACAGGATTACAGGCGAGGATATAGGATTATTTCAGATTATAGGACACTCTAAAGGTGGAACTCAATCACATTGGTAGCATGTGTTCTACTGGCCTTAAAAATACTCACCAATATATTTCTTGGTTAAAACTCTAGGAAAACATATGTGACTATAAATAGGGCTGTTCACACGGAACAGACTTCAGAGAATATGTTATGAGGAACCCTGATTTCTGATATTAAGAGAGTGATTAATACACAACAGGGACCCTCACAGCATTATAATTCTAAATGTGGAGAAAGATTAGGCGATAATTATAGTATTGATGGTATTGTCCGTAATTCCCAAAATCCAGGAAACATGTTTCTGTGCACATGTGAGCATCTCTGACTCTCTTCCCTGGATTGCAAGCAATACTGAGCAGTTGTGGGCACTGTGAGGTTGTTAACTCATGTTGACACTGATGGGGCCCTCATTAAACCGACAGTGCTTCCCTTACAATCGATGACACCAACTGATACGACTCTGCATTAAACATTTATTCATCAGACAGACTGAATTCACTCTGGAGAAGGTTTAATGACACCACAGGGTTTTTATCCTTCATTAACCTGGGATTTGCATTTGGTCTTTTTTTGTGCTGGGAAGGCATAGGTGTCAAGCTGCCCACAATTCAATTCAGAGGTGTTTCAGCATCTGTGCCTATTCTGCACCTGGTAGTGCAAGAATACTTCTGAGCTTTCCATTTACTCTGCACACCTCTAAGAGTTTGACACCACAATAAATTTATAAGGAGTCAATACACTAAAAGTATATCACAGATAAAAGTAACACATTTGGTAATTAATATACTGGGTTACAAGCCAGAATTACAACATCGTCAGGCAGCTATTTTAATTGATTGATCATTTATATGTCCCTAATAGGAGTGCTTGACCTATTTGGATCCAAATGCACCGTGTGCTCTTGCTCCCAGCCTGGGCATCATCCTGCCTCTGTGCACATGGTGATGTTCCCACTCAAGCTTTTGCCTTACATCTACAGCGGTGTTGTCAGTCAAGAAATAAATGATTCAGGCTGTCTTTTATCCAGAGGATTGCCTGATCTGAGGCTGTCTCTAATACCTGATGGATAGAAGTAGCTGCCCAGAGCAGACAATATGAATTTGGTCCTTTGGTGCTCCGTCGATGGAAGCTTTTGCTTTGGACTATATTGTAGCTTTGGTATACAAAAAACACAGTATCTTAGTGAAGAAGATATTTTGTCTTTCTGTACGGACTTTTAAAGTGTTTTTAGAGAAACAAAGATTAGCATACATCAGAGAGGCACAGAAAAGGCTTCCCATAATCCTGCATATGAAAATATGTCAAGAGCTGCATGCAAAATGGATTTGCATACATCAGGGCTGCACATACAGCCGCTCAAGTGGGCATCCTGAAGTGCATTAGAAATGTTAATACTGAATTATGTGAGTGCTGATAATTGAATGCTGGAGAAACACACACAGACACACAAAAAACATGCTTTTTTTTTTTCCACTCGTCTTTCTCAGACAGTTAAAACATAAAAAGGGAGACTGCTAAGGTATCCAGCAATTCTGGAAGATTTAAGGGCTTTCTGGTTAAAAGAGAAATTCAAAGTGTCACTTACCCATACAGAAATAATTAGTAGAGGAAGATTAATTTATTTAGTATAAAATTTTCAGTTCTAAAATTCTATCCATACTGCAGTCCATGGATTTTGTAAAAGCAGAACTTTTAATGGGAGAAGTGCTGCTAACCACAACCTACCTAGAAATCACTCTGTGGCAGGTCAGATGCTGGAAACATCAGCCTGGATTTACTCTTTTTCCTATGACAAAGAGTGGAAGAGGGAGGACCTGTGTACTTGGGCTCTGGTTATCCAACAAGGATAGGGAAGTTCCTGCTGCTTACTTTTCCCCAACAATGATTTCCAACACCGGATTTTCCACCAGTTGGTGGTGCATTAGAAAACCAAGGACTTTTTCTCCTGCACCAATGAAAGAGAAACACCAGTCCTACATGGGACTACAGTTGGTCAGAAACCTCAGCTTCTGCCTTGGGGTCACTATCCTTACATGACCGTAACCATATCAACATATGCCAGCACAATCCCATCAGAGGAGCAACATCTAAAGCTAAATCCTGTCTTGGGGTTCAAGATCATGTCTCCCATCCAGACAGAGAGAACAGGATCCCACATTCATTGCAATATCCATTCCCCATCAAAAACATCCCTCTGGTTTCAGTGGGCCAGGGCAGCTTTGTCTCTTTGTTGCAAGCGTTTGTACATATCACTATTGCAAAGAATGCGGGATCCCGTCCTTACTCCCATTAAATGTTTCATGGTAGCTTTTAAAATGGGGCTTACAAAAATGTCACTGCCTGCTCTAGAAATAAAGCTCCTGGCAAGTTTTAATGGGCACGATGTTAAAAACTAACAGGCCCCAAGGACTGCATGCAGCAGAGCCCTGGGGCTTTGGCTTTTCTTTTAAATGAGCCACCAATTTGTGTCAAAAAGTTTGCTTTCCAAGTGGGAGTTACAGGATTTTTATTTGTGATTTGCTTCTATTAAGCAAAGGGAAAAAAAAAAGTAATTTCACCTTTAATTAAAATCTCTCAAGGATTTGCTGGGAACTGTATACCAAGAAGCTCTTGAAAATACACTGTTCTGCTTGACTTGGTTTTAAACAGGGTAAGAAGACTTTTTAATCTCTTTTCTTATGTCTCTCTTGCTTAATAAAAAAACCCCAAACATGAATCTTGAAAAATAATGACTGCATCCAGAGGAAGTCATTACAGAGCTTAAATGTTCCTGGAGAAGAACTGACCTATGACTTCTTATGGAGGAGATGTAGCGTCAGCCAAATAGTGTCGTTGTTTTTAAGTTGCTCTGAGAGGGGACAAGTGACCTCTGGCAGTCTCTTCGAACTCTAGCTATTCTGTGATTCTATGATTCTATGGTTCTAAGTGTCCCCAGCCCCAGAAGCATTATCACACTCAGCTACAAGGGGTTGATCTGGTGCATAGATGTTGTTGCTGGGGTGTCCCCACCCTTAGGAATAGGTAGTGGATACCAGGGGATTCTGTCCCTCAAGAGGTTGCTGCATCACCTCCATCTCCGATTAAAAGATGAAGCTTCCAGTGAGCAGCATTGCTGCTGAGATGTGGCCAAACTTGCAGCTTGTTCTCATTTTACAGCCTCCTGTGTTTCTTACTTCTGAATTTCATTGACCTGGTCCTGATTTAGGTGCACGGCAGACTCCACACATGGCTAATTTGCATGAGAATCAGTGAGGAAAGTGTGGGAGACAGGCAGCAATGGAGCTTGTGGTGACAGCACACGGCATATGGAGGCAAAAAGGTCTTGCCTGAGTTCGACAAATACATACAGTCATCTCTGTTCTTGGAGCTCTCAGCCAGAAAGGCAGCCAAGCAAAGGACTGCTTACCCCTCACAGCCACTCACCCGAAACTGAGACGGTTTGGCTTTAACTCTGGACATCCGTTCACAGACTCAGGAGGCTCAGCTGAGGTGCTGAGAAGTTTCCTCTTGTGGAAGGGCGGCACCAACCAATTGCTACTTTAACAGGTTTGCTTAACTCCTTCTGAAAACATCCGGTAGAGGAAATCCTCCCACCTCCGCTTTGTACTGTTATCAGTACAAATCATCCCCCACTTAGACGACAGCAGAAAAAAAACCTTCCCCAAACTGCCATTTGAGTTACAGTGACAAACTGAAACAAGCCCAGCCTTCTTCCAGATGAAACCCTATACCATAAATCTTTCAGCCCTGTATCAAGACCAAAAGCTTTGAGGAGTTTGCAGAGCATCTGTGAGCATCTGTGGGCATTCACCTGCTGCTACAGCTGCACCCCAGCTTGCAGAGCGATACAGGGGGGGTGAATCATAGAAACACTTGGGCTGGAAAGACCTTTAGGATCATAAAGTCCAAATGTCAACCTAGCACTGCCAAGCCCACCAGTAAACATGACAGACACACACAGAGCTACACGTGTTTTATGGTGACTCGGCTACTTCCTTAGGCAACCCGTTCCAATGATTGACAACCCTTCTGGTGAAGAAACTTTTCCTAACATCCAATCTAAACCACCTCTCATCCTATTGCTTGTTACCTGGGAGAAGAGACCAACCCTCACCTGGCTACAACCTCCTTTCAGGTAGTTGTAAAGAGTGAGAAGGTCTCCCCTCAGCCTCCTTTTCTCTGGACTAAAGGAGGACTGTCCCCCTGCTTTCAGACAGGCATCCAATAGCCAGAGATCTCATCCCTCACAAGTCATACAGGACATGACCCTGTGCTGGGAACGACAGTAAAATCCACGAGATGAGATGTTTCTGGCCAGGTGGCCAAGTGGGGAGGACCATGCAGGCTGAGCAGACTGCATGTACGCAGCACACAGCCCGCAGGGACAGCCCTGGGTACACTGTGCCCGGGGGAGATTGATTTTGCTGTCACACACATAATACAATGATTACAGTGTTTTCCGTAACTTTCCTTTGGCCTCACCTTTTTACCCCAAGGTAGTGTGAGAAAGAGGAGAAGGTACAGGAAAGAGGATTTGCCTGGATTAGCTGGGAGCAGGACTGGGAGCAGGTTTACTGATGGGCTGGCAGAGTTTGAAGCTGGAATTAACTCTTACGTGGGTCATGTCGCTGCATTCAAGGAGGGTGGGAGGCACGCAAGGATCTAGCTGCTGCTCAAATTTCTGATGGTTTGAATCAGGCCAACCTCCCAGCATGGTAAAAGCCCTCTTCTACAGCAAGGGCTGAAACAAATGAGAGGGACATCCTCACTCTTTTGCCTCATGCCTTGTATGACAGGTACCTCTCTAACTCAGCCCCTGCAAAGCAGGACTAGGGCTGAACAACATCCATGGCNGCAGCTCAACCTGCTCAATACAGGCAGGATGAAAGAAAATGAGATTTCCTTTCTAAACCAGCTTTACTAAAAAACATGAAGGTGAACTGCTATGTTTGGTGTCCAAACTCCATGACAACATCACAGCAGGCAGAGTGTATGAAGATATTTTGCAGCCCCACCAGTACTACTGGGAAGGACTAAAGCCCCTTTTGTGTCCAGAGCCCATGAACACTGTTCCCCTTCGTGCAGGTGAGGTTCCTCCAGGCAATACCTGCACCAAGCCCAGACACTACGGCTTTGTGTGAGCACCTGTGATGTGTTAGTCCTGATGTGTAAAGCCCCTGGATTGACAGGTGTTGCATGTCACTTCAGGTTGGCCAGACTTCTTTAAATGACTGTAGAAATACCAAGCTAATTAAGAAACTAAAATAGAGCTGTCTTCCTGATGAGCAATCAAAAAAGGAAAACCCCTAATTGTCCTGAACAATAAATAAACAAATAAATCCCCAGTGATGCCAGGCCTGAAGTGACAAAAGCTGGATGCCATTTGTGGCTGTGTGATGCCAAACAAATAATGGCAAAAATCACTCTGATGCCATTTGGGGTACTCCACTTGAGACATTTAGGGACTGTTTCCCAAGATGTTGGGAATTCATCCCTTGTTAGTTTCCACAGTTTAAGCTGCTGAACAACCCCAAGAAGCCAGAGCAGGATCCCTCAGGGGTGCTGTTCCTCAGACTGAGAAACTCCCAGTTCACCCATTTTCATAACGTCCAGCTTTGGTCTGGCAGCAGCTCTTCCCACACTTCCAGGCCCGCACACACCCTCACTGAGAGAGGGCTTCACTGCTGGTTTCAAAACATGCAGGAAAGGTGTCACAAAAAAAACGATTTACCAGTCATCTCTCTTTTCATTTCCCAACCCACCGAGGCTAGTTTGCTATGGGAAGATTAACCTGGGGCCAAACCCTCGGAGGGGCAGGTGACACACAACAAGCTGGTTGTTCAACCCTCATGACAACTTTCCACCACAAGCCTTTTTTTTTTCTGCAATCCCTCAAAATACTGACATGCACAAGATATGCTGCTGCTGTCTCTGCTTTACAGATGGGGAAGGGGCATCTGTCTTACCCTCACCTGTACAGAGGTCAAGGTAGAAACTCAACATCCATCCACAGCTCCCGACTCTGTTCCTTCCCCTTCCCAGTGCTGCTCTGCATTTTGAAAGCAAACCATTAGGAGTGGGAAGCTGGAGCACTAACAGAAATATTGCTTTGCTCTCTCACCCCCCTTCATGCCTCCAACCTGCAGCTTTTTCAGTGCTGTGTTTCAGCCTGGGTCCTTTGAGCACTTGTTAGGCAGCTGTCCCTGGCAGGGATAAAAATTAGTTTAAGATGGGGTTGGCTGCTGTTCCCACCACACTTTGCCAAGTCTGATGCACCCTCAGCAAACTTTCTGGCATAATAGGCCACAGTCAGGCTGAAAAAGAAGCACAAGCCACCCAGTATCTACCAATAAGGGCAATATAGATTGCATATGCATGGCTAGTTGTCTTAACACCAAGAAAAAGGTAGTAGATTCAAAGTATAAAAAAGTATTTTAAGGCTTTGGTCCAACTCACAGCACTGTGCATGTGTTTGTGGCAGCTCAAGCTGAGTTTTGTTTACATTTGTCGCACCAGGATGTGCTGCATCCCATCGGCACTGCCGGCAGCACACAATCTGCGGTCACAGTGGTGACTCCTCCATCATGAATGGTGGGAATTTGGGGATGCACTGGAGAGCCTGAGCGCTCCTTGTCCCCAGCTGCCTTGGGACATTAAGTCCCACTGCCACTTCCATTCTGCAGTGGCTGCAATGGCTCCTGCTGTAGAGCTTTCCCATTCCCACCTGCCTTCACTGACACCAGCAGCGCTGCTAATTTGAGTTTCTGCCCCCTGCCCCCTATATGATAAAACCCATCTATACAAACCCTAGAGTTAAGGGGTCACATTGCTGCTTTTTATAACTTTACCACCAATTCCATTTTTAACAACCTTTTCTTTCACTGTTCTGGACAAGATTAGCCACTGTAAACTCGATTCTGTTGCTATGGCAGTAATAAGAAAAAAAAAGTAATTTCTTTTTCTAAAAAAAATATAATTTAAAAATCAATAATTGGTATTACTGTGTAAGGTCCCTGACATTAATTATAAATAAATGTTAGACCTACTAAAATAAGAGAGTGAATTTACGGTAACAGGCTGTATGCTGCTGCTGAAGCCTGTGCAGCTGCCACGATACAGATACAAAATATAAAAAGTATTGGGGACTGCAGTTTGCATTTTATTGCCTAGGAAAATGAATGTGTAAATAGCAATAAAATGCACAATTATTTAGCACAGAGCCAAAATACTCCACGGCATTTATAGGCTGATGGATGGCTTGCCTGCCTGCTCTAATTTACCATAAAACAAGGAAGACAAGGACAGAGGAAAATAAACAATGGCTCCTGTCAACATGATTAGCTGCGAGAGGCAAGGTGAGAGCAGCCGGTCTCTGAAGAGGGTAACACCGTGCTGCTTCAGTGGGCTTTTGCTTCGGTAATTTAGCCTGGATCGCCATGCTGCTTGGCAAAGGCAGCATCCCGGGAGCTGAGTAGGGAGGCAGGGATGCTGCCCCCATGGTCTTTACAGACCCCATCCCTGGTGCCTCTGGCAGAAGGATCGAGAGCCCACTCGCTTTGGGGGTGAGGGGTTATTAGGCAGCCTTGTTACAGTCTGGTTACTGGACAAGAAAACAGAGCCTGCTGGAGCAGAAGTCAGTGGTCAGCTGTCAGGGGCATCACCTGTGACATGACGAGAGGCAGGGAGAGCCTAAAAAAGACTGAGGGGAAAAAAGGTAGAAGTCCTTCAGTACCATCTGTTAAAAATCAAGATGAGACAGAGGAAGGGGAAAAAAAAAAGAAGGATTTGAAGCACTTTATGGGATAAAGTAAACTGCAGATAGAGCGAGCGATACCAGCTGGCTCCCTGGCTGTGAATCAGCGACCCGCGGAGATGCCTGCAAAGGAGCCGCAGGGTCCCAGCCTGGGTCAGGGCAGCAGGACCAGCTTTGCCTGGCACCAGCCACCAGTTATCTGCTGCCTCCACCTGCATCCAGGAGACACTGTGCTACTGTAACCCACCCTATTCAAGCCCTTTTTTTATTGTGACATGGGAATATATTAACAACTCAAAGAAGCATTTAGACATTTATTTTCTAGCTACGTATCACCACATAGGCACATGAACCTGAATTTTCCACGCTGCCCTTCTCTGGGGCAGGGAAGCCACGTGCATCTACTCACACAACCCCTTTTAGGTCCCCGAGGTTGCAGAGCTGTGAATCTGTTGCTAAGTGTGCTATTACCCGCAGGTTTCTTTTGCAGAGGGTAATATAAGTCACCAAGGGATGATGGGGCAGGTGAAAAGAGGTGGATAAGACCCTGGGTCCCACCCAACGAACGGCCAGGATAAGATCCAGGATGCCTAGCTCCAGCCCAGTGATGGGACACACTCCTCGATCTCAAACTTTCAACATATACTTAGAATTTCAAAGTTAAAATCCTCCACTGAGTGACTGTGGCACAGGGGCTCACTCCCTCCCCTGGCAATGTGAGGAGCCTTGTCTTCTCATTTACTAGGCTCCTAATTTAGACTTCTAAATGAAGTGCCTCAGGAGAGGCAGTGTGAATAACCCGGAGTGTAGGGGAAGGATACATCAAGTGACAACAAACACAGAGATATTTTTTCACTGCTGGACTTGTCAGTGTATTTTGAGCCTGCTCCAAGTTCACATAAAGCCAGCTGAGTCTTCCAAATTATTTCCACCAGATGTTTTATCCAAAGTCCCTTCTTAAAAAGAAAAATCAGGCTTATTTTTAAGACTGCTCCCATTTACAGCAGTGGACATTACTTGCAAAACAACTCCTATATTCATCTGAATCAGGACAAAAAAATACAAAGCCTGAGAATAAATATGGACACTGCCTATCCAGATCTGCTCCATGCACTTCAATTAAAACTGCAGAAAAATGTCCTGCAAGAAGGATCTTACTCTAGCAAGAGCAGAGGTTCTGTGAAGGGCTCCTGATGTGGCTTGTCAGACCTGTTTGAAAGCACAAAGCCAACAGAAAAGCTTCCAGAAACATGTGCCAGGATCCTTCATCAATTATCAAGTCGCACAACGTTGAATCAAAGGTAGAATGCTAACTACCGAGCTCTGCTCTTCCTCACATATATTCATTCCTTTGAAAGACCAAAAAAAATAGTTATCTGCAATCATCAGTATGACTGCCTACTTAGTTTTGCAAGCAGATAATAAATAGTACATCCGTCTTCTAGTTATTAACATAACTAAGCTTATTGCATAATATCTGCTTATTTTTGGAGAGCAGCTTTTTCTACCTGTCCCAACAGCACATAACTGAGTTGACAGGATGCAGGAGCTTTGGAGTGAATAAGACAATTTCTTCAAATCAAACTGGCTTGCCAAAAATTTTGTCTCATAAATCTGCGTCACCAATTATATAACATTTTGAAAAGTCCCCTTGACCAGCTTTTCTACAGCTTTCATTTCATTTGGTGTGTGATGCTTTCAGTGTATTTATCACACAAATGATTACAAAGAAACGTTTGGTAGAGAGGACTCCTCTCCTGGATCACACACTCAAAGTGGTGAGATTACTCACACTTTTCTTTGTCAGGACAAAGCCTGTTGCTCCAAACCTGGGGTCAGACTCTCAGAAAATGGTCCATCATGGCTGTCACCCTGCACCCTGTGCCCGTTCTGCTCCCTGGAACTGGAGGCTTAATCCTGGACCATACAGAGGATGAAACCCCCAAGAATACCCTGATCGGGTTTGGGCCCTAGGACATCTCATCCCTGCACAGATCTGGAACAGCTGAGGACCTCTTGCAATGTTTTGATGGTTTCTCCCTGCTGTTCTGTGCTGGTTTTTCCATAACTGGATAGACTGGTGGTATAGTCTGATTGCCCAATCCCATTATGCCTGTCATCCAGTGTTTATATTCTTTCGTTCAAGCCTCATAAAAAGCCCAGTTGCTGGCCTTGGGATGAAAAATTAGCATTTCAGAACTTACTCTTCCATCCATGCAATGCTATCAATCGTATCCAATATATATTTTATAGTGCTTCCCTTTGATTTATCACTGTACAGAGCGCAGCGGTGAGAGTGACACCAGCACGTATCTGAATATGAACAATTACAAGACTTTAGAGTATTGTGTTGGATCTGTATCTCTGAGTGGATTTCCCAAGTTTTTGTGAAGATAACAAAGCCCCTGCTGTGCTCCTTTGGATGCCTTAGCCCTCTTCTGATCATAACCCTGGAAGAAAGAAAAGGGCCAAACCCATTAACCTTTCTGGCTCTGCTTAGTCTGGTGTGGTCCTAACAAGGTAGAGTCAACACTACAGGAATACATTAGCACAACAAATAAGGCACTAGTTGTCCCTCCACAGAAGTGCAGTGTGTTGTCACCATGAAAAGGGATGCACCAGACACCTTGATTTTTAAATGCAATGAAGAGATACTGGTCTCATGGAAGGCTCAGCCCAAAGGCAAGACTGATCCCAGCTCCTCCCCAGAAAAAAGCTGCTCCAGCTCCAACCCTTTTCCTGCACACTGATAAATGTTTCTACTTCATAAATTCATAGCCTGGGTTCAAATGACTCCCAGAAGCTCTTTCAGCCACAGCCACAAATATGGTTTCACTCTTCAAACGCTGCATTGGCAGCAAAATCAAAGCTTCGCCACTGCTTTACCATTCCAGTTTGGAAACGATTCTTTTGGCCAAGATTCCTCCAGTCAACCTAATTCCCACCAGCCATCAATTGCAAGGTCCACTTAGATGAGACAATAGTCTGAATGCTTCATCTACAGCACAGTAACCCCTTCATTTTGGTGCTCTCTTGAGCTTTTTCCTCAAAGGTGAATTTTAACTATGTGAATCATTTAGACAGAACAGTTCTCTCTCCTGGCTTGCTATTGAACTGTCTAGGAGACAGCATTTAAATGCAAGAAGGCAAAACAATAGTATTGACTGTCCTTTGTCCGGGTTTATTTAATTCTGTAAAGCAAACAGTTCGTGTGAAATGCGCTCCTGGTAATAAAATCGTATTGCACATTTGCTTATAGAGGGTCACCAGGGAGAGCAAATGCGCCTGTACTCAGCAATAAATGTTTGATTCCGTGTTGCACAGCAATTATTCAAAATGAGAGGGACTATTGGATCCGAGACTGCTGCCCTTTAGAACTCAGCCTGTCAAGTTGCATTGCTCTGTACTTTTTATCCAAGTGGATTTCAATCCCCACACGGTTCTTGCTGGGTGGTATTCAAGTCTTTAAGTCCAAGTTGCAATGAGCTTGAAAAAAAACATTTGACTTCCAGGCTGCCCTTTCTTTGTCAAAAAGAGCAGTGTTTTTGTTTTGTTTTGGTTTTTTTTTGTTATTATTATTTATTATTATGCCATAGCATATTAAAGGAGTAAAATTTAAAAAGCGTGGACGGTTTATACTGAGAGGACAGGGAAAGACAGAGACTTCAATTTAATCACCCCTAAAATTGCTTCTCCCCTAGTTTCAAAATGCTGTAGCTTTCCATCAAGAGGAAATTATGTTGCTATCAGATATTTATTTTCTCAGTCTTTTTGCACCTACTTTGGAAATTTATCAGGAATCAGGTTTCTTTCCCTCTTCTGAAATAAAAAAAAAGCAGTCATCAATATGTTTTACATGTATGTCTCTCTACAGATACTTTCTTGATGTTTATTACCTATCTAGCCTCACACTTGATAGACTTTCAAATATTGCTCAGCCAAGAGAAGTATAAGGAAATTCCACAGTGCTTAGGCACAGGCAGAGATGAGCCCCATTTCCCTTTAAAGCAAGATTTAATCAACGCAGTGCCACCTCAACCCTGCCCAGCTGATCAGTCAATGCGGCTCTGAGTAATACCTTGGAAAGTCTGAGCCTAGAGACAATTAGAGACCACTTAATCACAAAATTTAATCAAGATAATAATTAGGCACTGCATCCTGTTTAATGCACAAGGATGTGAGCCTTTCAGCACCTGCTGCCAGATAGGAAGTGAACGCAGGAATGGGGAGAAGAATCAGCGAAGTCAACAGACTATATCCTTGATGATAGATGAGAAACTAAATTCAAACAGCTTGCCAAATCCTTAAAAAGAAGTCTGGCACTTTGTGCCTGCCCAAAACCCAACCCTACAAGATTTTTTTCAAAGATCTATTTCTTCAGAAGACTGACTTATATTTTATTTGACCAGGCTTGAGAGATAAAGCTCAGAGTCCTGGCAGAGGACTCTGCAGATGCTTAGTAAGCACTTTTTGCTCAGATAAACCTTGCCCTACAAAATGGGCAAGGGTGGGGGAAAGAAAGAAAAGCTTAACCGGCTTTTTCAAGGTCAAAAAAAAGAATACAAATCTGTCAGTCAGCTTAGCCACTGCACCACACTGCCTCTGTTGGGTCAGCTTGTAGGGCTAAGCATCTAGTTACAGGACTCTGTAGTTAATCAATTTTTTTGATGTACCTCATATTTACTATAATCTGAGCAAAGTCACTTTCGGGGATAGATGCTATTAAGAGGATTTTTTTTATATTTTCCTCTGACTTCAAAGTGCCATATGAGTCTCCTTGTTAGAGGCAAGTGACATGCACACATCGCTGAGCTGGAGAAACAGCGGCAGCAGCAATGCATTTGTAAACATTAAAAAGACCAGAAATATGAAAGTATGGAAGAAAGAACAAAGTGGTACAGAAAATGGACCAGACAACCCAGAAGGTCACTTCCATTTCTAAATTCCACAAACTCTCTAGGTTAAAAATAGGATGAAATGTGTTGTTTGTTTTTCTTTAAACCAGTGCTATTTTATAAGTTGAGAGGGTCACGAGTAATTAGAGGGTCACAAGTAACTATAAATGCTCTGTCTGGGTAGAGAGAAGGTGTCTGAGACATGGTGCCACATAATGCCTTGTCCTCAGAGCAAGGATGGGAATGTGTGGGAGTTGTGCACAAGGGGTTAAAAACACTGGTGTCCACTTATCTCTTTCACAAACATTGTGGATGGGGATCTGCAAGGTTGTATGAGAAGCAGCAGAAGGCAACAAAACTTCCTGGCTTTGGCTAGATAATGCAGAATAAACAGATAGATGGTTTCTACACAGAATTTAAGGCTACAGTGCCCAGAGTGAGACCCTTTGCTTCATTAACCATTTGCTTCATTAAAGCTGACACCCCTAAATATGATAAGAAGCTAAAAGGAGTACATGTTTTATGACTATAGCGCTCCACTCTCCACCAAAATCATCTTAAACATCACCCCTGGGAGAGAACAACTAAGGTTGGGGTATAAAGGTTATTGAGGAAGTTACCCCTGGGGGGGACAGAAGAAATTGAAGGTGATGAAGGGGCAATCAATGAGCTATGGTCCTTCTCCATCCAAGAAAGGTAAGCAATTGCAATTTCACCTTTTTAGTGAGAATACCCAGCACAGTATTTTTCTAGGATTATAATTATAATCATAGTCATAAATTAGCACTATTGCAGCAAGTGCATTTATCAACGGCAATTCCAAATTCTTTATACTTGGAAGTTTAATAAATCTAATAAATAATTAGTTTCAACTTTGCAAAACTGTCTCAGTGAAAGTCCTTCGGGGGCTCTGATGGGCAAATATTATATAACACTGATATTTGTTTATATATATAAGCCTTTAGACATAAACCATTGATCAGTGCTGGGACTAAGAGTGGACATAGCCTCCTCTGAAAACGACTTTAGAAAGTAAGGGAGTCCTTTCTGAACCTCGTGACACAACAGGGCCCTCATCCCCACCCCCACCTCACCCCCCATCAGCCAGACTCCTACTGCTTACGTGACAGCATGTTTTAAAGATCTGTTGGATGGCTTTATGGTTGTCAAGCATTGGAACATGCTGGCCAGTGAAGTAGTGGAGTCACCATCCCTGGAGGCAAATAGACGATGTGCTGAAGGACATGATCTAGAGGTGGACTAGGCAGGGTCAGGCTGTGGTTGGACTTGATGATCTTTAAGGTCTCTTCCATCCCAAGTGATTCTATGATTTATATTAAAGATCATATTAGTCCCAGGGGTTGGAAAGCAAGTGCCAAGCTACTTGAAATTACATCCTGTCAACATCCTGTTGTTACCTACAAGTTGTCTTTTCTTCTATCTATGCATGGTTTGCAGTGAAAGGAAGAGGGGCAGAAAAACCAAGGTAAGTTGCACACCTTTCATTACACAAGTCTCCATCCCCCCTTTCATCATCTGGAGATACTGGCCAACATTTTAAACTCAAAAAGTTAGTAGCTTCGTATACGGGCCATCAGACAACAAACTCTACAGACAGAAGTTAAAACCTTTCTTTGTACATAAGAGACTTATAAAAAAAAAAAAGTAGAGCTGAATGATAGTAACATTTCAATCTTCAGAGATGCTGTTAACTACAATGAATCTCTTTTATAAATTCAGTGTCTTGAGCTGCAAATACTTATCAAGAGTGTTATTATCAGCCATTGTGAGCCTGAGAACAAGAATTCCCACTATATTTTAATGGCTGCTAGCCATTTTCATCAAAAAGAGGACTCTAACAGGCATACAGTTATCATTGTTCAAATTTTAATGAATATATGGCATTCCCATTCATTATTTAAGTGACATTCAGATGCAGTTTCAGTCAAAGATGCCTCTTAATAAATGTTATTATCTACAAATACGCCTTTAATAAAATATTACACTGTGCAAAAATAAAGTGTTGTACTGATAATCAAAGGAAAATGAATGAAGGAACTAAAACCCACAGCGATAGAGGCTGAACTCCTTATTCACTCAAAAACCTCTTTGATTTTAATGGGTGATTTCTCAGAGCCCAGCACAAGAACGCAGGGTCAGGTCCAGCGAGCTCACACAGAGACACAAGAAACACCTTCTGCAAACTCCTGTGGCTCACACGCAGACTGCTACCCGATTACTTGAGTGGGAACAGGTCTATCTGTGGTCAGCTTGACCACAACTCAATAATGTTGCCTGCAAATCCAATATACATGGCCCTCTGGACATCTTTACATTCATTATCTAGCTGTTTGGACTGCACACTTTGGAAAACACTCTGTAAATTAGCGTTCGACTGCTGAATCTGATTCAATGCCGTTAAGGCTCTGTTTTTCTCATGGGTGCTTGTACTTTTTGATAAACTTGTGTGCTGAGGTATCTCAAGTTAGGCACTCAGAACTGAAACATCTTAAATCTAATCAGGTTGCAAAAGCCTGGTCTCAGACTGTTTGCTATCTAAGCCAGGAAGCAGCTATTTATTTTCTCTAAATTAATCCCAGCTCAGCAAGACACTTAAGCGCACATCTAACTCTATAAAGACAGAGTGGGTTTCCCACTCACTTAAATAATACAGATGCAAATGCAGTGCTGAATCAGGTCTATAAAAATCCAATAGCAGTCAGTAATAAATCCTGTGGCACACAAGAGCAATCTCTGCTCCGCAGAGTGTACTGCTAGGATGTGTGATGCAGTGTCCCTGCTAGTGCTCTGCTTCCCCGCTCCATTCCCTAGGCTGAGAGCCACACACACTCCTCCTCTCTGTCTGGGATTAAGATGTGTGTATAAAATGCATCTATTATGCAAGATTTATCTCGGGTTTCCCTGCTCCACTCTTCATGTGTTTGAGATGGAAACAGTGTCAGCGCCTAGGCTGGATGTCTGAAGCAGGGAGGGCAGAAGCAGAGGTGGTTTATTTACCAGAGCAGAAGGCTTTTTTTCTGCAGCAACTTTGCATTAAATTGAGTTTATTTCTACCAGGATAAAACATCAAACTAATACCTTGCTGGAGTTGGGAACATCCCCCCACTAACAGTACATATAGAGCACACCAAAGGTAAAAGTGGTCCCTGATAAACCTTGTCGGCTCTCATAGACTCTGCTCTAGGAAAGGGTCAGAGAGACCACAACAAGAGAGTAAAAAGGATGCTCAAGTGCAAACTCGCACATCCAACCCCTTTTGGTTTGCAGCCTCTTCTCACACCAGCGCCTAAATTCTACAGGGACTTCATCTTAATGGTAACCAACCAACCACCACCAGTATTACTATTAATAATAATACCAAAGGTGATGTTCCTGCATATCACATCTCGACAAGAGTGTTTGACATCTATCTTACGGCTGCACACAACAGGCAACTCAAAATCAGGAATTCCTTGTCTTGTGCTTCCCTGGAGCCTGCATAATACATGTGTGTGCCCAACACGTGTAGACAGGACAGGCTTTTGCAGAAAAGTCGGCCAGCAGCAGCACTTCTGTTGAGAAGGAGACTGAGGGAAAAACCTCGCTTCCCACCACTGAGCACTCTGCTCAGGAACTCACCTGCAGTATTAATAATCTCTGCCCTGAAAGAAGATAGACAGTGCTGCTTGTTCATCTTTTTTGAGGGAGGAAGAGCTTGAGTGGTACTTTTGGATGAAGGTTCAGGGTGAAGGATCTGAGACACAAGAAAGGTAGTGTCCTTATAGCCTTGAATAAGGCCTTCAGAAAGGCCTCACTTCATGGACTCATAGGTCACAGAGTCACAGAATCACAGAATACTAGAAGCTGGAAGAGACCTCAAAAGATCACTAAGTCCAACCCCCCTGTCCGAGCAGAATCCTATGGAGGATCTGGCCCTGACTGATATAAAACATCCAAACAATACCAACCCCCTAGCATTAGTCAAGTTAATAGCTTTAGGAGATAGGCCATCACCATCAAAAATGATAGGGCCATGGAAAGCCATTTTATCAGTGTAAATCTGGAATAATTCAGACATTTGAGGTGCGTATTCATCTCTATGCACTGACCATGGTGGGTTTTTTGGGTAAGCCCTTTGCAGATACCCACCACTAGATGCTCAAGGTTCACCTTTGCAAAAAGGTTGCAGTGGGAGGTGGTTATTCTCTAGCCTGGGTGGAATCTGCTACCATTGTCATTTTAAAAGGCAATCATGAGACAACATCTCACCCAGTCTTCAAGAAAACAACATCTTAAAAGTCCTTCTGTTCTACAGGATTATTTCCATAGAGCCAGAGGTAAGAAGCACCCTCTCCACTTCAGCTCCTTGGATTGAGTTGAATTGGTCTAAATCATGTATTTACAAGCAAGGTAGTTTCCCAATGCCTTTGCTACACTTGAAAATAAAAATTCAAGCGTTATTTGGGGCTAAGTGTCAGGCACATACCCAGCCAACTGTCTGGCAATGACTCCACCTGGAACAAAGAGATCCCAAAATAAACTTTTTTAATGAGAAGGATGGTGAAAAGCCAAGCAGAACTTGCAGAGGATACCTCATTAAAGAAATTGATAAGCCTAAGTCAGGTCAATCTGTTTAAGTAACTCAGTGGCTTCAGTCAGATAGGAATAGATCTGTTTCATTTGCTTCAGAAAAGCAGCAGCAGAGTGGGAGCGGAGGAGGAGACCTCGTAGTGAGCCATACGCTTTCCATAAAAGTTGGTAATCACGCGGGAAGTCGCATCTGTGATTTACTCACTTGGAAGAGAGACTTGTCACAAAGTGAGCTGAAACAGTTGTAGGCAGCGAGAGCAGCCGCACACGAGGAGCAGATCTGCCTTCAGCAGCATGTGTTAATACCGTGGGATCTCCCCTGCACCACCACAGCCATACCAGGGAACACCACAGCCTGTTCCAGGGAACACAGCCCGACTCAAACAGCCGATCTGGCGAATGCAAAAAATTAAATCCAAGGCGTAAGCCAGAACCTGATTTCTTTTTACACCTTTGCAGCACTAGGAGAGCATCAGCAGGACCAAGCGAGCTCATTTGCTGCTGGTACAAAAAGCTCAGAATATGGTTCTCGTTTGGAAAGCCAAGCCCAGGGGCCCTGGATTGGAAATAAATTCTTGCCATTTGAAAAGATTGCGCTGTGAACTAAGCAGCACAGCCTGGCCTCTGTCAGGATGTCTGTGCTGCTTATGCTCGTCCGTCCGTGCTGACGGCAGGGTTATCACTTACTTCTGGATTCCTGTAACGCTGAGAACAGCACAGCCACCAGTGTGCTTTGCATCCAGGCTGGAAACTGCCAGCAGCCAAACAGCATCTTGCTAATGACTGCTGCTTACGGGGCACCGTATCAGCAGTAATTAGCAAACCACTGGTAAGCTCAGAGTCCTCATTTGCAGGTATTCGGTTGACCCCACTGATATGACTTTGGGGCTTATTTTATCATTGAGCTGAAAAATAATGTCTTTAAGTAATTGCATGGTTCAGTAATAGGTAAATAAGAACTTTGCTTCAAAAACATTAAAATAAATCTAATGTTGGTTTTATTGGGCAGATCTCAGCAGCAACCCAATAGGAGGTTTTGTCATGCTTGGACTTAATCTACCTTTTAGAGATGATGTATTGTAAATTATCATAATGATTAAGAGCCAAACACAGCATAAATGGAGTCCCTGTCACATAGGCTTCAAACAAACATTAAGCTTTATAACGTATGAGCGTACACAGTAATGAGTAAGTATGTCTCTCAGGCTTTTGTTCCTTGCAGGCATACTCTGAGAGGTTTGGTGCATGTCAGCAGCCCCAACCACTGAACATCCTTCAGCTGGGCCTTGGAAGTCATTATTTTTAACCCTGAGCAAGGGTACTAGATCTCTATTGAAGGCTCTCCTGATAATACGGCCATGTCAGACAGGGATGTGGGGATTCCAGGGGTCCCAGACACCAGCATCAACTGCCCTGCTGATGGCACAGGATTATACAGTCACAGAATAGTTTGGTTTGGAAGGGACCCTGAAGATCATCTAGTTCCAACCCCTCTGCCACAGACAGGGATTCTTTCCACTAGATGAGGTTACTCAACACCTCATCCAACCTGTCCCTGAACACAGAGCAAGGACCCTCCAATACCAAACACAGAAATGTTGGCCCCTTTGGGATGAAAGGAAGCAAACCCAGGAGCGACACAGGTTAGAAGAATGGAGATATTTTAGCCAGGATTTGTGATTACTACAGATGATTAAACTGTTCTCCTCTGGCTGGATTTATTGTTGGCTAAACAAAAGAAAGCACAGAGGGTGGACTACCTGCCAAGCCTGTGCACAGCAGTTGCAAAAAAAAAAAAAAAAAAAAAAAAAAAAAAAAAAAAAAAANGCCAGTGTAAAATCACAAAGAAGCTACAGACACTTGTTTTCTCTTACGCCTGCACAACCGAACAACCGAAGCTCACTTCCCTTTTAGGTCAATGGAAAACCTGCAGACACAGAGATTGGGAAATCCCGACACGCTATGAGCAAGTGGGTGTTTAAAAATGCCATCCCACATTCGCTTCCTGAAATTCAAGGTATTTTGATTTACCCTCTCCCAGCAGTTTGTAGTTCCTCTTCTAGAGGAACCTCATTAACATTTATAAATATGTAAAGTATGTCAGGAGGATGGAGCCAGGCTCTTCTCAGTGATGGCCAGTGATAGAACAAGGGGCAATGGGCCCAAGCTGGAACATAGAAAGTTCCATCTGAATATAAGGAAAAACATTTTCACCGTGAGGGTGACAGATCATTGGAACAGGCTGCCCAGAGAGGTTGTGGAATCTCCTTCTCTGGAGACATTCAAGACCAATTTAGACACGTTCCTGTGTGATTCGATCTAGGTGATCCTGCTCGGGCAGTGGGGGTTGGATTAGATGATCTTTTGAGGTCCCTTCCAAACCCTAATTTTCTGTGATTCTGTGATATGAATGAAACAACTGTAAGATGGGAGAGAAGTAAGACTGACAAATGCCCACATCCCAGTGACAGGTGCTACCAAGCAGGTGGACAAAGAAGGAATCATGTGCATCTCGAGTGGTGAGAGATGGGTGATCTGGATCTGCAGAGAGCATGGGTTAGTCAATTGACCTTTTCAGGGCTTTGTGCCAGGATGAAGCAGAATGAAACAGAGATAATCCAGTGGAAGAATGGCCTAAGAAGCTGTGGAACAGCCAGATGCTTCCTGTGCATGATATTTCAGAGTAGCTCAGGATGCAGGTTCAGCATGGTCAACAGAAGCAGGTAAGAGGGGAAAATAATGTTAAAAAAAATAATTGGAATATAACAATGCAAAAGGACAACTATAGGTCAAGCACTTTGTGATGGGAAGTTGTCACTCCTGAGGTCTGGCTCTGAGAAATGGCAGCAGCTGGAGCTGCCATCCAAGTGCAAAGCTTCACGGGGTGGATAGCAATTTGTAGGACTGTGAGAAACCAGATATGGCTCAGCACAAGCCATGGAAATAAGGAAAGCAGCATTGTGAAGCAGACTTTTTTGATTTGAAAAACATCAAAAATTAAAAAAAAAAACAACCAACCAACAAACCAACCAAAACCTGAACTGGCTAAACCAGAATACAGTAGAGGTTTTTATGAAAGCATCTGTATTTTGAAAGTCTCAGCACTCCAGATATTTTAGACCTCAAAAAAGCTTCCTATAACATAGGAGGGTTTTTTGGGGTTTGTTTTTTTTTTTGGTTTTTTTTGGGGGGGAGGAGTTGGTGGGTTGTTTTTTTTAAACATAGTTCCCTAAATGTCCAAAATTAGGTAATTAAGCAAATAGTCCCCTAGCAGACTGCTGGCTCTCTGTGGTCAGACTTTCCAATTACATCATGTGCTCTTTAGCAACAACTTTCCTTGCCTTCAAGTATTTTGGTGTCCCAGCGGATTTTTAGATCACATCATATCTAAGGCTATAACTGTCCAGAGAGTGACAGATACTCAAAATATTATGATCTGAACACACAGAGAGACACAGAGTGGAGCGGCAGAGGTGTGATCCAGAATTACAATCCAAAATCTTGTGAATGAAAATCATGTTTTCACATCCTACAGCTGCATTTGCAAGAAAGTGGTCCTTACACCTCCCTACAGAATGACCAATATTTTTAGATTTATTCTTGTACATATTCAGTTATTACTAGGGAACAGAAATTGTGTTTCTCTGCTAAAGAAATTTCACTTGTGCTGCCCTGAGAAAAACTGAGAAAAGCCAACAAAAGCACTATTTTGCAATGACATCACATGTAAGAGCAATGGGCCATCAAATCAAGGTAAACATAATATCGATGGCGACTTGCACAGGCAGTGGAGCTGTCATAGTGCAAAAAGAGCTCATGAATCCTCTGTTACAAAACACCAGGTAAAAGAATCTGAATGGTGTGGACAAAGGGAAATTGCCCCAGAAATTACAACTGATTTCTGCAGGGGAGATCCCCTCCCCAGGTTATCAGCAGCAATTGGTGCTTCGGAAGATGGCTGACAGAAAATTGTGAACAGTTGTTTAACATAGGAAAAGGCATTTCCTATTCAACCTTTTGGAGACAATAAAAATCAAAGCATGAGATTCAATGTCTGGCCTGTCAGAAACCCTGCTTTTCTGGCTTACTCAAAACTGTAGCACAGTGGCAAGCTTCAGGGTCAACTAGACTTTGACAAAGCAGCAATGCCTCCCTGGCACCTAAATATTGCTAGTCTTTCATGTCAGAAAAAAAATATATAAATGCCCTGTGGCAGAAGGTTCACAGCATCCTTTCAAGCTGGGGACAAGGCTAACTATTAAATACTTGAGGAAGTTGTTTCTTCATGTGGAAAACAAACATTTTGCAAAAGGCTTCACTCATTACACACGTGGGTACCCAAGATCAGGTCAGCTGTATGCAGTGGGAAGACACTGTCTGGCTTAATTTTCAGCTAAGCCATATATCTCAGCATGATTGTTTTGGTTTTGACTCTTATAATATGTAGTAAGTTTTTATAAAAATGTGTTTGTGTCCTGGGGACTGCATTCCACCAGAAAAGTTATATTTTTTGCCTCCCTACAGAAAGAGAAGCAGATCTTGTTAATTTTGGACTATAAAGAAGCTTTTCGATCTCTTTCACACTTATCTAGAAGGGGCAACCCCTATGTGATGGATATTTGTTCAGTAGATAACACCAACGTTTTATATATATAAATATTTTTAATGGCATAAAAGCAGCAAGCAGGGACAGCTCTCAGCTTATCTGAGAGACACAGCTTTAGGGCTTCAATTCTCCATATGAGAAAACCACAAAACCAATGCTATCTCCCTCAGTTCAGATGCCTCAGTCTCTATGGCACGTACATCCCTACTGAAGTGGTCATTGGGATCTCACTCCCAGACATGCTGGGGCAGTACCCATCTGATCTAATGCTAGACCTCAACACCTGCCAAGTCATCAGGACTTGTTTAGCTGTCAACAGAGATGAACCCCCATCTCCTATTTTTTAGATGTTTCTCTACAATGAGATGAGTCACATGCTAAAGTATCCATTTCTCTTTGCAACCTATAGGTCCAAGCTGGAGCAGAGGAAGTTCCACCTGAATGTAAGGACAAACTGTTTCACTGTGAGAGTGATGGAGCACTGGAACAGGCTTCCCAGAGAGGTTTTGGCGTCTCCTTCTCTGGAGACATTCAAAACCTGCCTGGATGCGCTAATCTAGGTGAACCTGCTCAGGCAGGGGGGTTGGGCTGGATGGACGTTCAAGATCCCTTCTAACTTTTAATGTCCTGTGATTCTGTGAAAAGGAGGACAGATAACCAGCTCTGACAGCAGCACATGCATCGCAGATGCTTGCACTTGGTCACATGCATCCCACACTCATCTCCTGCACCCTAAGCAAAGTCCTGGCACAGGAAAATGTTCTCTGCTCCATAAGGTACATGAATCTCTTCTCCCCTTCCCATGCTTGTACTCCATGTACTCCCTTTCATTTCATAAGTTGAGCAGTTTTCTCCCAAATAAAAGAAACCAGAGTATTCTTAAAAGAAAATGAAGCCCCAATTCCCTTGGTGACACCAGAGAATCTACTTTCTTCTGCAAGGTCATTTCTAAATTATGAGGTCACAGCAGCATATTTTTCCCAATATCAATTCTGCCAATAGTGCTGTCAGCCAGCAGCACTAAGAGGGGGCAGATGGAGCAGGAGTTTTGCCCATGAGAGCCACGTGTGCTAGACCTGGAGAGAGATGTGGAAATCAAGCCCTACTCTCAGCACTGTAGAGCAGGGCTTGTTGCTGAAGACAAACATGGTTTTCCTTCTTATCTTAGTCATCCCATGTTTTTCCTCCACTCTGTATTTCCTAAGGCAATGAGTTCCAAAAGTTAGGCTTTTTTTTTTTATAGCTCTTTGTTGTTGGTCTTTCCCTCAGCCCTTTTTGACCTTGCCACCAGCCCAGGACATCCAGAACGACAGTGCTCTCAGTACATCCTCATCTGAAAAGCCCCAGAAATGAAGAATAAAGACAAGCCTGGGAACTAAACATACTGTTATGGATAGGAAGCCCTGGGAATCCAAACCACCTACCCTGGCACAGGTGCAAACACCAAGTCTCTATCCCCTTTTCCAATGTTGTGACCAAGAGAAGACAGAAAAAACACTGTCCTGTTTATATCCTGCCAGAGAAGAAAAGATGTATGTGGTAGCTTCTCCCTCCATGCTTCATCGCTCCATGTCAAGTGAAGTAGGAAAGTACTGTCTCTGAGCAGGTACCAGAGTAATTGCAGCCCATATGGCACCTCAGATTAGGGAGTTGCCGGGATAGCAGTAATTTCTCTGCCAACGAAGGTTTTCTGCTTGAAAAGTTGACATCTTTACAGCTACTTTGGGCCTGGCAGCTCTCCAAACTATGATCCCAGAAGGCACTACTGTGCACCTGGTCAGCTACATTTCTGTACCTCTGCACCCTTCACTGCTCAAGGGTCACAGTGACTGGATTTCACCTCTGCCTTCAGAGCACTTTGCTGCCTTCTCCAAGAACATTCCACCTCTTTGCCAAGCAGGGTCATCAAATCCTGTGGAGGGATACCTACTCCCAACACACTGCCAAACACACTGTCACTTGCAACCATGTCTACCATCTATCAAGAGCTATTAAGGAGCCACATTCATTCTTCTCATCTTGTATAGTAAGGATTACAAGGTTGTAGCTTACGTACCCAAAACCATTTAGTTAATAATCTCATATTTTGAAAGGTCAGGTAACATAAAATACCTCTCCAGCAAAAGGAAGCACACCTGTATTTTATAAATAGGTGTAGTTAGCATTATACCTTGCTTTCCCCATCCACAACAGAGAATTCTCTAGCAATATCACTCTGACACATTTTAACATCTCATCAGTCATGTTTGCACAACATGCTATATGGAGAACCCTTAGATGTGAAATGGATAACCCTTAAAGAAAGAAAAAAAAAAAAGAACCCTTAGCATTATTTATGCTACTGGAGTCTCCTTACACTGCAAATCCAAAGGTTCCCTATATGTCATTGCTTTGAACTTCTGACATCTGTGACTGCCCCACAGAATAAGCCACTGCATTTCAACCTTTCAATTGTGTATGCCTAAACACTGTCAATAACTCAGTATACTGCACAGACCCATCTATTTTTTTTAGTGTGACAGCACATTTTAGAAAGGGATAGAAAAGAAATAACCAAAATGAGGCAGGCTCTGAAAGAGGCACAAAGCAGCAGTTACACTCTGTAGCTAGCAAAACCCCATCAGCCAAAGTGAAGTTCCCAGCTCTTGTATGTCAGAGAAAAATATTAAACCCTGTCTTCAACCTCATCCTATCCAAAGTCTGTCCCCTTTTGCTTTTAAAACGAGTCCAGTCTCTATTTACCTAACCTCTATGAATAGGGCCCCTTCAAAGGCTGCTATCAGAAATCGTATCACGGACTTCTGTTGGAACAAAGATAAAGTAAATGTTATCTTGTTTCCCTGAAACTGTAGGTCACCGGTGCTCAGCCTGCCATTATACAGTAGTTAAGAAAAAGCTCCGATCAATGTTGTCACTGAAACCCATCTTTTCAAAGCAGTGGCTAAAGCAGTGCTGCAGGTAGAGGGGCCAGGTGTTACCAGGTGTTGGGAAGTGCACCTGGAAGGCCAGTGATTCAGGATTGCATCAGCACAATGCTTTGGACATAGTCTGAATATTTCATAAGAAACATCTTCAGCCAGCCAGAAGTAGTTTTCCTTGATCAAGGATGGGTTGTTGTCTATATATATATGTCCTCACCTGCTCCAACATGTACCTTGTGCAGGGAAAGTCTGTGCACAGTTTGCCTGAATGCTCCATATAAGCCTGCCTCGATTTTTCTTTCCAGTACATTAGAAGGCAAGACAGGTGATCCCATTTTTCTTGTTGCACTTTGAGACCTCACAATGTAGACCTTGCTAGTTTTTATTATCCCCACATGTGGCATAGTGCCCAATCCTGTTGTTATCCACTGACACACTGTCACTGCAGGGAAGAAAAGGAAAGTAAAGAAAAGGAAGAAGGTAATGACATGAAACACAAGGTTTTAACCTGAAGTTTACTCCTCTTTGGCTGTCTGAGGCAGCTTGAAGCATGAGTCCAGTTCTGCAGCTTGAAAAAAGGAATTACCCAGGTGACTCACCTCTTGCTGTGAGAGAGGCTGCTGGCTTGTTCATCACAAGCCAATGTTCAGAGCACGCCATTTGCCCATGCTCACAGCAAGAACCTGATTCCTGTGATTTATTCTTGGGTCTGCCACAGATTGCACGGCTTCAGGGAAATCACAACAAAAAATGGAAAATTTGGCAATTTTAAACTGATGCTTCCCTTCCCAACAGGCTCTTCCGGTACAGACTTGTTTAAGTTCAAACGCTGAAGCTGAGATTTTAAACTTGTGCTTACATTTCATTCTCGCTCACACAGTCATTAGCAGCATTAAATTGGGGGAGAATCTGCTATGAAATTTAGTCATCTGGTACCATGAAAAAGTGCTGGCATGGATATTTGATGTTCTGAGACAGGCTGGTGTTCCAAACCAGGAGATACCAGAGCTTTTCAAGTCCTGCTCATTATTTGCTTTGCACAGACACAGGAAACAGTAAGGACTTTAATCTGTAAATAATCTTTCCTTCAGGGATCTGGGAAGAATCTACAGGACATATCAGTTGCAATTTTTTTCCTCCATAAAATGCTTCATTAAAGTACTGCTTGGTTAATAAGAAGTTTGGAGAGGGAAAAAAAAAAAAAAAAGAGAAAGAAGTAATGCAGTTTTATGCAAAGCCAAAACTCCTGCACCTCTTCAGAGAATCACAGAATGTCAGGAGTTGGAAGGGACCTCAAAAGATCATCTAGTCCAACCCCACCCTGCCCGAGCAGGATCACCTAGAGTAAATCACACAGGAACGTGTCCAGGTTGGTCTTGAATATCTTCAGAGAAGGAGACTCCACAACCTCTCTGGGCAGCCTGTTCCAGTGCTCTGTCACCCTCACAGTGAAATAGTTTTTCCTTATATTCACATGGAGCTTCCTATGTATCTTCCTAACACTTGCCCTTTACATATTTATAAATATTAATGAGGTCACCCCTCAGTCTCTTCCAACATGAAGAGACCCAGATTCCTCAGTCTTTCCTCATAAGGAAGATGTTCCACTCCATCAACTTGGTGGTCCTGTGCTGGGCTCTTTCAAGGAATTCTATGTCCTTCTGGAACTGAAGGGCCCAGAACTGGACACAATACTCCAGGTGAGGTCTCACCAGGGCAGAATAAAGGGGGGAGAAGGACCTCTCTTGACCTAGTAGCCACCCTCCTTCTAATACACCCCAGGATGCCATTGGCCTTCTAGGCCACAAGGGCACATTGCTGGCTCATGGTCATCCTGCTTTCTACCAGGACCCCCAGGTCCCTTACACCTGCACTGCTCTCCAACAGGCCAGTCCCCAACCTATACTGGTACCTGAGGTTGTTCTTCCACAGATGCAATACCCTACACTTGCACTCTTCACTCATGTGCTACAAACAGCTTGCTTGAGTTGCAATTGGCTTTGCATAAGAATATTTCACATAACAAGAGGGAAAAATGATTCTTAAGCACAAGGGAAAAATTAAGAGGGAAAATCCAAGCTAAGACAGCCAGATGAGCGGTTAAAGGCTCAGACACCTTGATCTTGACACATCAAATAGAATACATCTACTTACATGCAGACTATGCCCTTCTCCCAAAGTACACACCCTCCTTGGTGCACAGATATCCAAGTTCAGATCAAAGCCTGCAAGGAATATTTTTTTTTGTCTTTCAACTACTTCCAGTCACTCCCTCCAGTCACCCTCACTCCTTCCTACATCCCCTGATACATCGGATACAGGGTAGCAGTTCAGATTCCACATTTAACACTGTACATCAGCAAAAAAAGACCGGGTAATAATTTCAGAAGGGGTAATTTTGGTGTGATACTGGAAATCAATCTTCATTTTAAAGGCATTAATTCCAGTAGCTATAAGACTGGCAACACAGACACTACTGCTGCAGGTACTCAGCAACAGTCCTGCCTAGGTACCCTGTAGCAATGCAAGCAATGGACTTTGTAACTAAGATTTATGGGACCCTTCTGCCCAGTAACCCCACTAGTGAGACAGTATCACTGCAGCAGATTTCCCAGAGAGGCTGTAGATATCCCATTCCTGGAAACATTCAAGGTCAGGCTAATTGAAGGTGTCCCTGCTCATTACAGGGACATTGGACTAAGTGACCTTTAAAGGTCCCTTCCAACCCAAATTATTGGGCATTGGACTAGGTGACATTTAAAGGTCCCTTCCAACCCAAGTTATTCTATGATTCTTCTACCCTACCAGCCTACCATCAAGATCAGAGACAGAGGACTATGCTTGCAGGCTACAGGAGCAGCAAATGGAGAAGCACCTTAGGGAGCCATACTTTTTTTTCCAGGCAAAACAGGGGAAAATCCTGGCCAGACTGATTTTGGTAAAAGCTGCAGACAGAGGAAGAAACTCAATAATTTGATTTGAGGTGGCTGGTCTCATTAAGGATACTGGAAGATCTATTGATGATGCTGGCTTAATAATTAAGAGCATGAAACTAAAACTTTGGGCCAAATTATGTTCCCATTTTAGTTCATTTAGATCTGTGAAAATTAATTGAATTACTCGAGATCTTCATCTACGTAATAAAGCCGGTCATTTTGGCTTCACAGCCTCTGAGTAGTCATTACAGAAGCTAAACCACAGACTCACTCCAGATGGCTTGTCTCTACAACACAGCATACATCCAAGGCACTTCACAGACTAATCACCTACTGATCATATCCCTTCAATTAAAAATTACTCAATATTTCCAAGTGCTGGCACCCATTTTAGAATTACCAGAGAATTAGGAAGTAGTTGGCCAATAAAATGCAGCTTTTCCTACATTACAGAACTGTCAGCTAAACCTTAACCAGTTCGGTAAGGCAGTATAGTTTATATCTGGCACATGGTGTATTTGGAAGTTTCTCCACCTCTACATCTGCTTTGGCAACAGCCTCAGTGGGACCAGCTGAGAGCAGAGATGAGCAGGGAAAAAGTGTTTCTTGCCCTACAGCAAGAATACAGATGGATACAGACGGAGAGAATTTTTAGAGCAATTTGATTCAATCAAACAGCAAAAACTCCAAAGGAAGCTCCAGCATCACTCCTTTTCAATGAAGCAGACCCAGGTTGATGCACATGTTGCCACAAATGAGAAGACACATGAGGAGAGAGCTTTGCTGAGAGGCTAAGTTCATCAGGTTTCACTCCCCCACTAAATTGTACATTTGCTTACATAGCTGTGACACTTACTCTGGTTTACATCAGGTGACTCATTGAACCACAGAATCATTTAGGTTGGAAAAGACCTTTAAGATGATCAAGTCCAGCCCTTAGCTTAGCACTGCCAAGTCCAAACACTCAACCATGTCCCCAGGTGCCACAACTGGACGTATTTTAACCTCCAGGTCTTTAACACCTCCAAGGATGGTGACTCAATGACTTCCCTGGGCAGCCTCTTATAATGATTGATCACCATTTCAGCGAAGAAAGTTCTCCTAATATCTCAGCTTTCCCTGGTGCGACTTTAGGCCATTTCCTCTTGTTCTATTACTTGTTATTGGGAGGAAAGACCAACACCCACCTGGCTACAAACTCCTTGCGTGTAGTTGTAGACATCAATAAGGTCTTCTTGCAGTAAGGGGCCCAAAATTGAACACAGTACTTGAGATGCAGCCTCACCAGTACAGAGTCCAAGGGCATGATCACTGCCCTAGTCCTGCTGGCAACACTCTTTGTGGTAGAAGCCTGGATGCTGTTGGCCTTCTTGGCCACCTGGGCACACTGCTGGCTCATATTCGTCTGGTTGTCAACCAACACCCCCTGGTCCTGTTCTGTTGGTCAGCTTTCCAGACACTCTTCCCCAACTTGGTGTTGTCTGCAAACTGACTGAGGATTCACTTGAACCCCTCGTTAAAATCTTTGATAAAGCACATATAAAAGTAGAGAGTCTTGGACCTGCAAAGATGATGATGACGTTGATGACAATGGGTTTTTTGATGAAATCAGAGAAAAGCATTGAGAGTTCACTACACAGTTTTCCAGACTCCTTATAAACAAAGGTTTTCTATTCTTAATGGAAACTGCTCAGAACACCTCTCACCAGCTATTTCAGTTTGAATCAATGAAGTCTCTTCTCCAGGAATAGTCATTAGCTCCTCCACTCTCTGCCGATAGACAGGCAGAGCTTCTATTAGTCATGGCTAACAACATGGAGCAACTAGCAATAAAGCTAAATTTCACCTTTGATGAAGACTTCCTTACTTATTTTTAAAGAAAAATAAGGGTATTCCCCAGTAAAACAACTATGCATAGCAAATTTGGTTCAAAATATTTAATGCCATGGCCATTCTTTGAGCTAGGAAAAGCTGGCTCAGCTCCACAGCAGAATTTGTATGAGATAATTTAACCAATGTGAATAAAATCTTCCTGAACTGCACCTTTTGGATAAGTCACTCATTTTTTTTTACTATACTGGGTGAATTATAGGCTGTAGTTATCCTACAATCTGCAAACATTAGACCCACTTCAGGGTCTAAACAACCTAAATAACCTTGTATGTGCCTTGTCATTTCCCTTTGTGAATACATCCCCCTAGTCTGCTGAGACAGTCATTTACCATCTCTTCCCAAAGACAGTAATTAAGACATTTGATTCAGTCACTCATGTACCCCATGCTTTTAGTGTTTATAAATATTAACAATGCTGATTGCTATATAGCACTGCCATAGTTTAAAGCCTGGAGCATCTCAAATAGTCACAGCAACGAGACAGTTATTGGGAAATGAAAGCTGACTACAGAATTCAAGAATAAAATGTTCAATTCTTCAATGTGGGACACTGCATGAGGTCATCCATCTTGCTCCCTGGTATTATATGGCTGTGTTTAGGTAGGTCAAACACTGTGCAAGTGTATCACTATACCAAAATTATGCTTTGCAGTAATTTGAGAATATAATATGCACAAGTATATAATGTACTGGTTTCCCTTAGAGCATCCCTACAAAAATGTGTATTCCGCTTTCTTTTCACCACAATACAGGCAGGTATGGCATAAGCACAGCCTTAAAAATGAGCACATAGACAAAATGTAAACAAAAAGCATATAGATTAGGAGCTGTGAAGCAGTTGTCCATCATGCTCTAAAGGCAATTTATGCTTTCCTATCCCAAAACTGTGTGTTTGCCTTTGGTACTTGTCTCAGCGAGCACTAGCTGAACTTGTGCTAATAAAGATCAATTTCCTTCACAGCAGACATGTATGCCATAGTCTTTATTGCAAAAATCCCAGTATTTTCAGCTAACAGCTTCACTCTGTTCTAGGTTGCAGACCTCTTCTTGCAGATACCACTAAGGACCAGAGATCTAGTGTACTAGCTTATTTTTACTTTACTGCTAGCAACTAGAGTGACTGCAGGTCATTAAGGAGACTTGTCTGGGTGAACAGCTTCCAGAATTGCAATGAAGTTGTTATTTAACATCCTCAGACAAAAGATACTATGCAAATAAAGAGCACAGTCTTGTACCAAAGAGGGTCCTCTGATTACTATCTTAGTCCAATAGAGGTAAATGGATTCTAGCCTGGGCTTTTGCAATACAGTTTCCTGGATAAAGAGCCTTTAGTTTAAAATAAGCCCTGCTACACAAGCTATAGTCCACTTAGCTTGACAAATTTAAACAATTAACCTGCAGGAAGCCAAGCTTCTTTTTCATCTTTGCAGGTCAGCTTCCTTGAGACAATGTCTGAAGTACAAATGGGCTTTCAGGGCCAGATTCTGATCATTCATTCAGCATGGTGTAAATCAGGAATAATCCTTTTAGAGATTAGTAGGAGGAAGATCAGATTCAGGCTCTTGGAATTAAGAACAAACCATGTGCTTGCTGGGCTTATTCTAATTCTGCTAAGTACAAAGCAGTTCTTTAGTACGTCCCCCTCCTGTTCTGTCTAAATCACTCTGAGCTGAGGAGCAAAGGAAATGCTGCTGATAACGCTCAGTGGAAGACATTTCTCACAGCAAAACACTTTTGCTCACAAAGTTATGAAATAAGCCTTGCAATTTTTTTAAAAAAAACAACCCAACAAAACAAAACAACAATAAAAAAACCTTCTTTAAATTACACAGGCAGAGCAAAATTGTGTTTAAAGATCCCTCCTGACCCCTGAACCATGAAATGAACTACACTAACCATCTTTTCCAAGAAAGCAACACACTTAATTACTTTGATTTACAGCATCTGTCTCTGTTTCTGGGTATATATCAAAGGAAAAACATAAGCAGAGCTTTTGCCTGATGCATGTAACATCCTCAGGAAGCATCTCGACAGGAATTTCAGCACTGTTACAAATTAATGTAATGTCAGCTGAAGGTCAGTCGCGTCCTTCCCCTGCCACTGTCTGCTCTGAAGGGTAAGGCAGTAAGGAAGAACAAACATGTTAGTGAGTACCTTGCTTATTTTAAGCTAAGATCAAAAACCAAGTCACCACCTTGATGAAACTGCGTCAGTGAGCAACCACACCAAAAGGATATAATTTGCCATCGTTGTGCTTGTGGAACATCCCTGCTATCACACCAGCTTGAGTGTGCACCTAGAGAATGCTAGTAAAAGAGGTTAAGATACAAGTCTCCATCCTATTTAGATCAAGATTCAGATCTCACAAGAGATGGGGAACTAAGATGTTACTCTCTGAGAAGGATAGCATGACCCTGCATAAATAATGTTCTCATTTTATGTGGAGTAGTTTACTCTCTACCATGATGCTTACATCATTTATGCCTCCCAAAATAGCACCCTGAGCATAATGAAGGACACATTTAATTCTAGAGGCTAGGTGTGTTGCTTCTTTTTTGCACCTCCTGAAAAGAAAACCCACCAATTTTAATTCCCCTAAAACTCAAGTCACTTTACAGATTCCTGCTGTGTGCCTTAAGGATCACCCACCAGGTTTGAAATCTTTTACCATATACTGTTGACAAGGATCCCTTAACCAATGGCCTTTGAGGAAAAAAAAATAAACACACACACAAAAAAAAAAAACCCAAAACCAGTCTTGAAAAAATCTCACGTTCCAGCATCTTTGGACAGGGCGCTGAAATTCAATAGGATCTAAAAGTAGATTCTCAAGGGCCGTCACACCTAGAAAAGCATTTCCTTTGGGAAGGGAAGGACAATTCTGTAAGAAAGAAGTTTTGTTTTTATTTACCTTCAAATGGACTCTAGGACAGATGACTGATGGAGCTAAGATCAGGACTCTGCTTACAGACTGAAGAGCTCTGTTAGCTTTGGGTAAGGAAACTACCATCAACAAGCCTCTTGATCTCAAGATTATGAGAAGTCACAAGCTTTGTAAGTCTCATTAAGCAGATGACAGCTTCAGCAATCGACTCCAACACATGTGCTGAGCAGCATCCCTATGCTGACTCAGAGAGAAGCATGCTACCCACTCTGTCTCCGTGAGATATTTTGGTCTTACCTTCAACAGTCTCCAGGTAATGAGCAGATCAAGCCCTAATGAGCTCATTAGATATGACAAGCCTATACTCAAGGTTACTGCGCACGACCCTATTCTCTCTTGGAGAAAGGTGAAACCGTCATGCAGCATTTGTTCCTGATGGAAGAGAGGATTCGAAACAAAAGAGAGTACTCAGTCCAAGATGCACAAACTCCTTAATTTCCTTGGAAGTCAATATTGTTTGTGCCAGCCAAAGTGATGCCGTCACGTACTTGCTCAGGAGTAGCAATCAGCTCAGAAGAGAGCATGGCAGCTGGAAGGGAAGATCCGAAAGATTGGTTCTGACAGCTATAAAAGCAAGAGAGTTTTTAATATTCAGAAAAGTGTCAGTGGCCTAATAACAGAATTTCCATCTTGTAGAGCTACACTTGTCAAATAAAACCTGATTAGATACAAAAGTATAAAAGGCATCTGGGCTTTGACAAGTTCAAAACAGTTTCCTTTGTAGAGGTGAAGGACTGTGAAGGAGATGCTTTTCAAAATGAGCAAGTCTTGCCTGGTTTTACCCTCAACTTGACCCTTGGGCACCAATGCCTGAATGCCACAGCTTTAATGACAAGGACATCAGCAGTGCAGGAGGTGCCAGTTTCAATGGCACTAAGTTCCACCATGTGGAAGAGTCGCCTTGAAAAGCCAGACAGTTTCTTCCAGGAGTGGGAAGGGTTACATGTAATGGTAATCCCACGCTCACTGTGTGCACCTCTGCCAAACAATCCTAAAATTCCTGTAAGAAGCACAGCAGGTTGTCCCACCTCCAATCTGTTCCATTAGAAGCTCTTCAAAGAGGACCCACACCAACATCTTCTGTGTATCACTCCCAGGAAATTTCCAAGCAAGATGATAAACACATAATTATTTTACTGGAAGACAACAGCTAGACTCTCATCATTTTCCCAACTCAGAGACAAATTGCTGTGGTTAGTGTCTCTGATAACAGTCTTGGGGGAGAGTTACACTTTGATGAAATGCTGTTTTCCAACATGAAGCTGTGCTGGAAGTTTTTCATACAGTAGAGAGAACCTCTAATTTTGCGTATGGTACAATAAATCAGGAGAATGATAGTTTGAGCAAAGCTTCTTTAAGAGTTCACACACACAAAAGGATGGAAAGTTGGATGTGTAGGTCATTGACAGCTCACCTGAAAAGGATCTACAGATACTTTACTGCTACACTAACATCTATCTCTTGGTCAGGCTTGTTCCCACAGGACAGCTGAACTATTTCTAGAATAATGACTTTAAGTGGGGCAAACTTCTTAGGATTGTTTGTCAATTAGTGTGATGACAGTCCCCACAAACAAGAGCTGGGTTTTTTAAGCCAGAGGGACAAAGGATTACTATCTAAACTGGGGTGGGAAAAGCTCTTCTCAAATAAACAATAGGCGCAGTGACCATGCTCTGCACTTCTGGCTTAATTTGGTAAAATTTTAGCATTACATTATTCCTCATCCAGAGCTTTTACAGCTACATGTAAAGGAAAAACATGTGTCCTTTTAAGCTGGCAGAACAATAAGCCTCAGCAGAGGAAGAGCAGCCTCTTCTCCTGGTGCTGTACAAAATGGAGACATTGCTCTCTGAAGGGCCTGGGATGGCAGTTCAAACCTATCGATTCTTTCCTGTCCAAACTTCTCTATTAAAAAAATCCCAGAATGAATTCTAATTACATAGCAACATCCTCTGTCGGTATTACCGCTCAGCTCACTATTGACAGGAGACTCTGGCCCTGCAGAGGCACAACTTACTCTAAATTCCTTCGTTTCATTGCTACTAGAAAATGTAGATCCACCTCTGCAATTACTGTATCATCTTGCATTTTTCAGCAACCTTTGAATTTTTTCAACAGCCAGCATCACTCTCCTGCTCCTTTGCTCTCTGGCTTCATCACAACTTATGTAGCAGCTCAAGTCTATTTTCTGTTTGAAGTGTTGGTCGTTTTACTCAGCAGAGTTACGGCTGTTATACACAGCAGAGCTTTGGAGAAGCTCCAGGTAGGGCACAAATCAGTGTCTTAACTGGGCACTTACACCCAGCATCGTTGGTGTAATTTAACTGTCTGAATTGTGAGCATTATGTCAGCTCACAGCAACACTTGGAGGACCAATCATAGAATCACAGAATGCTTTTGAGTTGGAAGGGACCTCAAAGATCATCTAGTTCCAATGCCCCTGCCACGGGCAGGGACACTCTCCACTAGATTATATATATTGATAATTTTTTTTTTCTTCTGAAAACTTCCATGATTATAAAGGACCACTAAAGAAAACAGAAGTAGGTGTCTCAGTTTCTGTCACAAGTATTTCCTGTAACCAGTGAAATTCCCACTTGAAAGACCTAACTCATCCCATTTTTTCTCACTCTGGAACATGCATCACAGTTGTCCAGTGTCATCAAATATTTTACAGTGCACATATACAACAGCTGAACAAAACATTTCCAGTTTCTCAAAGGGGCCAAAAAGCACCTGATTATCGCACACAACTATATGTATAGTTAAATAAATCCTATCAAACCTTAATGGGTGGCCTTGGGCAAAGTTTGCATGTAATCAGTATGCTTTTTAAAGGGTTTTATTTATTAGCTTGTCTCCCAGATTACACATGCATCTCACTGACCTAGCAAGCTCATGAAGTGGCTATTTGAGATGGCAGGATGGTTACGCTCCAGTGCCCCTCACAGTTGTGTAGCTGCTGCTATTTTACGCATCCTGCTATGATGATAGAGGCTTTCCATCTATCTTTTCTGGTTTGAAGCAGTTTTTAATTTTACATATCTGCTTCTGCATATTTTTGCAATATTCACAGGAAATCTGCTGTGACAGCCACAGAGAGTGAATGACACTTTATGCTCCTGTGCACGGTCTCAGGAACCAGGTGAGCAACAGCAGCGCACCAACAGCCACATGGAAAGAGCACCAAATTGCACAATCCTTGCAGCACCACGGTGATAAGCTCATTGCATTAGACAAAGCAGAAATACAGGTGATTTTTGTTGCATCAGCAGCGCTTTTGCATATTACTGATGACTCTGCTACTCAATGGAGTGGTGGATCATTAAAGCTGGCATTCCATCTCTAAAGCCCTTCTGCCCATGCAGTTGAAGATTTTCTTATACTTTCCCAGATTCAAAATCAAGTTGTTGGTCAAAAGGGCAATACTTATCTTTACTGGAGTCTCCACACATATTATAGGCTGAATTCAACCTCCGCAAAACCAAAACACTGAAGACTGAAGAACATTTCAGTGTCTACTCAGGGAAGAGAAATGTAGATGAAACTAGGAAAACTCTCCCCGAAGCTGTAAAAAAGCTGTGTGTGTCTCGCACACTTTTCATTCCTATGGGCACCTCTCATCAGCACATTGCAGCCATCACAGTAACAGTGGAGGCACGTTTTTCTCCTGGAGTCAAGATCTTGTAGCAAAGACATATCCTTTGGTCCCATGGCTGCACCTCCTGCTCATATGCTACCTGTAAATCCAGCAAAGAGTCCCAGTTACGCGGGTAAGCCACATGATGGGCATTTCTGGGGTGGAACAACCCCAGTTACCAGTATAGGTTGGGAACTGACCTGTTAGAGAGCAGTGCAGGTGAGATCTGGGGGTCCTGGGGGACAGCAAGATGTCTATGAGTCAGTGATGTGCCCTCGTGGCCAAGAAAGCCAATGGCATCCTGGGGTGTATTAGAAGGGGGGTGGCTAGTAGGTTAAGAGAGGTCCTTCTCCCCCTCTACTTTGCCCTGATGAGACCTCACCTGGAATGCTGTGTCCAGTTCTGGGTCACTCAGTTCAGGAAGTACATAGAACTCCTTGAGAGAGTCCAGCGCAGGGCCACCAAGTTGATGAAGGGAATAGAACATCTTCCTTATGAGGAAAGGCTGTGGGAGCTGGGTCTCTTCAGCTTAGAGGAGACTGAGGGGTGACCTCATTAATGGTTATAAATACGTAAAGGGTGAGTGTCAGGAGGATGGATCTAGGCTCTTCTCAGTGATGGCCAGTGATAGGACAAGGGGCAACGGGTCCAAGCTGGAACATAGAAAGTTCCATGTGAATGTAAGGAAAAACTTTTTCACTGTGAGGGTGACAGATCACTGGAACAGGCTTTCCCAGAGAGGTTGTGGAATCACCTTCTCTGGAGATATATTCAAGGCCAGTCTGGACGTGTTCGTGTGTGATTTGGTCTAGGTGACCTGCTCCGGCAGGGGGATTGGGATAGTTGATCTTTCAAGGTCCCTTCCAACTCCTGACATTCTGTGATTTCTGTAAGTGCAAAAGAAAGGAGCTGCCTTTTGCCAAAATTATAAAGCATCCTTACAGTACCCTTCCAAACTGTTGTCCTCTTTTTAGTTACATAAAAGAGACCTTTGATTTCCATATGATGTTGTACAAAAGCCAGTTTATGTTTGTTTATTGCTTTCCAAAGATAAGTTTTTGCAAGGGGCTGTTTAACTATTAACCTTTTAGAAAGGTTCATGCTTTCCACTCCCCCCCCCATGCACTTCTGTGTCGCTGTTACAGCATAATCTCCAGAGCACGAGAGAGAACATCATAACTTGTGTAACTTATTGCACAGGTTATGTCATTCTCAGCTGCTGAACTGTCTGTGCCTCCATGTCCTGCCTGCAAACTTCATTGTCCACTGGCAGCAGCTTGATCACTTAGAGATATTAGGTAGCCCTCAGCATTAACATCTTTAGTTTCATTCATCCGAACACTCATTAACAGGATTCAAGGCAAGCAAAAGTTCACTTCTGTTTTTCAGGATGATATTTTTATTGCTGGAATTAAGACAACTGTTTGAGAAAAGTGGCAGGTCTGTTTGTAAGACACAGTGAAGCCACAGGAGACCTGATCATACAGTCATTAGATCTCAATGAGAGCAGTTTTTATCTGAAAAGGAAAAGCAGAGGATGTGGGACAGAGAAGAGCTCAAGAAGGATTTCTAGTTCTTCTAATAAACATTAGATAGTGAAGCAGGAGAGATCCTTTCTTTACTTGAAATGCACAGAATAGCACCTGAAGAGAAAAGCTGTGTGAACCTTCTAAAGAATAACATCAATACAAAAATAGTTTCAAAGAGACAAGAAACAAAACCCCCAATTCGGGTATAATATCAGTATTACCACTGGCCAACATAAACTGTGTCAATGCAGGTCACATCAAATTCAGAGAAATCATTCTGACATCTCTGAAGGCAAGCTTTCTCCTTGGCTCTTTCAAAATGAGCAGTTTTGACTACCTGAGAATTTGAAAGAGACCTGGTATTAAGATTAAATGAACCAAAAACCAGGAATGTCTCACTTGATCAAAACCATATCTTGACCTGCCTTTGTTTAATTAAAGTTTGCTTCAATGCAATGTAGACCGATATTTGTCTCAGTTTTATTACCAAAAGGTGTTAGTCAGATCATCTGCACAGACTGATTTAAATCAAGATTAAAGCATTAGATGCATGGAGCAGTAGTGTTAGCAGCTGAAGTCTCACACTAATGCAGGCTGTATACCTGCCCAAGGGCATGTCATGTAAAAGGCATCGCTGCATCCCATCAGACTAAAGGAGTTTAAGATATAGGTGTGGATGGTCTTATCACACACTTACAGCTTTGGATGCACTGTAGGCTGACATAAAAGAGACTGTAAGGTCAGCTCCAATTCAAGCTACAGGTTGCCCTATACCATGTGCTTTACATATGACTATAAGAGTCTCAGTGTGAAATGACACAGGTCTCTGCTTCAAGACTAATCCCAGAGATTAGGATTCTGTAGGACTCAGACCGGTATATTTCAAACCCAGTATTCAGATGATATCTTTCAATTTCATCTATGGTTTTGCATGTCAGAATTTAAGCAGGGACCTTAAAAAAAAATCATCTAAATCTGGCTATGTGTAATGTGCATTGAATCTGAGCTCGACAGGGAACCTGATTCCCACCTAAGAAACCTGGAGGTGACAACTTATGCTTCCCTGGCAGGGTCATATTAACTGAGGTGGCAGGTTTGACAGAATTAGATTTCTTTGTCAAGCTGGTACAGTGCTGTGATGTGTCAACACACACCCCAGTCCAGATATGTACGATTAAGTCACTGATTAAAGATCCAACTTCCAGAAATAATGCAGTGTCCTTTAAAAGGCACAACCCCTGTTTTGTGTTGGTATACCACAACGTTAAAAAATATAAATAATTAAAAAGTCTACCAATTCTGGGTAAATGTCAGTGGCAATTAGCTAGTCCAGAGATATTTTTAAGTTGCTTCCAATTTAATGCCTCAGCTTCACTGCACCAGTTTTTGCTAGCAAAACAATCCTCCAAAGTGATAGATAAGGACTGATCCACCTCAGCAGAGTTCTGGGGATATCCAGAGTATGCATGGTCACCTCCATGCCTGTGTCAGGCACCAAGAAGGTGGTCATGTTTGGTCTCTGTAGGCTCTGACCACAGCTACTCCCTCCTTCACTCAAACCCTTTGGAGTGGAAAGCTACGGAGGGCTAAGCCCGCACCAAAAACTACTGTTGGGAGAAAGGACTTTCAAAGTAACCAAAAAGGTAGTATAAAAACCCCAAAGTCTGAGATGATGTCCTCAGAGCGAGAAAACCACACTTCAAACGTGTCACCAGACTCTGGGTCTAGCTGCTTACATAGCTCCGCTTCCGCACCCCGTAACACCAGCGATCAACCGATAGTGTTTTTATGAGGTGTGCAGGTTTCCTCTCAACCCCTGGAAATAAAACACACCCTCCTCTCTGCTCAAAGGCTTTGTTGTCTCCTTTGCAGAGCACTGGTCTTCTCCCAGGTGAAGCACTTGCACAGCCGTGCAGACGAAGTAACTTAAGAGCGCTTCAAAGCACAGCAGAGCCAGGAACGAATTGCTTAGCACCCTACTTCCCCCTTAGAACGGCTTTTTAACTATTACTGCAGCCTTTACAACTGATGACATCCCCAATGTTAACTCACACTTCAGAACAAGCTTCCTTTTGGTTGGGAGCTTCTTTTAAATAGAGGTCCCTGTCCATCAAGACCCCCGTTTTCCACACTTCACAGCTGTGTGGGTGCTGCACAGACCTGACCTACAGGAGCATTTTAAAGCTTTGTAGGACATTTTCCACAAAGTCACTTGAATTTGCTACTTGCAAACCAGAGCATGGGATGCTCGGCACCGGTGGAAAGAGGAGGTTAGGGTGAGAGTAAGAAAAGTGACAGAAAGGTGATGACAGGTCCTGTGTAGCTGCCGTTAATGGGTGCCCAGAGCCCTCCTCAGAACAGGAGGAGTAACATGAGGTATGAGACAGTTTCCATCTAAAGAACTTAACTCCTAAAAGAGGTAACCTATGTGGATGTGGTGGTTGAGCCTGGCTGGAGGCCATGTGCCCACCAGAACCACACCTCTCGGCTGGTTAGGAGACGAAAGTGTAATGAAAGGATCATGGGTAGAGATAAGGGCAGGGAGAGATCATTCAGCAGCTACTGTCATGGGCAAAACAGACTCTGACTTGTAGAAATTAGTTTATTACCAATCCAATCAGAGGAATGGGAATTAAAACTAAATCTTAAAACACCTCCCCTCTCCTTCCCAAGCACAGCTCTGCTCCTGATTTTTCTACCTCCTCCACACAAGCAGCATGGAGGGACAGGGAATGGGGTTGTGGTCAGTTCATCACATGTTGTCTGCTGCTCCTTCCTCCTCAGGGGAGGACACTTCACATGCATTCCTTGCTCCAGTCCCTCTCCTGGAAGACAGTACTCCATTAACTTCTCCAACAAGAGTCCCTCCCACGGGCTGCAGCTCTTCATAAACTGCTCCAGCGTCCACCACAGGGTCACAAGTCCTTCCAGCTAACCTGCTCCAGTGTGGGCTCCTCTCTCCATGAGACCACAGGTCCTGCCATGAGCCTGGTCCAGCATGGGCTTCCCACAGGGTCACTGACTCCTTCAGGTGTCTCCACCTGGTCCAGTGTGGGGTCCTGCAAGATTCTACCTGCTGCAGGTAGAATCTACTCCACCATCAACCTCCAGGTACTGCAGAGGGGCATCCTGCTTCACCATTGCCTTCTCCATGGGCTGCAGGGAAAATCTCTGCTCTGGCACTTGGACCACCTTATCCCCCTCCTTCTTCACCAATCTTGGTGCCTGATGAGCTTTTCTTCTCACATGTTCTCTGACAACTGCCCAGCTGTGCCACAACCTTTCTCCCTCCTTATCTATGTTATCCCAGAGGTGCTGCCACCATCACTGATGGGCTCAGCCTTGCCCTGCAGCAGGTCCCTCTTGGCTCTATAGGAAATGGGAGAAGCCTCTAGCAGCTTCTCACAGAAGCCACCCCTGCAGCGCCCCCCAGCTACCAACCTTGCCACAAAAACTTAATCTAGATAATAACATTATCTATTTCATAGTTTAAAGGGTAGCACCCAGAAAGCACATCTAGCTCCTGCAGGGACAATTCTTTTGCCAAATACAGATTTCAGATGCCACAGGAGATGCCCTAGACATCACAGCAACCTTCCTGGGGTCTCAAATACAACACAAGGAGTCAGAGACTCACATCCTTCTGGACCATCTCCAGAAGGCCAAGGCAGACAGTTCAGGGTAATTCAAGTGGCACTAAGCAACTATGTTTAAGAAGCAAATATCCCTGAAGCCTGATACGTGATTCTCAGTTCCCTGGAGCAGACACCTGTTGGGCAATACAGGTCAGGTATTTGGTGGGCAATGAGTTGAATCAATCTTCAGATACCAGGCTGGCCTAAAGGGACGTAGACCTGGTCTAGATGGGCTGCAAAGGTGTTTATACATCTCACCAGTGTGACTAGGCATACCTGCCTGCCAGGGCAGATGGCAGCTAACACCTTCCAAGGCTCACAGAAGCCTCTGATAGACTGTTGACTGCTGACAGAGGCACTATGGCAATAAAAGCAACAAAAACATTCACAAGAGCAATTTGTCTGAAGGTTCACGTCTTTCAAATTAGCGATAGTGCTCAGGAAACATCTGTATGGGGCAAGGAAATTGCTCTGTTGTAATTCATTCCACTCCGATGCGTGAGCTGACAGATAGCCCTACTAAAGTTGTTTTTAACTTGTATACCTCTGACTTACTCAGATTTTCTTCTAGCAGCTAACAGGCATAACACAAACATGACAGACAGAATTTGATTCATTTAGGCAGGACTACATACTTCAGAGAGGGGCAGAGGTATCTCTGCCACACTCCCTTCATTCAGTGGAATTTACACCCATGCTTTAACCTGTATCAGTAACCTCAGATGAGTCAAAAATGCAGCTGCTTCTCTTCTTACAAGCTTGAGTCTATGCAGGCTGTTCAGCAACTATTTTAATAGAAATACTTATATCAGAATTATTAGTACAAAGCTAACTGAGCTTGCACTGAAAGGTTTCATCAGAGTATCTTGAAAGTGGGGCTGCCTATTAAAAATACTTCTTAAACTTAAGAAGCACTCCTAGATAAAAACAAATAGCTTCTGGATGCTGAGGTTAGTCATGTTCTATGCTGCCATCATATTGCCTTTGAGAAAAAAATAAATAAAAAGTGTGCTGCAAAGGAAAGGGAAAGGCCAGGAAGGAAGGAATTCGTTTGAGGAAAGGCTGAGTGAGCTGGGGCTCTTCAACCTTGAGAAGAGAAGACTGAGAGGGAATCTGATAAATGTTTACAAATATCTGGTGTGGGAGACAAAGGGAGATGGCCAACCTCTTCTCAGTGGCCTGTGGGGACAGGAAAAAGTGCAATGGCCACAAGTTGGACCACAGGAGGCTCCGCACTGATGTGAGAAAGAACTTTTTCTGGTGAGGGTGACAGGGCACTGGAACAGGCTGCCCAGGGGGGTTGTGGAGTCTCCTTCTCTGGAGACATTCAAGACCGTCTGAATTGTGCGACCTGCTCTAGGAAACCTGCTTTAGCAGGGAGGTTGGACTCAGTAATCTCTAGAGGACCCTTCCAACCCCTTCAATTCTGTGATCTGCTTCATCACCAATAGAGGTGCGATGTTACAGGTGAGATACTGTTTGTCCTACACTGCCTTCTGCAAAGTATAGAATATGTAGAAGAAATAGAAAATTAAGTGTGGTATGAGAAGGAAAACAGTTAAAGAAACTTTGCATGTACTGTACGCAGAGTTCCCTCAGCCATGAAAAGCTCCACCAGGTGGTGGGATTAACAGCATTTTAAATTTACTATGGATCTGGATTAACTTACTCCTTTGCTTTTTAAGGCTCACTTCTGCTTCACCCCACATTTGAAAACACTTCTAAAATAAGGCCTTAATAAAAAGGTATTCCTACTATCATTTAACAGCAGCATTTGCAATGCATTTGGCATAAATGATGCTGTTATAATCTAGAAGATGGAACTGCCATCTGTATGACCTAAGTTCCCCTCAAATTACTCTCAGTTTTACATAAACAGCAGCAACAAAAAAAGCAAATTGATAAAAAATATAAAATTATGTTTAGTTTTAAAAGATATATTCAGGTGCTATCACCATTATTAATATCATCAAGTTTGGAAGAAAAACTGCAAACAAGGCTGGCAAGTTCCTTTCTGGCCGCAATGTGTGAAAAATTCATATAACCAGGGCAACTCGCTGCCTCCGCTGCACAATCAGACCTTGCACAAAGTGAGCAAGGCAAAAGAATAAGAAATTGGATTTTTCTCTTCTTTTGCTCTTTCTGAGACTATGCTCCTTCACGCTAATAGCGGATAGGTAAAATTAATGTATATTCAACACAAGAAGTGTGCTTAAAAAAATTAGTGGTAGTTTCAAAGCTGGTTTGGCAGCGTCGTAGAGCAGGACTTCGTCTTTCTGGAGGCACAGGATTTAAACCTGCTGCAGCTGAAAATACTGTCCTCCAGCAGCACCAAAACAGAGTAAATGAAGTGAGAAATTGGCAGAGGAACAGAGTGCCAAGTTCACCATAGTCCTACACTACAGTGAGGTTTTACTGTTTCCAGGAAAATCAAGAAACCCTTTAATAAATAAATCCACCTTTTGTGTTCACATCCAGTCCCTCCCCCACCCTCAGCCACCAACGGAACATGTGTTCAAACAGATTAAAAACTGTCAGGTTCCCAGATGAGCACAGAAAGGACCTCAAGTGCAGCCATGCCCTGCAGATAACCATTGTGCCCTTACCAGAAGAAGGAAAGAGGACCCGGGGCCAACCCTAACTTTGAACATGAGAGCAGCTCTGTCGAGGCATTACTACAGTGGGTAGAGAACCGTCGGCTTTGGATCAAGTCACAAAAATTGAGGGGGGTGAATGAATCTGCTGCAGAAGGCACTGGCTGGCATGGATGGCATGGGATGCTATGGATGTAGCAATCCAAATATTTCCAAGCAGATGCTTCCCACAGAGCCACCCCTCCAGCTAAAGCCGAGTAAATAAAATACAAGAGGAGTGTGCTGCTAATTGAGTGTCTTCAGAACTGCCAAGAGGCAGGAAGACTCCAGTTAAAGGCAACTCTTCATTTTAACTTATGTCACTGAATCTTCATTTTAACTTATGTCAGTGAAGAGCACCAACGTAAATGAACTCCTGAGGACAGGATCAAAGTAGAATAGGGACTCTCTTCTTTATATCCTTGAATTTCCTGTCTCTTTTCCATGCTGAAATTTAATTTCCTTTTCAAAGAGAGCTTTTGGAGCTTATGAAAATTGACCCAAAAGATTACAAGGGCTTTGTCACCCCTCCAATCTCTCCGAAAGATCCATAATTAGGGAGGTTTTTCCTTTAACATGTGTGCCCAGCAAGCAAATATATAATTCAGACTTACAATTACATGAATGAGTTAATTCAGTGTATTGGATACATACAAGCCCAACCGTTACAAGGAGTTGAAAATTCTTATGTGTCTCAAATGAGTAAATATACATAGAGGCTTTTTTCCCCCCCCCCAGTTTGTTTTCATTTATGTCAAAAGTAAAATCAATCACAGTATTGGGATGTATGTTTGCTATAGAGATAAATGTGTAAAGTGCAAGAAAAGAAACACACCTAACAACCAAACTGCTGACCTCAAAGATTATTTATACTCTAGTGGAAATTAATTCTGCAAGCAGAGATGTGCGAGCGCGTACCTAGGACATACAGTCTGCTTTTTTTTTTTTCCCTACCGCCTTTCCTCTCTCACAACATACGCAAAAATTAAATACAATAAAAATATAATAAGCAGGATGCAGGACTCGGCCAGGCTGGTCGTGTGTCCCGTTCCCCCCCACCCTCCAC
>VXBZ01003310.1:114577-175776 GCA_013399135.1 Heliornis fulica
GGGGGGGTGTCCGTGTGGGTGGGTGTCACGGCTGCCAACGCTAAGTTCTCCCCTGAGCTGCGCCGAGGTGAAACCCCCGCTCTCAACGTGACGTGCCGAGGAGGTCAGCACGCAGCTCTTGGCGTGGGCTCAACCCCACCCGGGACCCCAGAGAGGGTCACGGCAGGGATAGTGGGAGGAAATTCGGTGTTTCCCAGAGGAGAAAACGTATGATGCCACATTAATAATGAGGAAGACAGCACACAGCATGTAGTATCTGCTTTCTGCCCCTCATCAGACATTTTTAAGGTGACCACAAAAAAGCTGTAGAATTAAAAAGGATACAGTGTCATTAAAGAATAACCCAGACAGATAAATTTAACTGATAAAGTGTCTGCTAAAACTATGTAACAGCATCGTGCTGGCTTTTTTTTAGTGTTGATGCGTAAGGGCTGGTGCCAAGAGGAGTGGTGGGGAGGTTCCCGCAGTCCCAAGGAAGCACATGGTGTCACTGGTCTCTTATCTCCCCATAGGCAGCACAGTGAGAGTCCACAGCACATATGAGGGGAGAGAACGTATTTCTGAGCTCTGAAAAACATGCTCCTCAACACCGGACAGCCGGTGCATAGCTCCCCTTGCAGAGCAGATGAGTTTGTAGGTTATTAATCTACTTAGTGACACTGCCCACGTTGTTTTGTTGGTTTATTACATCCAGCACAACATACATCCAATGGAAAACTGTAACACACTACGTAGGAGCTGTAAGTCATCAATCATCACTGAGCTTGTTTCCATAGAGTTATATTAGTAAAAGCTTAAGTGTTAATTTAGACCGGTGTCACATCGTGTACTGCACCGTGCAGATATTTGCATTCGGGTGTGAGTACCTGTGAGAGGCTGAGCTTCCTGCTTAAGGACCATAAACCCATCCAAAACCTTCAAGGGACTCAGCCCATCACTAAATCCTGCCCCTGGGTGCTGCAGAGCAACATAGTATTATGTCCCTTATAAACAGGGCTTGGAAGGGATTGAATCTGAAGTAACCAGGGTAAAAAATCCAGACTTGATACAAGAAATGTATCCACACAAGGAATTACTGTGTGAACTGTATTAAATAGCAACTCTCTCCCTTTTCCCTAAAGCAGCTTTGCACTTTGTTGGAGGTGGGATAGGGCCCTTGAGGAGCTCAGGTTTGGTCACCCGTGACAGTTTCTGTAACCCTCCCAACTTGATACTCGCATAACTTCAGGGTAATTGACTGAATTTGCTGCTTCATTTCCTTGCAGATGATTGTGGGTGAGTGGATCTGTTTATGAAAGAGCCACTGGGGAACGGCTCACCAGCAAAAGGCTGTGCACCAGGTTTGGAGATCTCTCCCAAGCAATTCTGAGGTGGCAAAGGGAGTGAAAGGATGATGAGGGCTCCAAATTATATTCTATAAAAGCAACAGTGCCCAGGGAAGGAAAAGTCTGAGGCCCCTGCATTTCACTAGCTGATGTACCACACCTGGTCTATCCATGAGTTTAAGAGAAAAAGGCTGATTCTAGTAAAGAAGGTGATTTCTCATCATACAGTATCTAAATTTTACTAGTGTATCTATAGGCCTGTCAGGGAAAGCACCCTGCACCCAGGAGTGTCCTAATGAGTGATTGTTAACCAAGATGACACCAGAACAGGTTTCCTAGAGAAGCTGTGGCTGCCCCCTCCCTGTCAGAGCTCAAGGCCAAGTTGGATGGGGCTTTGGGAAACCTGGTCTAGTGGAGGGTGACCCTGCCCATGACAGGGGGTTGGAACTATATGAACTTTGAGGTCCCTTCCAATCCAAACCATTCTGTGATTATATGACGACAAGGAGAAGGAGATAACATGAAGTTTTCTCTGCATTCTTATCCTATCTCTGCATCATTTCCCTGGAGTAAGCAAGGGGTAAGATATGGTGCACTTCTCTGAACAACCACACTAGCTTTGGTTACAAATTTCAAGGTGGAGATACAGGAGAGAGTTCTGCAGTGGCTGGTTTTGGTCAGAAAAGCTACTTTCATTAGAGCGAGGCACAATAGGAGTGTGCCTGCCCTGGAGATGCCTCAGAAAGGTGTGACACATGCTGATGATACTAAACTGGGAAGCGTGGCTCACACACCAGAAAGCTGCACTGCCATTCAGCAAGATCTGGACAGGCTGGAGAATTGGACAGACAGGAACGTATGAAGTTCAACAAGGGCAAGTGCAGGGTCTTGCACCTAGGGAGTAATAACCCCAGGCACTAGTACAGGTTAGCTGTTGATCTGCTGGGAAGCAGCTCTGCAGAGAAGGATATGGGAGTCTTGGTGGACAACAAGCTCTCCATGGGCCAGCAATATGCCCTCATGGCCAAGAAGGCCAATGCATTAGTGCATTAGGAAGAAAGTGGCCATCAGGTCAAAGGAGGTGATCGTCCCACTCTACTCTGCCCTGGTGAGGCCATATCTGGAATATTGTGTCCAGTTCTGGGGTCACAGAATCACAGACTGGTCTGGGTTGGAAGGGACCCCAAGGATCATCAAGTTCCAATCCTCCTGCCACAGGTAGGGCCACCAACCTCTAGGCCTGCATCTAGGGCTCCATCCAGTGTGGCCCTGAACACCTCCAGGGTTGGGATATCCACCACCTCCCTGGGCAGCCTATTCCAGCACCTCAGCACTCTCTCCATAAAGAACTTCCCCCTGATATCCAATCTAAACCTTCCCCACTCTGGCTTCAACCCATTCCCCCTTGTCCTACCAATTATTTATCCTTGGGAAAAGCTGTTTCCCCTCCTGTCGATTCACTCCCTTTAAGTACTGGAAGGCTGCAATGGGGTGTCTGTCCATCCCCAGCCTTCACAGAAACACAGAATCACAGAATTTTAGGAGTTGGAAGGGACCTCGAAAGATCATCTAGTCCAACCCTTCTGCTGGAGCAGGATCACCTAGATTAAATCACACAGGAACATGTCCAAATTGGTCTTGAATGTCTCCAGAGAAGGAGACTCCACAACCTCTCTGGGCAGCCTGTTCCAGGGCTCCATCACCCTCATGGTGAAAAAGTTTTTCCTTGTATTCACATGGAACTTCCTGTATTCCAGTCTTTTCTCCAGGCTGAACAGGCCCAGGTCCCTCAGCCTGTCCTCATGGTGGAGGTGCTCCAGCCCCCTGATCATCTTCATGGCCCTCCTATGAACCCTTTCCAACAGCTCCACATCTTTCTTTTATTGGGCAACCCAGATCTGGACACAGTACTCTGGATGGGGCCTCATGAGGGCTGAGTAGAGAGGTCCACAGAGAGGTTGTGGAGTCTCCTTCTCTGGAGATAATAAAAACCTGCCTTCACACAATCCTGCAGAACTCCTGATTAGGGGTGTTGGACTAGATCTGCAGAGGGCTCTTTCAACCCTGACTGCTCTGTGATCCTGTGATGACACAGTAATACAATTGGAGCACAGAGAAGTCACTCAGGTCTCTGCAAACGCTTGGCTATACCAGGAACAGAGAAAAAGACCAAATTCTCCTGAAAGAGCAAGTGTGGAGCCTATTTCTTTTCATTATATTAGTGCTACACTCGGTTAACTCCTTTGGATACTCTCAACTTCACCGACACACCCCAACAAGCAGACAGGTAGCAAGAACTCTCCAATAATGCCATGGTAATTACAGCAGGGTCCAACCTGGAGGGATGGATCTGCTCCCCTTTATACTGTAGCATTTCCCTAGCAAGTAATTTAGATGGTTTTGGGAAGGAATCCAGGATTGTTTCACAGACAGTTTCCTCAACAGCTCAGTGAATATGAAATAGTTTGAACTAACCATGCAAATCTCACTTGTCTTCTTATGTAGAAAAACAATATCTATTCTAAACTCTGGGCCAGGGCTTTCAGCTGCTGATGGGGGATAGCTATGCAGGCATCAAAGGAGCTGTATCAGCTTTAGCCAAGTAGGGATCCAGCCCTTTATTCCCATTTTAAGATTCAGAAACTCTAAGTAAAGCATTTTTTCTCTATATTTTTAAGTAGTCAGTATTTTGTTTTACGGCTGTTCTCTCAGTGGTTGAATTGTTTCTTATAGTCAAAGTTTAAAGGCCCTTCAAGGCTGAAGGAATTAAAAATGAATAATTTAAAGCCGGTCTATGATGCAGAAGTTTTAACATATGTTTTACAGGCCATGTGGAACAATTTTTTTTTTTTGGTCTTGTCAGTAGATATTTTTACAAACATGCTGTGCTGGAACCAAACCCCTTTTTTTTTTTTTTATTTAAGACTCAGGTTTGAGCCCTCCTGTGCATCGACAGAGTGGCGCGCTGTAGTCTACAAGCCATAACAAGGAAATCATTATCACTGTCCCCGATCAGAAAAGAGGAGGAATGAAGCAATCTCACCACCATCTCTTACATCAGTAAACCAGATGTGGGCAGAACTGTGTTTCTCCCATCCCCAAGTAGAGACAGAGGAGCTGTATTTTTTTAACCTAAAGCTATGAAAGGGATGGACAAAGCTGGACTGGAGGGACTGAAGTTGGGGTTTTTTGCCAATCTCCCGTTAACTTCCTAAACAATGTAGTGCAAGGAACAGCCACTATTGGCAGTTTTAATAGGCAGCAATAATTTCTGGTAAATAACCAATGATTCACCTTTTATGGATTTAATTTCTCGTCCCTTCCTAACTCCTTGCAAGAGCAAAGGGAGGAGGCACCTACTCTGGGGATGCTCAAAATCAGACCAGGTTTCAGCCGTACAGACTTTTCATACTTCTCCTTATTTTCCCGGATTGTCCAGCTTTTCATTTCTATTTTATAGTTATGCCAGATTTGCAATTAAAAAGAAATAATTTTGATTATTTTAAAAGCTCTTTGAATGCCAAATGAATTTCACATATTTCGGCAAGATGTCAGGTTAGGCACTACACAGGGAGAGTGCAGATTTGGGCTTGTGTTTGCCCTCCCCTCATTTGCTCTCCCTTCAGTAGGTAATCTGTCATCTTTCAAACAAGCCAATTGCCATTGTGTCTGGGCCAAGAAGAAGCTAAAATAGAAAATCAGCATTTGGTGTGTATGCACTTGCCAAGAAGCTATTTCTTCTTGCCTTTGTAAATAAATTGTCATTCAGAAATGGTTGGCTTGCTCTAGAAGATGTGCTAAGTGCTACCACTGCAACTTGCTCCCAACAGGAGCAATGAGGAGACGATCCAGGAGTGTGGCCACCTAACATCCCATCCCCAGCTCACCCCACTAGTCCTGTGGAAGGGGAACACTCTTTGCACAGGGAAAAATGTCTTTGGATAACTGCTGTCACAATTGTCATAGTAGGAGTGATGACTGACCTTGCAAGTTATATCCTCAATCCAGGGCCAAGCTACATGTAGGTGGATCCCTTTACAAGGTGATTTACTGGTAAGTCTACATATTTTTTTGTAGCTAATCATTCATGTTTATTATGTGTGTGAGAGATGTGTTGATAGGCATGAAGAGCTGTGAAAGGAATTAAATACCACACAAAAACTTTATACCTCTGAAGAGGATGAACTGCAAATGGACTCTACACAATGTATTTATTCTGTTTGATAAGAAAGGCAGATGGTTTATATATATGTTATCTCCACTGAAGAGACTTTCTGTTTGAACATGTAAGAGCACTACCCTTATTTTATGGAACTTCAGAAACTACTGCATTATGCAAAGTAAGAACAAATTTTTGAAGCTATCTGATGGCACCTGACATTGCCATAACTGATAGACAGCTTTTTCTTCCTCAGTTTGGTCTTCTTGGATTTGACTCTGTGTAAGCCCTGCTAAGCAGTAAAGAAAACTTCCCTGTGTTATGAACACTGTTTTTAGCAGAAATCCAAACCAGAGCACCTTACCAACTACTATGAAGAAATTTAACTCTACCCCAGCCAAAACCAGCACATTAACCATCCCTTGTTCCATACTATTTACATCATGCTTGGGTACCTTACTATTCAAAATAGCCTCATACCACCACCCTCATCACCCCTAGTCTATGGACCACCTGTGTGAAATGTCTTTAAAATGTCCATAAATATCCACTAAGTTAATTTATCCCATGAATTTGGGCTCCATCCATTATGGTGGTGACTCAGGAGAGGAGAGGTGTGTAACATGGAGTTATTTGACACCAAACCAACTCAGGTTGGGTCACTGCTCCACTTGCACTGTTTATTGTAAGGCATGTCCTAGAATCATAGAATCGTAAAATATCCTGAGTTGGAAGGGACCCATAAGGATCATCAAGTCCACCTCCTGGCTCCACACAGGACCAGCCAAGTCAGAGCATGGGACTGAGTGCATTGTCTAGGTGCTTCTTGAATTCAGTCAAGCTGGGTGCTGTGATCACTTCCCTGGGGAGCTGTTCCAGTGCCCAACCACCCTCTCAATAAAGGACCTCTTCCTAATATCCAATTCAAACCTCCCCCTGCCTCATCTTCATATCATTCGCTCAGGTTCTATCACTGGTCATCAAAGAGAGGAGATTGGTGCCTGCCTGTTTGCACCCTCTCATCAGGAAGCCATAGAGATGAGGTTCCCCCTCAGCCTCCTTTTCTCCTCCCTTTGTTCAGGTGGTTCCTGCTACAGTACTTCAGGTAACATGCAACTCAAATCATGTGTTACTACAACTTAAATGTATTTCCATTACAATCTTCACCACTGGTCCCCTTGGGACAGGTTAACTCCTGCCCTTGACTGTAGCCTGACAAGCAACAAAGGGCTCCTGCTACAGTACTTCCCACAACATGCAATTCAAGTGCCAGTTACAACAATTTAAAGATATTTGCATTACAGTCCTCACCCTGGTCCCTTTGAACCAGATCAATTAGCCACCAATAATTTCCTGCAGAACAAACAAATAGCATAAACACATAAAATGAGGATAAACGTAAGTAACTATATGGAAATGAGGTAGATATAGTATAATTTTTAGGTGTTTCATGCACATGTAGCATGTTCAATCTCCCTAGCATAAATGACCCTTCAGGCAATTCAGGCATCACCTATGGTGTCACAACCATAAATTTCACCCGATTTACCTTTGTGCACCTTGATCCCATAATGCCTTGGGCAGCTTCTATTTGCAGACAATTCACCTGAAGATCTTCAGTTTTTCCCAAGAAAGGACTTGACAATGTGTCCATTAACTGTTTTTGAAGAGCGATGGGTTGACCCTGGCTGAAGGCCAGGTACCCACCAAAGCTGCTCTACCACACAGTTGAGGAGCACCTCAGCTGGACAGGGAAGAGAAGATATAATGAAAAGCTAGTGAGTTAAGGACAGGGAGAGATCACCCATCAACCACCATCACCAGAAAAACAGACTGAACCAAAAAAACCCTCCCCAAAATGAAGTTATTACACAATCAAAACAGAGTAGGATAATGAGAAATAAAAACAATCATTAAAACACCTCCTCCCACCCCTCCCTTCTTCCCAGGCACAAATTCACCCCTGAGTTCTCTACTTCCTCCCCTCAAGCAGCATAGGGGGATGGAAAATGGGTGTTGTGGTCAATTCATCATGTGTTGTCTCCCTTCTCCCACTGCTTCAGTGAGAGGTCCCTCCCACAGGAGACAGTCCTCAATGAACTTTTCCAATGTGAGTCCCCCTCCATGATCTGCAGGTTTCACAAACTGCTCCAGCATGCGTTCTCCACAGGGTCACAAGTCCTTCTAGCCAACTTGCTCCAGCATGGGCTCCTCTCTCCATGGTGCCACAGGTCCTGCTAGTAGCCTGCTCCAGCACAGGCTTCCCATGAGTTTACATCCTCCTTCAAGTGTCTCCATTTGCTCCAGTATGGGGTCCTGCATGGGCTGTAGATAGATTCTTTACTGCCCATCATCTTTGAAGGCCTTCAGGAGGACAGCCTGCTTCACCATGTTCTTCACCAGAGGCTGCAGGGAAATCTCTGCTCTGCCACCTGGAGTACCTCTTCCCTCTCCTCCTTCACTGACCTTAGTGTCTGCAGTTTCTCACATCTTCTCACTTCTCTCTCTGGCTACAAAAGCTGCCACTCCTTTGTTTATTTTTTTCCTTCTTAAGGATGTTATCCCAGAGATGTTACCACCACCACTGCTGGGCTCAGCCTTGGCCAGCAGTGGTCTTGTCTTGGAGCTGACTGGGATTGGCTCTGTCAGAGATGGGGGAAGCTTCTGGTACCTCCTCAGAGTAGACACCCCTGCAATACCCCTTCTATGAAACCTTGCAAGACAAACCCAAAACACAAAGTAATTAGTATCGTTTATTTTATTGCATTTCAGCTGTCCCTCAAGACAGTCAGGAATAAACTGGATGGGGAAATTAGACTTAGGCACAGAAAATAAATGCTGTTGATTAGGCTGAAGTGTCTATTAGGCGTGTGTTTGAGTTTCCAGCCCACAAGAAGAATAGCAAGCAAAGCCTGTTAAAGAAACATTTTGACAAGAATGCATTTTTTCTGTGGCTCAAACAAAATAAATATAGTAACAGAGAAGAACCTTTTCAAAGTCAGGCTTATGTGCTTGTCTGATCAGGACCAGCTAACCGTTTCATCTCTTTTGAATGTCAAGGAATCACTCAAACTGTGCCACTGTGCAGTTTTCAAGACATGTGGGGTTTTTCTCAAAGGACATCTCACACATACCAAAGGCTGTACAAGCTGCATTAAGTTAAACATACTATCAAAACAAAATACTAATGACATTTGGAGGTTATCCTCTGGGAAAATGATGAGTAAAAGAATGAACCACACCTGGCTGATGTAAGTCACATTGCTTAATTTTGTATGGAAAGGCTTTTATGCTGAATGGTAAAACAGCAATATAATAAGATACTTAGGGTAGAAAAAGATTTTTTTTCTTGACAGTTATAAGAGTTAAAATAATATTGTGTGGCTCTTTTGAGCTGCTGGGACTGGCTGAGCAAGGATAAATGTTGTGGACAGTGTTCCTCCAGGAAGGGATGGTGAGCAGCTGTGCTGAAGTAATGCTGAAGATCTGCTGTTAACCCACAGTTTAGAACCTGGTGTAGGACAGATTATCTGAGATGTTACTAGAAGAAAAAAATAGGACTGGAAACAAATTTCCCAGTTGTAGATTGGAAAATACTTAGGCCACATTTTTTCTGCTAGCAGAATTCTTCACTAAAGCAGCACAAAGTCAGCTGCTACGCTGTTTAGATCTGGTTCTAACAGAGTTGTGGCAAGAGCTTGTCATCAAAGATGACTTTGGAGTAACTGATCATGACATTTTTCCACTCAGGTTGCATGGTGAGATAAACAAAAGCAAGAATATAGCTCCAGTTCCCTGATTTCAGAAGAGCAAAGTTGAGTAAACTAAGGAGTTATTTAAATGATTAGGGATGAGAACTGGACAAAAGACTTCAAGGACTTGAAAATGGTCTTTCTACAAATCATACAGGTGCTACATTTTGAACACAGCCTACATCTAAAAATTCTTTTAAAAAAATTATTAGAAAAATAGAGAAAAATTAATGTAAGCTTAATACAGTGTGGTTTTAGTGTATATTTAGAAAGAAAAAATAAAATCTGAAGATAAATACCAAAAAAGGAAAATCTGTGTTTACCAGATATAGAACAAAAAAAAAGATTTATTAGTAAATTTATTTGAGACAAGAAGTTGATGTTGTAGGTTGTATTTACATAATCTTTGATTAATCAGATGAAATGGTGCTACTCAGGCAAATTGGCGGTTTTCTTAAAAGCTAGGGATGAAAGAAAACTGGTAGTCCAAAGGTCATGTGGGTAGAGCATGAACTATTAAAACTTGCAGAGAGAACCTTTGATACTTTATCTAAAAACAGATTAAGAATTACTTCACAAAAAGATAAGGGAACTTTGGACTTTTCCTAATCTACCGTCTCACTGGTTCATTTCTTTTGCTTGTTGTTGAGGTAGAGCTCAATGAGATAGAGAAGTGCTTGTGGATGCTGTCGTGCTAGAAGATTGGGGGGGAAATACTTCTGAAGGGTCTCATAGGATCTTGTGGGAACTTTTCAGAGGAGGTAATGCTGCTGATCCCCCTTCCAAAACCTTCTCATGTCACTCTAGGAAGCAATGGGGGAGAACTTCAGATTCCTCCCAGAGGTTTGAGGGAGGGCTCCTCTAGAAAAGTGATGAGTCAGAAAGCCCAGCTGAATGGCCTTTATAGCAACACACACAGCATGAGTAATAAGCAGGAAACTGTGATGACCTTGGAAAATTATGACTTAGTTGTGATCATGGAAACATGATGGGATGATTCCCATAGCTGGAATGCCCCTGTGGAGGAGAATCACCTTTTTAGAAGGGATAGTCCAGGTAGGAAGGGTGAGGGAGTTGCCCTCCATGTTAAAAAGTGGATAGACACTGAGGACCTCCCTCTGAGAAGTGACCAGGAGCAGGTTGAGAGTGTTGGGTCAGAATTAGGGCTGGGACTAATAGGATAGGATGGAGAGCTGGTGATAGGGGTCTACTACAGACCACCTGATCAAGGGGAGCCTGCTGAGGAGGCCTTCTTCCTTCAGCTGCAGGAGGCATCATAATCACAGGCACTCATCCTGATGAGGGATTACAACCACTCAGATATCCGCAGGGAAAAGCACATGGTGAGCTGCAAGAGGTTCAGGAGACTCCTGGAGTCCATAGATGATAACTTTATGGTTCAGGTATTTGGCAGACCAACCAGAGGTGAAGAGCTGCTGGACCTGGTGCTCACCAATGTGGGAGAGATCATTAAAGGTGTTAAGATTGGAGGTAGCCTGGGCTGTAGTGACCATGCCCTGGTTGAATTTGTGATCTCAAGGAATTGTGGGCCTGGCAAAGAATGGGATCAGGACCCTGAACTTCAAGAGAGCAAGCTTTAGGCTGTTTAAGGAATTGTTGGCTGAGATCTCTTGGGATGAGGTCCTTAGACAGAAACATTGAGGAAAGCTGGCTAGTCTGTAAGGATGCCTTTCTGAGAGCTCAAGAGGTCTCTGTCCCTCAGAATAAGAAAGTGGACAGAGGAGGCAGAAAGCCAGAAGGGCTGGGCAACAACCTGCTGGTCAAACTGAGGGAAAAGAAAGGCAAGTACAAGCTGAGGAAACAAGGGTGTGTGTCCTGGAGAGAATACAGGGATGCTGCCTAGACTTGCAGAGATGGAATCAGGAAAACCAAGGTGCAGATGGAACTGAACTTGGTGAGGGATGTTAAAAACAAGAAGAAGGGATTTTACAGGTACATTGGCCAGAAGACACCAGAGGTCAAAGAGAGTGTATCCCCTTTAATGAATGAGAAAGGAGAACTGGCTGCAACAGATGTGGAGAAAGCTGAGGTATTGAATGAGTTCTTTGCCTCGGTCTTCACTGGCAGCCTGGATTCTCCTATTTCTCAAGTCCCTGAACCTCACATCCCTGAGCCTCTGGTGGGAACTGGGGGAGTAAATCCCCTCCCACTCTAAGGGCAGAGCAAGTCCGAGACTGTCTCATGTGATGGAATGTCTATAAGTCTATGGGACCGGATGACATCCATCCCAGGGTCCTGAAGGAGCTGGCTGATGTGGTTGCTGAGCTGCTGCCCATCACATTTGAAAAATCATGGCTGTTGGGCAAGGTCCCCAGGGCTGGAGAAAGGGTCACATCATTTCCATTTATAAGAAAAGGAACAAAGAGGAACCAGGTAACTACAGGCTGGTGAGACTCACCTCTGTGCCTGGGAAGATCATGGAGCAGATCCTCCTGGATGACATGTTAGAGCACACGAGGGAAGAGAGTGTGATCTGCGACAGCCAGGGCAGCTTCACCAAGGGAAGGTCATGTCTGACCAATCTAGTGACCTCCTATTATGGAGTGACAGCATCAGTGGATAAAGGGAAGTTGACCAATGTCATCTAGGTGGACTTGTGCAAGGCCTTTGACATGGTCCCCCACTACATCCTTATCTCTAAGTCGGAAAAAAGTGTTTTTGACAGGTGGACCATCCAGTGGATAAGGAATTGGTTGAAAGTATTCAACAAAGGGTGGTGTTCAGTGGCTCCATGTCCAGGTGGAGGCTGGTAACAAGTGGTGTCCCCCCAGGGGTCTGTCTTGGGACCCATGCTCCTTGACATCTGTATCAATGTCATTGACGATGGAATTGAGTGCACCCTCAGCAAGTTTGGTGATGACACCATGCTGAGTGGTGCAGTTGACATAATAGAAGGAAAGGAGGCCATCCAGAGCTGGAGAAATGGTCTGGAGGAATCCCAGACATATATACAGTCTGGGAGAAGAGCTTCTTGAGAGTAGCCCTGCTGAGAAGGACCTGGGGGTCCTGGTGGGTGAGAAACTGAAAATGAGCCAGCAGTGTGCTCTTGGAGCTTGGAAGGCCAATGGTATCCTGGGCTCAATCAGAAGAGGGGTGGGGGGCAGCAGGGACAGGGAGGCGATTGTCCCTCTCTACTCTGCCCTCGTGAATCCTCATCTGGAGTACTGCATCTGGAGCTGGGGGCACCAGTTCAAGAAAGATGTGGAACTGTTGGAGAGGGTTTAGAGGGGGGGCATGAAGTTGATCAGGAGGCTGGAGCACCTCCCCTATGAGGACAGGCTGAGGGATCTGGGCTTGTTCTCACTGGAGAAGAGAAGGCTGTGGGGGGACCTCATTGCAGCCTTCCAGTACTTAAAGGGAACGAATTGACAGGAGGAGAATCGGATTTTTGCAAGGGCAGATAGTGGTAGGACAAGGGGGAATGGATTGAAGCCAGAGGAAAGAAGGTTTAAATTGGATATCAGGGGGACATTCTTCACAGAAAGAATGGTGAAATGCTGGAACAGGCTGCCCAGGGAGGTGGTGGATGGCCCATCCCTAGAGGTGTTCAAGGACAGGTTGGATGGGGTCCTGGGCAACCTTGTCTAGAAGCAGGTCTGGAGGTTTGAGGCCCTGCCTGTGGCAGGGAGGTTGGAATTCAATAATCCTTGGTGTCCCGTCCAACCCAGAAGATACTGTGATTCTTCTGAGATCACCACTGCAGCAGCTCAACAGATCTACAAGGTCCTAAATGCAGCCAGGGCCCAGTAATGGGTGTCCCTACCCATAGTACATGATGCATGTCCACTGTAGTTTCAAATACTGAATAGCTCATCTCCATGACATCACAGAGGCAGAAAGGTGTCTTTTTATCCAAGTAAAAATTTTAGATAAGCCCACCACCCTAGAATGTGGGGTACCCAGCTAAAGCACAGCTCTTTGGTGGGGGATTACCTGCTTCAAAGATGGAGTGCAGTCAACAAATTTGTGGATTATCAAGGTGCACTTTAGAATGATAGGATGGTTTGGATTGGAAGGGATGTAAAAAGTCACCTAGTTCCAATCACCTGCTATGGGCAGGGTCACCCTCCACTAGACCAGCTTGCCCAAAGCCCCCATCCAACCTGGTCTTGTACACTGTCAGGCAGGGAGCATCCATGTCTCTGGGCATCCTGTTCCAGTGACTCACCATCCTCATAGTAAAGAATTTCCTTTTAAAATCTAATCTAAATCTACAAACTTTCAGTTTAAGGTCATTATCGCTTGCCCTATCACTCCATGCCCTTGGGTCATTATCGCTTGCCCTATCACTCCATGCCCTTGTAAACAGAACACCCTCAGAGAGCTGTGCTGTCTATTGGCAGCCAGCAACATGTGGCTAACACACTGGTGTATTGGCCACTGCTGGGCAGAGCTGGCACATATCAGGGCTGTCAGATATTTTTCCCTCACCAGTAGGCTGGGGGTGGGCAAGATCACGGGAGGGCACACAGCTATGACAGCTGACCCAAACCGACCAAAGGGATATTGCATACCAGGTGACATCTGCTTAGCAGTTAAATCTAAGAGAAAAGAGAAGGAGGACAGGGAGGGAATTAATTATTTATGACATTTGTCTTCTGGAGCAACTGTTATTCATACTGAAGTCTGTCTTCCTGGGAAGTGGTGGACATCACCTGCTCGTGGAAAGTAGAGAATAAGTCTTTTGTTTTCCTTTGCTTCTATGCATGGCCTTTTGCTTTATTAAACTGCCTTTATCTTGACCCATGAGTTTCTCCCCTTCATCCTGCTGAGGAGGGAAGGGATAAAGCAGGATGGTGGGCACCTGGAATCCAGCCAAGGTCAACCCCACCGCAAGGAGAAATATTGTGGTAATCAAGACTCTAAGCTGCCAGCAGAATGAAGTCTTTAAATGGGCAAATGAGATTTGATCAGCATTGCAGAATGAAAGCTGAGGAGGAACCCAATTGCCGTCAATTGATTGGGATTTAAACACTGGGGAAGGGGGAAATGTATAGCAGCTAAAGGAGGAATGAATATCTGCTGCACATGGGTTTATTCAGGCTGTAAATTAAAATAACATCAGTATTATGCAAAAATACAGAAAGATATAAGAAAGCCTCCAGAGGAGAAGGGAGAAAAAATTCTCCAATACATACAGGACTTGATAACATTCCTGGATAATATTTTATATGGCTTCCTATATGAGGAAACAACCTGCCTTTAATGAATTAGACCTATACCTCTCTAAGTAAGGAAATGTATCTCGATGTACACATGCTTAAAGATATGAATCACTAGCAGGTGGCACAAGTTATATTTCTCCAAACAGAGTAAGAAATAAAAACATTAAACAGATTATCAGAGATTCTGCTGGCCCTAGAAAAAGGCCACCATCCAGGACCTGTTCTAACCTCTCTGTTGGAGAAGGAGATGCTTGGTTTGCTCCTATGAGATCACTGAGCTTACGAGAAGACGGCTGAAAATAGGGATCTCCTTTTCATGGGAAGCTATACTGAGATCTGGTATTATGTTTATACAATCAGTCATGTACTGTCCTTCATTAAAGTTTCCCACATCTAAATTGTTCCAAAATGCAGTTTCTAAAGTATTGCTTTGGAAGGAGAAGGGAGATTTTTTATTACAAAATAAAAAAGCATCTAACTGGTACAGCACAGTAGAGTTTCCACAGCATAACACGAGATACTGTTCTGTATCCTCTGTTAGTGTTAGTTCGTGCTGTCAAATGTACTTTTAATCTTTTTCCTTACTTGAATTGTACTTTGAGTAGTTTGAGAAATCAAAATAAGTTTTGATCAAGATACAGAGAGAAAAAACCTGCTGTGAAACAGGCTGACATTCCAGTTTCATTGCTATTAATTAGATAGGAAATGTTTCAAAGTAAGCTTCGTGAATTCATACAAGGCTGCAACGCTTTTACAATTGTCCCCTTCTGCTATTTGTCCCCAGTTGAGAAGTCTCACACACAGTGTTCCTGAGCATTGAAAATTGATCTATCAATAACTTCAGACACAGGGGCTCCATCCTCAGACAGTATAAATCAGCTTTTTGGTGCCTTCCATAGAAGTATGCATGATGATTTATATCATCCAGGGATCAACCTTCACCTTTTCTGCTATACAACAGTCATTGTGTCTTTCCTTCTACCATTCACACCTTTAAAAGTTCCATGCAAGTACTAACCCTGTGTAAAGTACACGTCATAGGAACACAGATTGTAGTCTAGGAGCTGAAAATACACAGCTGTCGGAGAAATAAATCACTGGGCTGTTACGTTCCTTTTTCCCCCCATGGTATCTTCATAGATGTCAGTGATATACCCTGACTTTCTATATTTCAGAAATACACCATACCCTGCCTTTCTATACTTCAGAAATACACCCATCCTACCACATATAAAATGATGTTTCTCTGTTGTTCCACTTTCCTTATTTAGACTGTATTAAAACCTATTTATTGACATCATTGGATGATATTTGTATCATTTACAGTCACCATTCCTAGCAGCCCCCATCATGGATCAAGGGCCTGTTTCGTACAGTCATACATCACCTAATGCATCTGGCTAATACCCCATCCACTCCTCCCCAAAGAGCAGCTGCATTAGGAGTTAACCATCTTTGGGGGATGCTTTTATGCCTCTGAGCACTGAGAAGAGATGCATCTTTAGTCAAAATTATTTCTTGCTTTAGACCAAGGAAAACAAAGCAGGAAACAATAAAGACACAAGGACAGACCACGTTCTATACATTACCTTCCAGCTAGCCCTATGATGAAATATCTGTTTCACAAAGAAGTCAGAAGAGTTGGTTCACAGCAGTTCACATGAGGAAGTAGAACATGTCCTACTGAATTCTCTAAGATCTGAGTTAAGCCTGAAATGCAGAGCTCCAGGCAAATAATCATCTTTATCTCAGAAACTAGAATGTTATGGACACTGGTACAACCTGAAAGGGATGGAAAATCTCAATCCCTCTGATCTCCATTTGTCACTTGAAGGAAGTATAAGACTGAAGAACCAGTGCTTCCAGGGACAGCAGCTCAGAAGAATTGTCCCATTTTGCTTGTAAAATTGTTCCTCTCAGTGCAAACCAAATCCTTGTGATCTTTCCCAGGACTATGTAGAATATAGTTATGATGCAAAAAGATAATGTCTTGTTTTTTACCAAACAAAATAACCTCCTTTCTCTCTCTCTTTCTTTCTGTGTTTATGTATTTCTGTATTTATTTTACATGAGAATGTGGATTGTTACATATAGAAAAGTAGGCCAGTTTAACATAAATTTAAGACAGGGATCTGCCATAATATCTGGATAAGGCTGGATATTAGGAAGAGGCTCTCTACTGAGAGGGTGGTCGGGCACTGGAACAGGCTCCCCAGGGAAGTGGTCACAGCACCCAGCTTGACTGAATTCAAGAAGCACCTGGACGATGCACTCAGTCCCATGCTCTGACTTGACTGGTCCTGTGTGGAGCCAGGAGTTGAACTTGATGATCCTTATGGATCCCTTCCAACTGAGGATATTCTATGATTCTAAGTGATTTGATCTGATTTCTGGAGCAACACAGTCCTCATGGGTTTATTCAGTTAGCCCTCATTTAGTGGAACAAGGAACATTGATCTGAACAGCTCTTTCAGAAAGACATTAGAGGTTCCCAGAGACCAAGAAGCCACCTCTTCTCTTGCTACTGCTTTTGTTTCGTTCATTTGTTTCATTCAAAACATTTGTAAAGGTTTTTGTTCATTCCTTGTACAAAAAACAACTCACTTTGTGCTTTCTTTGCAAGTATTAACATGCCTACAGCCTACAGCTGTTAATTCTCATTTCTCTCTGCTGATAACAATGCACATTGGAACCAGAATTATCCTTATTTGAAGGTCCTCCACACTATAATTAAGTTAGCACTGTGATCTGCTTCTGATGAATTACATAGATTGAAATTTTTCAATCTCTCACGTAGGATATAACTGACCAGATGTGAACTTCTACCCAACAGATGGCTATATGGCAGTAGTCACCATCCCTTTGGAAACAACACAGAGAAAATGAGCCCTTCCAGGGTGAAGTTCATCTCATCTTAAAGTGGAAATTTAAAACAGACCAGATAAATGTCCCTTGCAGCATTCCTATTTCTCTCTAGTGACAAGTGAGGAAACCTGTGCTGACTACATCTCATGTCACTGCCTACATTACAGACCTCTGTATTTCTGCATGAATCTCTCTGGCTAAGTAATTTTCCAAGCACTGAATCAATTCCTTGGCCTTTTCCTCTACGTATCACCACATGAGACTTCGCAGCATCTCCAAAAGATGCACTACTTTAGTGCCAATGTATGAGGATGCCTCACAAGTGAACACTGGAGCAGTTCTCTGAAAATCTGGTTAGGGAGATACAGCTGGATTTCAGTATATCTGTTGTCCATAGTCTGTACTTTCTATTGATTGTACCTTTTCAATGAGACACATGTGGCACTGATGAGAAAATGCCTTAATAAGTATGATCCTCCTGGAAAAAGCCACATTATATAACTGTTTATCTTGATATTTTTGTTCCATATCTGTTTTCCATTTTTCTGATATGAACACTCACTTCAGCATCACAGACTTCAGTTCCTTCCATCCAGCTTGGTTTTTCAGCATTAGCCATTCAGCTGTATCTAATCATACCAGGCTCAGCCACTAGCCCAGCCAGACAGCTGCCAGATGTTTTGTTTTTAAATAAATACTTACATCTGTCAAGTTATAAAGCAGAGAGCAATGAATCCATTCTTGAAGCCTTTTTTTTTTTTTTTTCCTTCTCTGCTGCTTGAAGACAAGCTAAGAATTACACAATCTCTCTGCAACAAAGGACAAAAGCTTCATGCACCTAGGTTGGCTTCCTTTGATTTGCACAAAGTGTGTTTAAATGTTGGCGTGTTAGCCATCGCTCCACGGTGGTTTATTACTGATGGAGAAATATCACATGAAAATGCTTTCATGTGATAAATAAGATGGTTATATTTATATATTGCTTACTCTCCTGGACAGCAGGCAGGGCTGAATAGGAACTTGCATGAGTTTTTGGATGGGAAAAATGAGAAGGGGTTTACCCAACAGAGTGCTGTTCCCTTTGGGGGTCTTCTATGACAAACTGTAGGAACAGCTCAGGCATGCTCAATCCCTGCCTGTCCCTCTCTCCCCTCTGTCTTGCAAGCCATATTAGAGAATGAATTATCAGCCTACACTTGCTGTATCATCTCACATCAACCTCATAATTACCCGTAAACTGATCTAATACAGATAATGAAGTCAAATTGTACTGGCTGTTTATGCTGTTTCCTTCTCAGGTGCTCATACCATGGCTTTCTTTGTGGGAAAGCAAGAATGAAGCATGGTAAAGAAGAGATTCATTCAAAGAATTTGATTCTTCCTGTAAAAATTTGCTGCATACTAGTGCAGTCTGTGAGCTGAGATGATTCAAGTGAGACCACAAAATCCCCCCTGGCAGCTCCTCCCACATTGCTCTAAAAGTGATTTAAATCCATTTAAGTTTTTGTTGGTAGGAATCAACTTAAATCAATATATTGTGGCTTTCATTGATTTGAGAAGGTTCACACAATGAGTTGTGCTGATTTAAATAATACTTTTCAAGGTTTTTTTGTACCATTAGTTGAAAAATGACATAAATAAGCCAGTTTGAGAGCTACAGATAAAATGAGTATTTTTAGTGATGGTTCATCACAGGGGTAGTAAAGACTAGGTAAAGTTAATATCTTGTGGGATAAATGAGAAAGTGTTAGAGGCATGAAACATTTCAGTAAAGAATTCAAACCATGTCTGGTATTTTGAAAGTAATCTTTACTTAGCTAATATAATCCTGCATTAAAAAAAAAAGTAGGGTGTTCATTTGTTCCCTTATTTTTCTGCTATTTATATCATAAGATTTTTATAATCATCTGTTCACAACATCCCACAAACAACCCTGTGACAATTGGAATAATGTTTCCTAGAGGATTAGGGGAATTTGTAGAAAGAATCATTGCTTCATGTGGGAACAATCAAATACCCATTGCAGGCAACTTTGTTCCTTAATTTCTTAATTTGCCAGTACCTTAATTTGTTTCTCAAATTTAACAAAGAAGGGTACAAAGCCACTAAAAATCTAAAAATACAATGTAACCATATGGAAATATTAAGTTTAGGAAGCCTAAGCACTTAAACCAACTGTTCAGGGTATTTTCCCCTTAATGTGCTTACATAAATCACATTAGCTTTTATGAGAGTTATTTTTCAATTTTATAGACTTTTTCAGATGGGTCTTCATCTCTCAAGGTAGCATATGTAGAGGCTGAACATGTTTCTGCAAATTAAAAACTATGGAGTTTAAACTTTCACTCTGACACCAAATTTGTGGGTTTCATTGCATACACCAGTGATGACCAGATCTTTGGATATAGTTTTAACTTTTTAGTGCTCAGCTTTAGAGAGATGAATTTACATTTCTGAGCCTCAGCATTTAAATTACTCATACAATCATTTAGGTTGGAAAGGAACTTGAAGGTCAGCAAGTCCAGCCCTTAACCTAACACTGCCAAGTCCACCACTAAATCATGTCCTTAAGCATCACATTTATGCATCTGATACCTCCAGGGATGGTGACTCAATCACTTCCCTGGGCAGCCTCTTCCAATCACTGCCTGTAATTACCTGGAAAGAGGTTGTAGAGAGGTGGGAGATGGTCTCTTCTGCCAAGTGACAAGTGACAGGACAAGAAGAAATGGCCTCAAGTAACACCAGGCAGATTCAGATTAGATGTTAGGAAGAAGTTCTTCACTGAAAGAGTTGCTGAGCAGTGGAACAGGCAGCCCAGGGAGGCAGTTGGGTTGCCATCCCTGGATGTATTTAAAAGACAGATAGATGAGGTGCTTGGGGATATGGTTTAGGAGAGGACAGGTACGGTTGAACTCGATGATCTTAAAGGTCTTTTCCAACTAGTGATTCTGTGATTCTGTAATGATTAACAAACCTTCTGGTGAATAATTTATTCCTAACACTCAGTCTCTATCTTTCCTGGTGCAACTTCAGGCCGTTTCTTCTTGTCCTAATACTTGCTCCTTTGGAGAAGAGACCAAGAGCCACCAGGCTACAACCTCCTTTCATGTAGTTGTAGAGAGCAATAAGGTCACCCTTCAGCTACCTTTTCTCCAGGCTAAACAACCCTTAAGTTCCCTCTATGGACCTTTCACCAGCTTTGTTTCTCTTCTTGGACTTGCTCCAGCACCTCAATGTCTGGGGGTCAATGTTGGTGGCCCAAAACTGAACATAACATTCTAGGTGCAGTCCCAGCAGTGCTGAGTACAGCGGGACAACCTCTTCTCTAGTCCTGGCCACACTATTTGTGATAGAAGCCAAGATGTTGTTGTCTGTCTTTGCCACCTGGGCAAACTGATGGCTCATATAACACCATGTTTGTATGGCAGTTTTATAACAAAAGCTGAAGGGGGAAAAAAACCTCACTGTCACTACTTGAGCTACCATAGTGCACAGAACTGCTGTTTATCTTGGGCTTCTCATCAATGTTTTACTGAAATCCATTATTTTAGGAAATAGCTGATTTGGGGGGGTCATTCACTGCTTCACATGGGCAGGCAGGTGTTCAGCTATCTGGACAGCAGGGCTCCATCACATTGTACTTGGGAAGACAAATACTGTCGCTTCAACCGTCCTTCCCTTCTTTCCCCCAGCTTTATATTCTGAGCGTGACATCATATGGTTAGGTGGGGTCAGCTGTCTCATCTGTGTCCTCTCCCATCTCCTTGTGCACCCCCAGTCTACTTGCTGGTAGGGTGGTGTGAGGAGCAGAAAAGGCCTTGGCTCTGCAATAAGTAAAACATTCCTCTGTTAACACTGTTTTAGTCACAAATCCAAATCAGAGCACCATATGAGCTGCTATGAAGAAAATTAACAGTATTGCAGGAAAAACAGTACAAGGGAAAATCATGTAAGTTAGAAAAATCATATTTCTAGGTTTGCTGAGTTATATTAATATTTATGTCTTTCAAATTTTATATTTTTATATAATGATACTTACATATAATTTGAATGTATATTAATTCTATTTTTATTGGAGAGTGTCCAGAGAAAAGCAACAAGGATGATGAAGGGTCTGGAGGGGAAGTCGTATGAGGAAAGGCTGAAGTCCCTGAAGAAGAGGAGTCTGCACAGAGACCTCATCCTGGTCAGTGGCTTCCTGATGAGGGGGTGCAAAGGAGCAGGAACTGATGTCCTCTGATGATCACTGATAGAACCTGAGGGAATGATATGAGGGGGAGGGCAGGGGGAGGTTTGAATTGGATGTTAGGAAGAGGTTCTTTACTGAGAGGGTGGTTGGGCACTGAAACAAGGTTCCCAGGAGAGTGGTCACAGTGCTCAGCTTGACTGAATTCAAGAAGCGTCTGGACAATGCACTCAGTCCCATGCTCTGACTTGGCTGGTCCTGTGTGAAGCCAGGAGTTGGACTTGATGATCCTTATGGATCCCTTCCAACTCAGGATAGTCTATAATTCTGTGATTCTATGATCTCTAGTTTTGATAAGAACCTGTATTGAATGTGCTCTGAAAGTTCAGAAAGCAGAAGGAAAATCAAAACTTGCTAGAGTTTATTATAGCATTGAATCCAAACTTATCAACGTTGATTTGGAGATTTTGGGATGACCAGGTTCATTTGTTTCAAATTGGGCATTATTGCCAAAATCAGTAGAGAATATCTTGAGTGCATCTGGCCACATTAAACCCAAGAGGAAAACCAACAGACGGCAGATTTTCATTCCCACTCCACAGCAAGAGTGCCCTAGAGACAGTTGATTCCCAGCTTTCCCTATGGCTTTGCGGCCATGTGGGCTGAGTGATATAGCCCTGCACATGTGGAGTGGGCAGTGCTCCATGCCTGCAGGTCACAGCACGCTGGTGGTCTGAGAGACTTCAGCTGCACGGCTTTCAGTTGAGAGGCAGAAAACATGGCAAACAAAGCACAAGGCTCTGTGCACCTCATGTATCCTGCGAGACAAACCAAATTTTGCCTTGGAGCTCTTGAGTTCACTTTAACCCACCCTTTTTTGCACCACTCCTTAGGCAGATAAAGGTTTAGATTTTGGAAGCACAGCTCTTCTTATACTTCCAGTGTACAGTCACAAATTCACTATGCCTATTGAGGACCAGTGTCTGGAAAGTGAGTCTAATCATATTTACAACATAAACAAGATGAAACTTTGTCACCACAAGGCTACTAAGTATGACAAACCAGGGAGGTATGCTGCTAGCTAGACCTACACCTGGGACAAAGGTTGGAGCCTGAGTCATGTCACTCAGTTTCAGTGTCACTGCATGGTTGTTATATCACTCCATCTTGCCCTGCTGAGACTTGGAAATTTTTCAGAAAAAGGACAACTAAGTCTCACCACAAAGTCAACGAAGTCAGCAAGGGTTTTTTTTGATACAGACAATGACACAAACACTCAGCAACTAGCAACCATGAAGGGGGGTGCAATTAGCCGCTGCCACTTAGCAAGGCTAATGGATGGAGCCCACAGTCCTTTTGCTCCTCTGAACTTCCTCTTCAAGAAGGTTTAACTTTTTCTCAAGTTTTTTTCACTTGACTAAGATACATCAACCAATAAAATAACTTCAGAACAAATTCAAGGCCTACCATCTCCCCTCTGAGACAGGAACCAGGCCAATTTTTGTGCCAAGAGGTGATTAGTACTAATTAGGACTAGGAGCAGTGGGCTGGGAGGTTTTCAGGCCAAAGTCAAGCACACTAAACATCTCCTTCCTGATGGCAGCAGGGTATTATCTATCTCTTGACATCCTTAGTCAAGCAGGAGTTCATTAGAGATAACCACAATGACTCCTGTTGGCCTTACTGCCATAATTACTCTTCTTTTTGCTTGCTACCAGCTAAACGTTCAGTGACTCAGGACTACCCAGACCTTGTTTTTCAAGCATCAAAGTCCTATGAGCCTTGAGAAAAATTCTGGACTGATTCAATCTGGGTTTTAAATACTTTGCCTTCAAGCTGTAGCCTGGTTCCTGCACCTCACAAAGGAACATTTCCATCTAAATTCAGGCTTTCATGGCTATGAAATATTTTGAATAATCAAATGCTCACTTTGTTTCTTCTCTAAGGTGGGTGGTTGGACTGGTCAACATGCATGAGAAGTCATAGCTACCTAATTCACAGTTTCATTGATGTTAACTGGTGATTGTGCAACTCGCACTGTCAGAGACAGTGTGGACACAAGAGATACGGGAGAGGCATTGAATGGTTACAAAGCCCGTTTTGTCTGAATCCAATCTTCTGCTTCTTTTGTTTTTCTCTTTCTTTCTCCAAGCAGTTAAACGCTGCAGTAACTCCTGATCTGCAGTGCTGGGAGCAGGCAAGTACACCCTGAACTGGGCAGTTACCTGTATTACATTACTGAGACAAAAATCATTCATGTGTGCTGGAGAAAAGAGAAATTCCTTTCCCTTTTTAATGGCAGCTAACACTCCTGTACCTCCAAGAGACTGTTGTACGAACTTTTTAAAATAATCATTTCTTGGTGTAGCTCAGATCTCACTCCCACCTCCTTTTTGTTTTCTTTTCCTGCCACGAGTGGGGGGAGGGCTGTGCTGCTCTGGGAGGGCAGCGGATTTACAGTGCACAGTAACAGCTGCCAGATTCCTTCAGCTTAAATGGTATTAAAATAAATTCTTTCATTGAAGGAAAAACAAAACAAAGAAGGATAAGAGGAAAGTCCCTGTGAAGGAGCACAGCATGTTAACCAGCTGGGTTTGTTCCATCCTGTGCAAAGGGAGGTTTCACAGGGGACAGGTCACTTTGAAAGGCACAGGTATGACAGAGCCCAAAGCTCAGATACATCAGTGCATGTCTCAGTGGACTTGCTATTGCGTTATCACCGTGTTTCTTTAAACTGGTGAAAACAACCTGCAAATTTAACCTAAAGTTGTTGGTTCTATGTTAAGTTGTTGGTTCTATGTTGTTAGAGAATTTGATGTGTTGAAACCTCCTCTCTTTGTAGACTCCACTTTCTCATCCATGTCCCATCTCCAGGAAACACCTTTGAAACTGCTTGAGACACACATTCCTCTTCTTACCCCTAACTGTGGATGACCACATTGTCACCCTCATGGGTGTCCATGGAGAACTCTCTCTGTAGATCACAGCACCCTCTTCTCTCCTATCTGGGTGTTGGGGACCACCTGAAACACTTCAGACTTATTGGGAATTTGAAGGACATCCAAAGCTATAACCCTTCATAAAGTCCTCAAAGAAATCCATATATCTTAGTTATGTTTTTCAAAGTTATTTAATACCTACAAATGCAGAAAGGAAGTGGGATTTTTAAGTTCTCCAACTGCGTAGGTATCTAACTTCCATTCATCTCCCAGTATTTTATTTTATTTTATTTTNGGCCAGCACAGTGGCAGACAGAACAGTTTGGGTAACAATAGGGTGCTTCTGCAAACAGCCTGCTGTGAGGTGACACATTCCTATCAGCAGAAAGCTCTGCAGATGTTCTCTAAACTCTGAACAGGGTAAACTTTGTACCACCCTAGCAGGGAAAACTTCCTTGTTCTAATAAATTAGAGTAACTCTGTCCTTTTTGGTAATATGCTGCAGCACAGCTTTGTGGGCCACAGTGAGCTGCATCAGGCAAGCAAATCTGCTGACTGAGCCATTGGTGGATACAAAGATTTATTTCTGAAGAAATGGTGTAACAAGATAAAATTGCCACGGCAATGTTCAGGTATCTGAGGCTCCAGAGATTATAAACAAATGGCAGGGTAAAGCCAGGCACCATCAACAGCTGAGTGGGTGACACGGAGCAAATCGTGGTTTTAAGTTCACACTTTTCTTAGTCCCAGAAAGCTTTAAAGCTCCTGGAAGTCCCCTACTTGCTCGTGGTAATTATTAATTGAGCCCATTATGCAAAGAACCTATGTAGTAAATGTACCTCTTAAATCCCATGAAGCCCTGGAGATAGAGGGTGTTCCAGCATCCAAGGTATTGGATGAGACTTTGAGGATTTTGACACCAGGTCATTTCCATCTAGTCCAAAGTCCTGCTTTTTGCCATGACTCAGAAGTACCATTATCTCCTGTGTTTAGGGCAGTAGCCTGGCAAAATGAGCACAGCACACACTGGTGCATGAACAACGCTGGGAGACATAGAGTGTGTCACTTCTTTCTTCAAAAGAATCACTGGTTTGTTTTGTCCCCTAAAGGCATATGGAGCATATAGGTACATAGAGACACACAGACAAGTCCATAGCTACTGAAGACCAAATGTCTCTGTTTAAGCTATGTTCATGTTCCCTGATCGTCCAACCATTCTTACATGTTGGCTTGTAGTCTGGTTGTAGTCAGGCACAGAAAGAACAAGCTCACACATAAGTATGGCTGGAGCCTAAGATAGATAGGTAGTCCACATCACCATAGTAACTGCATGCTGTTGCATTAATTTCAGCAAAATAAATGAAGCTTGCAAGTCAAAGGGTATCTGTGCAAAGCAGTACAATAGCACATAAAGAAACTGCAACGGTTCTGAATGAGACAGACAAGCTTTCCTGACTGGTTTGTTCTGCTTTTCAGGAGGACTAATTGCTTGGTTGGAAGACTTCCAAGCAGACTAGTGTGGCTAGTCTGCTTTCAGTACCTGAGCTGGTATGTTCAGGCGTGGCTTGGGTATACCTCTACTGCACTACAGTGAGCCATATAGGACAAAACAGAAGTACAAAAAAGCCCTTACACTACTGAACAGATTTTCAAAAAACTGTCATTGTTATAGAAGAATTTAGCAGGTTTTAGTATTCCTCTTCTCATTGGAGAGGTTTGCTTAGCAGCTTTTGCATATTGGTAAAGATGGAAGATACTGTTTGTTCTTCACAGTGGAAATGAGAAGGTAGCTAAGATGGGCTGCAATCCTCATTTTGCTGCTGTTGCCAAAATCCCATCTTGTTTTCTCTTAAAAACTGAAACAAACACACTCAGCAGGGCAAGGACAGGTACAAAAATCTGGTTGGCTGAGCTGACATAAAGGTAGCCTTTCTGGGAGGGCTGGAAAGCACATGGCTTGATGGCCACTAACTGACAAAATGCATTGGTGTCTTGTAGCATGATGACCTCTTCTTTGGTCAGAAGTTTGCAGAAGTGTTAGGGAGAATCTGACTAATCCAGAAACTTTGGTATCAGAAGGAAAAAAGAATAACAAAAACATTAACACGAAGGAAGAATTGACATCAGGACCCCTCCAGACATAAAGGGGTTGTCCCAGGTTAACTTGACGCTGGGGAAATTTGCCTCATTTTGGAGTCATTGCAGTCTGAGCTAGGGCTGGGCAGAGGTGGGATTCACCTCACCTACAGTAGCTGCTTCTAGTCTTTCACATTGAATCGAAGTCCTTTTGTAGCTGATGGGTGCATCTTCAGGGGACCATTCAAACATGAGACTTGCTCAGGCAAACATCAGGAGGTGGCAAACAGCACCCCAGATGTTTTCTTTTCTCTCTTACTGACACAAATGGGATTTAGGTCCTTAGCTCAGATATATAATTCTGCACTGTAGACCTTTAGAGTGTAAATCAGCTCCGAATGAAGATTTAGTTATCAGCTTCTGTGATGGTTAATTCCTATTATAGCTGATGGAGATCAAGTGGAGCTTGGGAAGCACTTAATTCTCCACAGAGTAGACTGGTCATTGTAGACCAGTTAGCTAATAAACCATTTAGGCTCCACTGACTTGGCTGATTTGATCTCCAGAAACTACAATGGGAGTTGAAACATATAGTTTCAACCACAGAAACCTATAAGCAGATATCTAATTAAATTGTCTTCACCAGGAATTTAAATTCACTTTCAAAACTAGATGAGATTAATCCCTTTCTGTCTTATTTGCAGGATATGAAGAAGGCTGAGGTACTCAACAACTTTTTTTTTTGTCTCATTCTTGACCAGCAAATATTCTAGCTGTATAGTCTCAATCACAGAAGGCAAAGGCAGGGACTGGGAAAATGAACAACCACTCACTGTAGTACAAGATTGAGTTCAAAACCACCGAAGGAACCTGAAAGTGCATGAATCCATGATATATGATGAAATGAGTAAGTCTGCAGATGATACTAAGCTGAGAGGAAGTGTCAATCTGCTTGAGGGTAGGGAAGCTCTTCAAAGGGACCTGAACAGGCTGGACCAATGGGCTGAGACCAACGGGATGAGGTTCAATAAGGCTGAGTGCAAAGTCCTGGGACATAACAACCCCATGAAGCGTTACAGGCTTGGAGCAGAGTGGCTGGACAGCTGCTGGGTGGAGAAGGACCTGGGGATGTTGGTTGACTGCAGACTGAATATGAGCCAGCAGTGTGCCCAGGTGGCCAAGAAGGCCAATGGTATCCTGGCTTGTATCAGAAACAGCATGGCCAGCAGATCTAGGGAGGTGATTGTGCCTCTGTACTTGGCACTGGTGAGGCCACACCTTGAGTGCTGTGTTCAGTTCTGGGCCCCTCACTAAAAAAAAAGGACACTGAGGTCTTAGAGCGGGTCCAGAGGAGGATAACCAGGCTGGTGAAGGGTCTGGATAATAAACCTTATGAGAAGTGGATGAGGGAGCTGGGGTTGTTTAGTCTGAAGAAGAGGAGGCTGAGGGGAGACCTTGTCACCACCTATAGTTACCTGAAAGGAGGTTGTAGAGAGGTGAGAGATGGTCTCCTCTTCCAAGTGACTGGTGACAGGACAAGAGGAAATGGCCTCAAGCTGCACCATTCTTCACCATAAGAGTTGTTGGGATGTGGAACAAGCTGCCCAGGGAGATGATTGAGTCACCATCCTTGAATGTATTTAAAGGATGGATAGATGATGTGCTTAGAGATACATGGTTTTAGAGAGGACAAGTACAGTTGGACTCGATGATCTCAATGTTTTTTTCCAACCTAGTCATTCTGTGATTCTGGTTCTGTGATCCTATGAATCTAGGGGTCTTGAGGGAATTGGCGAATGAAATGGCTAAACCACTCTCCATCATATTTGAGAAGTCATGGCAGTCCATCGAAGCTCCCACTAATTGGAGAAGAGGAAACATAACTTTCATTTTTAAAAAGGGAAAAAAAGAAAGATCCAGGGAACTACTGAGCTCAGTCTCACCTCTATGCCAGGGAAGATCATGGAATAGACTTCCTGGAAACTATGCTAAGGGACTTAGAAAATAAGTAGGTGATTGGTGACAGCCAACATGGCTTCATTATAGGCAAATTGTGCCTGACAAATTTAAAGACCTTCTACAACAGTATTACAATGTTGGTAAATAGAGGAGGAGTGACTGATGTCATCTACCCGGACTTGTACAAAGCTTTTGAGAGTGTTCTGCATGATATCCTTATCTCTAAACTGGAGAAACATGGATGCGATGCACAGACTACCTGGTGAATAAGGAACTGGCAGAATGGGCACACTCAAGAGAGTTGTGGTCAACAGCTCAATGTCTCAGTGGAGATTAGTGATGTGGTATTCCTCCAGTGTTGGTACTGGGACCAACACTGTTTTATATCTTTGCAGGTGACATGGACAGGGGCATCAAGTGAACCCTCTGCAAGTTTGATGACAACACCAAGGAGTATGGCGTGGTTGACACACTGAGGGAAGGGATGCCATTCAGAGGGACCTTGACAAACTTGGGAGGTGATCCCAGATGAACTGCATGAAGTTCAACAAGGCAAACAAAGTCCAAGATCCTACACACAGGTCAGCAGGTCAGCACCGTCCCAAGTGCAACTACAGGCTGGGTGATGAATGGATTAAGAGCAGCCCAGAGGGGAAGGACTTGGGAGTGTTGATTGATGTAAAATTCAACATGAGCTAACAATGCATGCTCACAGCCCAGACAGACAGCTGTATCCTGGGCTGCATCAAAAGAAGTGTGAGCAGCAGGTCATTTCTGTCCCTCTATCCTACCCTCATGAGAGCCACCTAGAGTACTACATCCACCTCTGGGGTCCCTAGTACAAAAAGGATAGTGAGCTGCCAGAGCGATTCCAGAGGAGGCCATAAAGACGATCAAAGTGCTTGAGCAGCTTCCTGTGAAGACAGGCTGAGACAGTTGGACTTGTTCAGCCTGGAGAAGAGAAGGCTCCAGGGAGACCTTACTGCAGCCTTCCAGTACCTGAAATGGCCTACAGAAAAGCTGGAGAGGGGCTGTTTATAAGCGAGTGTTGTAGGGACAGGGAGGGTGTCCCTGTTGATGGCAGAGGCATTAATAATCTTTAAGGTCCCTTACAACCCAAACCATTTGGTGATTCAATGATTCAATGACTCAGTGGTAATTGGTTTTCATTGAAGGATCTGAGTTCATGCAAAATAATGTTTGGATGAAATGATGCCTTCAGCTGGAGATGTTTTTCAGAAATCTGTGGTCAATAACAGAGCTTCTCAGCACTCTACAGCTTATTATCAAACTCCTTCAAGCACAGGATGGAAAATTTGTTATCTTCCACACACCACAAATGCAACTGATAAGGAGATTGCTGAAAAAGAGCTCGTCTGGCTCAGCATTTATTAATAACTGACTAATTATGATAAGAGGGAGAAAAGTCTCATCCCAGCTTTGCATGTTTTAGCTACTCAATATCTGAGCTATTGTATCACATGGTGCAGTGTATGCTGGCACAGTGAATATCTGTGCAAAGAGATAATCTATTTCTTCAAGCCCATTCTGTATAACTGGTTTAGATTTCCCTGCAAAGCCAAAGATTTAGCAGGCTTTTTTTTAGGCTGTTCTTGACANTGGATGAGGGAGCTGGGGTTGTTTAGTCTGAAGAAGAGGAGGCTGAGGGGAGACCTTGTCACCACCTATAGTTACCTGAAAGGAGGTTGTAGAGAGGTGAGAGATGGTCTCCTCTTCCAAGTGACTGGTGACAGGACAAGAGGAAATGGCCTCAAGCTGCACCATTCTTCACCATAAGAGTTGTTGGGATGTGGAACAAGCTGCCCAGGGAGATGATTGAGTCACCATCCTTGAATGTATTTAAAGGATGGATAGATGATGTGCTTAGAGATACATGGTTTTAGAGAGGACAAGTACAGTTGGACTCGATGATCTCAATGTTTTTTTCCAACCTAGTCATTCTGTGATTCTGGTTCTGTGATCCTATGAATCTAGGGGTCTTGAGGGAATTGGCGAATGAAATGGCTAAACCACTCTCCATCATATTTGAGAAGTCATGGCAGTCCATCGAAGCTCCCACTAATTGGAGAAGAGGAAACATAACTTTCATTTTTAAAAAGGGAAAAAAAGAAAGATCCAGGGAACTACTGAGCTCAGTCTCACCTCTATGCCAGGGAAGATCATGGAATAGACTTCCTGGAAACTATGCTAAGGGACTTAGAAAATAAGTAGGTGATTGGTGACAGCCAACATGGCTTCATTATAGGCAAATTGTGCCTGACAAATTTAAAGACCTTCTACAACAGTATTACAATGTTGGTAAATAGAGGAGGAGTGACTGATGTCATCTACCCGGACTTGTACAAAGCTTTTGAGAGTGTTCTGCATGATATCCTTATCTCTAAACTGGAGAAACATGGATGCGATGCACAGACTACCTGGTGNCTTCCTGGAAACTATGCTAAGGGACTTAGAAAATAAGTAGGTGATTGGTGACAGCCAACATGGCTTCATTATAGGCAAATTGTGCCTGACAAATTTAAAGACCTTCTACAACAGTATTACAATGTTGGTAAATAGAGGAGGAGTGACTGATGTCATCTACCCGGACTTGTACAAAGCTTTTGAGAGTGTTCTGCATGATATCCTTATCTCTAAACTGGAGAAACATGGATGCGATGCACAGACTACCTGGTGAATAAGGAACTGGCAGAATGGGCACACTCAAGAGAGTTGTGGTCAACAGCTCAATGTCTCAGTGGAGATTAGTGATGTGGTATTCCTCCAGTGTTGGTACTGGGACCAGCACTGTTTTATATCTTTGCAGGTGACATGGACAGGGGCATCAAGTGAACCCTCTGCAAGTTTGATGACAACACCAAGGAGTATGGCGTGGTTGACACACTGAGGGAAGGGATGCCATTCAGAGGGACCTTGACAAACTTGGGAGGTGATCCCAGATGAACTGCATGAAGTTCAACAAGGCAAACAAAGTCCAAGATCCTACACACAGGTCAGCAGGTCAGCACCGTCCCAAGTGCAACTACAGGCTGGGTGATGAATGGATTAAGAGCAGCCCAGAGGGGAAGGACTTGGGAGTGTTGATTGATGTAAAATTCAACATGAGCTAACAATGCATGCTCACAGCCCAGACAGACAGCTGTATCCTGGGCTGCATCAAAAGAAGTGTGAGCAGCAGGTCATTTCTGTCCCTCTATCCTACCCTCATGAGAGCCACCTAGAGTACTACATCCACCTCTGGGGTCCCTAGTACAAAAAGGATAGTGAGCTGCCAGAGCGATTCCAGAGGAGGCCATAAAGACGATCAAAGTGCTTGAGCAGCTTCCTGTGAAGACAGGCTGAGACAGTTGGACTTGTTCAGCCTGGAGAAGAGAAGGCTCCAGGGAGACCTTACTGCAGCCTTCCAGTACCTGAAATGGCCTACAGAAAAGCTGGAGAGGGGCTGTTTATAAGCGAGTGTTGTAGGGACAGGGAGGGTGTCCCTGTTGATGGCAGAGGCATTAATAATCTTTAAGGTCCCTTACAACCCAAACCATTTGGTGATTCAATGATTCAATGACTCAGTGGTAATTGGTTTTCATTGAAGGATCTGAGTTCATGCAAAATAATGTTTGGATGAAATGATGCCTTCAGCTGGAGATGTTTTTCAGAAATCTGTGGTCAATAACAGAGCTTCTCAGCACTCTACAGCTTATTATCAAACTCCTTCAAGCACAGGATGGAAAATTTGTTATCTTCCACACACCACAAATGCAACTGATAAGGAGATTGCTGAAAAAGAGCTCGTCTGGCTCAGCATTTATTAATAACTGACTAATTATGATAAGAGGGAGAAAAGTCTCATCCCAGCTTTGCATGTTTTAGCTACTCAATATCTGAGCTATTGTATCACATGGTGCAGTGTATGCTGGCACAGTGAATATCTGTGCAAAGAGATAATCTATTTCTTCAAGCCCATTCTGTATAACTGGTTTAGATTTCCCTGCAAAGCCAAAGATTTAGCAGGCTTTTTTTTAGGCTGTTCTTGACAAAGAAGAAACACCTCATAGAAACAACTTAAAGTAATGGTGTTTGGGGCATTTTTTACATGATCCAAAAGTATGACAAAAATTCTTAGCTATGTTAAATGTCTTTTATAGTACAATTCTTGGTTGCTGTTGCCATGGGACTAAAATCTTTCTTCGAATATTGCTTTCTGTCATTTTTAGCACTTTTCATCTTAAATTCTCTCCTTATAAATATATTTCAGGAGTGGTCATGGATACACCTGTCAGCACATAGACACAAGGGACTCTACCTAATTGTTAAGAAAACTGTTGTGTCCTTGCTCCATGTCTTCTTGATATATTTTACTTTCTCCAGATTTTATGTCTTCTTCGTTTAACACTCTTTGGTATATCATTAAAATGTCACCACTATTCCTCCTCACAGCACAGCTCAAGAAGCTGGAAAACAACCTCCTGCCTCTTGGCAACAGGTAAGTGCAGGTGATTCATGTGGTGCATGCCTCTGACAAAGATGTTAAACACCTGTGCCTCCAGGTTGCTCCAACATCTGCATTTCATGAACCCTTTCACTTTACTTATATTTACCTCCTTTTTTTTTTTGTTTGTTTTTCATTTAGTAGGAGGTTAATCTACCAAGTTGGTGAAAGATTTAAGAACAGGTTGACAGTGGATTTCCCATTGTGATTTACCAGGACATAACACTGTCACAGAGTTCAAAATGCAGCACGCAACGTGAGAAACTTCTTTGTGTCTCTGTTCTCTTTCCTCTCTTACAGCTGAGGAACAAGGTAACATATTAAAACTGCTTTTGGGGGTTTAAAAGAGGGACTGTCCAAATACTGACTTATCCCCCTGTCCTGGTTTCAGTTGGGATAGAGTTAATTTTCTTCCTAACAGCTTGTACAGCGCTGTGTCTTGGAACCAACCTGTGCAGGTATCAGTTTCCCCTTATACACAAGGAGAAACACTGGATGAGAAAATCAGCTTGTTTAAAAGGGAAGAAACTTCTGCTAAGAGAGGGAATGAGGAAGAAATCGGTGAGGCAAACTGAAGCAGGGTCATCACAAGAAGGGGAGGAAGAGACAGAATCCATAACACAAGGTGGTAATCAGCTGATCCCTGTCTCTGAGTGATGTATGAGATATGCAAAAAGATTTCAGCTGTTGTACAGATGAACACATTGCCAGCTGGCTGCTCCAATGCTGGGATAACATATCAGGGGTGGTAGCTTGGAATTAGAGGGTAGGGAAGCCAAGAAGCTGATATCCTTGCCTAGAAATGGGGTACTGACAAAGTGATTGGAAAAAAGACACAAGCCCTCAGCCTCTGGAGGTAACTCTTGTCAGACTTGAAGGAAAGGTATCCCCTCATGCATGGAAGATATTATGTGTTATCCAGGCAAGTGGATTATCATGGAGAGAGGTATCTAGTACCTGAGGGAATTAGCCACGCTGCAGGGGATATATAGATTGACCTGGACAGCGTGATATTATCCGCAGATCCAGATGAACTCCAATGCACATGAAGTTTGTATGGAGTGCACCATTGTTGTATGCCAACTCATTGGAAGTAATGTCCTGGAAAGTCAGAGAGGGCCACCCAACTGATCACCCCAACTAATGGTGCTGGGCAGGATGTTTAGAGGGAAGGTCCTCTCTACACATCATACAACTGATGCTATGTGTGGGTCACACTGATTGCACAGTGGGCTAAATAGGAAACACCATTTTCCCCAGGAATTCTGATACACTTCTGATTCAGGAAGTGATAATGGACTGGCCATAAGGTAAAGATTTCAGAATTTCTAGAGAGGGTGAAAAATGCTAAAAATGCCCCACAGTATAATAAATTACCGGAAAATGTGTAGGAACATGCTCAGTCAAAATTTCCACATGCTGTAGAAGGGGATAAAGTCCCCATAGTGCATATAAAGAATATGTTAAGGAACACAATCTAGTTTATTTCTGCCTCAACAAAAAAAAAAACCAAAACCCACACCCATGGGACTGTTTCTGTCCAAGGACTTGGGTCCATGAATAGGGCAGTTTGATGTGTACCTCACCTTTTGGGTGAGAATGGCCAATGATTTAAATTGTATGATGTTAATTGTTACATAATGTAACATGTTACATGCCATGTCAATAATATTACAACAACAATCACTCAGACTAGTGAAGAATTAATTTTGATGAAACTGATCAAAGTGCAACAATCATAGAACTGGAAAAGTGCAGTGCTGAAGGAATAAGAACTGCTGAAGCATCAATAATCCAACATCACACACCACATTTCCTGCTCTGAAGAACTGTTATGACAGGTGGACCCTTAAAGTCATGGACTAAATTAACTCAGCAGACAATTTAGAGGGATGACCCATAGCCTGAGGTAATGATAACTGTGTATGTATATAAATCAACAGACAGAAAATGTGCTGGTCATTGTTTGGGATGTATTGAAAAATGTGGAACTTGGGCATGACATAGATGGTACAGAATAAAGGGTGGATATTGTCCTGCTTTGGCCTGGGAAGAGTAAATTTTTTTTTGCTAGTACCTGATATAGTGCTGTGTTTTGGATTTTGGATGAGAATAATGGTGATAATTCAGTGAGGGTTTAGTTGTTGCTGGGTAGTGTTTACATTGATTAAGTCAAGGATATTTCAGCTTCTGGTCCTAACTTGCCAGTGAGGAAGCTGGGGGTGCACAAGAAGGTGGGAAGGGACACAGCTGGGACAGGTGATCTGAACTGGAAAAGGGCTGTTCTTTATGACATCATGCTGAAAAAGAAAAATCTGGGGAAAGTTGGTCAGGGAGATGGCAGCCATGGCTTGGGGACTGTCTGGGCACCCACTGGCAGGTGGTGAGCAATTGCATTGTGCATCACTTGCTTTGTAAATTATTTTATCAATATTATTATCCCTTCATTTTCTGTCCTATTAAACCATCTTTATCTCAACCCATGAGTTTTACTTTGGTTTTCTTCCACCATAATTCTCTCCTCCATCCTTCTTGGGGGGACTGAGTGAATGGCTGTCGTGTTTAACTGCTTGTTGGGTTATAGCACAACACTTCTGAGATACATTTGGGTAAAGAGAGAATTGTCAGCAGCAGCACTGTAATTCTTTACATATTTTACAGTTTAACTACCTTGGTTCCTATCTCCCCACGTAAAAATCCCAACTCATTAACCATTTTTGCCTATCAAGGACATTAGTGAACATGTCACCTTTAGCTGACACCATCTCTCCCTTCCCCGTGAAGGGGCCCTTAATTGCCTTAATTTATGGGTGTTTTTATCTCAGGGGACATATTCAGTGTGGCCATAGCCTGTGTCTGGGTTTCAGTTTCCCTTGTCTCTGTAGCAAGTTATTGAAACCATGACTGTGGGTTGCAGGAGGCTGTCAGAAAAGCTGGGGCAAGCATATGCACCTCTGCAACCCCTCGATATGTCTGTCTGGGAGAGAACCCCAGTCCACCATCACACCAGAAAAGATGCCCATCAGGTGTATTTTAGAGTCCTGGCCCCTTATGCCATGGAGTAGCCTGGATTTCCACATAGCCTGCAACCTAAGGAAATCTGCCAATGTACAGAGAAGGGTGATGCAAAAAGCCAGTTTAAACAGTGCTTTGGATTTCACCTGCCTCTTGGATCACAGCTCTCAGGACAGTGTTGTTGACCCTCAATATGTTTTCATCTTATTATTTTTCTTATTAATGTTGCCTTTTACAATGATAAAATAATTATTCCCTGAGCTAGAAAACAGGAGAAGGAGAAACAAGAGAGCGATCAACAGTGTCAGATACTCAGACGTTCACCTTGAAGGTACGCCATCTGCATTCTTGCTGCTGTGCTAGTAAAAAGATAAATATTTTATACAAATTGGAACAACTTCAGCAAAACAGCAAATATAGAACTCCATAAATTTACAGTTGGTGTGCTATTCTGGAAGTTCTGATTTGAACTTAGCTATCCTACTAACTTCAGGGCTGACATAAGGTGTGATTTATAAGACAAAAAAGCAACTTTCTTAGAGTAAATTGTGTTATATGTATTATATATAGATTTAAATACTTTATATATATATGTTCATCCAGAACTCTTTGCCAGATTTGACATGAAGACATACATTTTGGCAAATAAACCAATTACTGGAAGAGAAAAATAATCTTTCTACCTTAGCTTCCATTCTAGTGAGCTTGCACTTTATTTGTTCTCTGTTTTTGCGGTTGGAATTTGGCTCAAACGTTTTCCATAGATATAAAAAATAGATTTTAATGAGGAAAAACAAAGTAGAGTATGGCTGACGAGGGAGTGTTTGGTACAGATATTAAGGCAAGACTTTTTTTTTGAAGAAGGGAGTGAAAAAAGGGAAGAGGAATGAGATGCAAAGACCTTTAAGTGGACTTAGTGGGGGAAGAGAATGGAATTTTGAGCAACAAAGAAGAGCCAGGGACTGCTGATATATTTGGAACCAACAGGGAAACATATGTGAAATGCCTCAAAGAAATTAGGCTTTTTCCCCTACCAAGGTGACAGTCAACACCCCATCTGAAGTGCCTCTATCCCAACACATGCAGCGTGGGTAACAAACAGGAGGAACTGGAAGCCACTGTGTAGCTCCAAAGATTTGTACCTAATAAGATACAATTAGATACAATATTTGTGTCTAATTGCTATTACCGAAACTTAGTGGAACAAATCACATTACTGAAGCACTGCAATTGATGGCTATAAACTATTCAGAAGGGACTAGCAAGGAAGGAAGGACAGGGGTGTTTCATCTAGAGTAGATCACACAGGAAAGTGTCTAGATTGGTCTGAATGTCTTGAATGTCTCCAGAGAAGGAGACTCCACAACCTCTCTGGGCAGCCTGTTCCAGTGCTCTGTCACCCTCACAGGGAAAAAGTTCCTCCTTATATTCAGAAGGAACTTTCTATGTTGCAGCTTGGAACTATTTCTCCTTATCCTATCACTGTCCAATACCAAGAAGAGCCTGGATCCATCTTCCTGACACTCACCCTTTACATATTTATAAACAATAATGAGGTCACCCCTCAGTCTCCTCTTCTCCAAGCTGAAGAGATTCAACTTCCTCAGCTTGTCCTCATAAGGGAGATGTTCCACTCCCTTCATCGACTTGGTGGCCCTGCGCTGGACTCTTTCAAGGAGTTGTATGTCCTTCTGGAACTGAGGGGCCCAACACTGGGCACAATACTCCAGGTGTGGTCTCACCAGGGTGGAGTAGAGGGAGAGGAGGATCACCTAGAGTAGGTCACACAGACATATGCAACATAATGAAGAAATGTTTCACAATGATGGTGATGAGACACTGGGACAGGTTGTCCACAGAAGTTATGGATGACATATCATTGAAAATATTCAAAGTCTGGTTGGATAGTACTTTGAGGAACCTGGTCTAGACAAAGATTTCACTGTCTATGACAGAGGATTTGGACTAGATGATCTTTGAAGGTTCCCACCAACACAAACCATTCTATGATTCTTTTTACTGGAATGGAATTCATGTGAAATCATGTCAGTCTCTTTCCTGGCTCCTAGGAAAATGTATCAAATAGTCTGCTTAATTTACTAGCTTAAAGCACACTGGCTTTCACTGATACTTGGGCATGTCTATTTGTCCTGATTCTGGCCAGGATAGAGCTGACTTTCCCAAGCAATCAGTACAGGTGGATTGAATTGGCCAGGGCTGTTTGTCAAGCACCCAGCACAGGTGAGCTATTTCCCAGGGCTGTTTTCCACAGCACCTGACATCAGTCAAGCCCCTATAAAAGGGGGTGGTGGAGCAGAGGCAGGGTTTGGTTAGTTGCATGGCTCTTGTGAGGGTACAGTGGTTTCTGTTTGCTTCTCGTCAGTCAGTAAAGTATTTTGCACACTGTGTGTGTTTATTATTGTTCCTCTCTCAAAGTATTTATTGGTAAACTGCTTTAATCCCAACCCACGGGCCTTGGTCTGTTTTCTCTCCTTGTGAAGAAGAGTGAGCAAGCGGCTGGTGGTGCTCAGCCTCTGCTTGGGGCTGAACCACAGCAATATGCCTTTCATTTCTGCAGACAGGACATAAATCCTGAAGTCACTTAGAAGCAGGTGTTTGTAGTTTTTTAGGAGTGTAGATTATAGAGGCAATAAATTCAGTGCCTAGAAAGGTTTAAAACCTTTAAAATGTGATTTTTGAGTGCTGTTGAAAATGTCACTATTGGTTTGTACTGGAGATTAGTCCAGGTCTCAGTAGGGACCACGAGCTGTGCTACTGCCATTACCAACCAAAATATTGCCTTCTGTACATTTACTGAGTAGGTATAACTTGATGCTGCAGGATGAAACTCATAGCTGGATTTTGCAGGGGAGTGCTAGATCAGCATGGGAAGTGTACATAGTATTTACCAGGAAAGCAATAAAATATGAAGGATCAAATGTATCGATTCCTATCACACTAGCACTCAGTCAAGAAAGGAGATTTGTCTTAAAGAACGGTGGAAGTTGCCTTGCTGAGATCAAAGCTAATCCCCATTACAGACAAAGCTTTGGTCTAAATAAACTGCCACCAAACCAAAAAAGTACAGAGGAAATAAATGGGGATGTCCATCAGTCTGTCTTCAAGACAGTGTGTTGAAATATGCCAAAACACACTGAAAGAAAGAACAATGTGGGGTTTTTATCTGTCAGTTAATTTACCTCTGAATTCAACAACAATATTTGAAGGATCAACAAGGATCTCTATGAAAAGGAACAAAGAAAACACACTCTGATTTGTCCATAAAGGGTAACATAATCAGGGAAGTTCTGCAGCTTGTTAAAGTCACTGAGTCCTATGAGGATCAGTTTACAGAACGATGACAGAAGTGCTACAGCAATGGAACATTGAAATCTTTGAGATTCAATGACTCTGCTCATAGAATCCTCGTATCTCATAATCATAGAATCATACAATGGTGTGTGTTGGAAGGGACCTCAAAGATGACCTAGTTCCAACATCCCCTGCCATGGGCAGGGACAGCCTTCAATAGAAGGGCCTTGAACACTGACAGGGAAAGGCATCCACAGCTTCTCTGGGCAACCTGTGCCAGTGCCTCACCATGCTCACAATAAAGGTTTTCTTCCTATCCTCCTTCAGTTTAGAGCCATTACCTCTTGCCCAATCATTACATTATCTTGTAAACAGTCCCACTCCAGCTTTCCTGTAGGCCCCCTTTATGAACTGCAGTGTTACAATACTTCCTCAGTGTGTCTTCATAGGAGAGGTGTTCCAGCCCTCAGATCATCTTTGTGGCCTCCTCTGGACTCTCTCCACAGCTCCATCTCTGTTTCATACTGGGGAACCCAGAGCTGGATGCAATAGTCCATGTGGGGTCTCATGAGGGTGGAGTAGATGATGAAAATCCCTCAACATGCTGTCACGCTTCTTTTGATACACCCCAGGATATGGTTGGCTTTCTAAGCTGCAAGCATACACTGTCACCTCATGTTGAGTTTTATGTCAATCAACATCCCCAAGTCCTTCTCCTTAGTGCTGCTCTCAATCCATTCTCTACCCAGCCTGTAGTTGTGCTTGGTATAGCCCCAACTCATGTGCAGAATCTTGCACTTGGCCTTGCTGGACTTCATGCAATTTGCATGGGACATTATACTATGCAGAGGGAGTGTGTGAAATATACAGCAGTGCCTGGTGTAGCAGAAAGGCAAGTACACACTCTGTTGTGGTGCCTGTGATAGATAAGGTAGAGCAGTTTGATATCAGTGCTTCTGCAGAGCAGCCCAAGAGCTATTTTGCAATGCACCTGCCCGCCGGCAAAAATGTCTTCAGTCAACAGGACCTCATGGCTGTTCCAACCACTGACTGTTCTGGCCACCATCCTGACACACACCTTCACCTGGATTAGGGGAGGGAACGATTGTCTATCTAAGGATTTTCTTGAAGCCACGCAGATATCCTTAGTACACGGATCATATGTGCCTTGGGTGTTCTTTGTGGTGCTCTTGAGGAAAGAAAGCAGTCAGGAGGAAGAGGGAGAGGGTTATTTTCTTCTTGTTTACCTTGGGGACAGATAGGGTATGCAGGTCTTCTCCAGCAAGATGTTGTGAAGGACAAACATTGGGAATGCTAAAGTGCCAGCACTATGATGATTCATATAGCTTAAAGGTTTTGATGGGTCCACCATGACAAAGTGGGGTGCAAAGGGGGAAACGCTTGGTGAAATCCACAGCTGTGTTGATATTCCTGTATTTTTTCCCATCCCCACTCCACAACCTACTTATTTACAACATCATATCACAACTAATTTTTTATACACAGGAGATAAGCAGGTTTTAGATCAGTGCAGGCAGACATGATACTGTAGCAATTGTTGATCAAAGACAATGCAATCTGATTTTGTAGCTTAATTAAACATAACGCTAATAGCCATTTTACAGCTTCTTTGGTTGCTTTGGGACTGACTGATCAGTTTGATTCATTAGTTAAGTCTCTTATTGATATTTCTTACATACCTGTAGCCAAAACAACCTGTAAACTGGATACATTGGAACTCTGTGTGAAGCAACTTTTGCAGCTGGGTGCAGAGCCTCTGACCCAAAGAGCCCCATGAACCTCAGGGATAAGAATAACCCAAAGCAGCATGAACAAGATATTCTTAAATGATGTTTATTTGTTTTTCCTTCAAAACTAGGGAAAAGTCATAGGAATAAGCTTGTTCTTGCAGCAAAACATGTGAGACTACACAGTGGTATATATGCAAGGTGCTGTCCAGGTCAGATTTGAATGACTTTTATACCATGGAACTGGCAGTTCAGCTGAATCTATCCTCTATGCAACCTAAGTGATTGCATGGCTGAGTCTGTTAACTGTCCTGTCAATTCATCCATACAAAATTGGGGCAGGCTCATAGTTGCTCCAGATGCTTCTCCAGCCCTGATATTTTGACAGTGATTCAGGAACATCACCTGAGTGAGGACTCCAGGCTGCCAGCAGCCTCAAACCTCTATGAAACTCCATTGGCAGGATAATCACAGCTTGTTGGAAACTAGAGCTGCATCCAAATAGCTGCAGGTTGGGGAATGCACTGGGGAGGGAAAAGGGTAGCTGAAAAGGGCATGAAAGCAGTTTTCAGTATCCCTGACCTCTGGTTCACTTGGACCAGCTGCACTATTCAGCCTTATCCATCATTAAGGATGTTCTGATCATGTCTTCCTTGCTTATGTGCGATTTAAGAAAGGGGTTTTTTTCCCTTTTATTCTAATAAATGCTCTGTCTAAAGGATTTCTTTTCCCTGCAAAGCTATCCATTTTCCAACAATGACTCCAGTAGCACAGGGAGTGATAGTTCAGGTCACAGGTTTTGACAGAGAAACCACATCATCAACAAGTCACCTCTAATGAATTACTTTTTTTTTTCTTGCTCCTTGTGGCTTTCTTCTCATGTTCAGTACTCCACTACTTGGAGTAGGAGTGAAAGATTTGCTGCAGCAGCAGCTTAGGAACCCTCTAAATCCTTTCTAGGGGATGTCCCTTTGATGAACTTTTAATTCCATGAAGGAAGGTGAATCCAGGACACGAACAAGGTGAGCAGAAAAGTCTCAACCTGTGCTGGGAAGTCTGGAAGAGGCATCATGCAACAGAGGGAATGCATGAAGGCACTGCCAATTTCTCTGCAGAAACCAAACTAGGGTGCAGGATTGTAGGAGCAGCACAGCCATACCAAGGGCTGGTTTTCATACAGAAATACAGGGTGCTTTGGTTGTCCCTCAGCTGGGAAAGAAAATTGAATGAGGACACTTGCTTCCTGTTGTTGGCCACTTTGACAAGGATAGGCAAGCACATGGCAATAATTTTACAGCAAACATGACAGTTTTCAATCATGCCAGAATCAGTGCATCTACTGGCTGTTTTGATAGAAAATAAAACAAAATGTTGTGCATTGATTTCAGCACCTAGCATGGGGATCCCAGGAGTGCTGGGCTGAGTTGAGGCCACAGACAGATTCTTGCAGTGAGTCAATTGCTGCTTCCAATGTCATCTCTGTAAATCAGCTATATCTCAATTTCAGTGACACTCCACTGGATTTATACCTGAGAGCAGACTCTGACCTTAAGCACACGGTCTAAATGGGGACCAGTACTTCTCAGCCAAGGCCATTTGGACCTTCTCCAATACCGTTTGATGGGCATTAAGACTACATCTGTAATGAAAGAGTACATAATAGCCTGAGAATTTAATCAAATATATCTAGGTGGGTCAGATCCTCAGGCAGGAATGTTGATGGATCAGCTGAAGCCAGCTCAGTGCAGGTTTCAACCAGAATTGAGGACATAGCTCTTTAAATGCAACTGTGAAAGGTCCATGTTTGATTATGTAAAAAATGTTTTAACTGGAACTTGTTCCTTAACAGCACACATATTGCTTGCTCATTAAAATTAATAAGCTCTTTTCTCTGGAGAAGACAATACCCACACCTATGTTTCAGGGGGAAGGTGACAAGAAAACAAGGACAACATGACAGTGCAGGAATGCCCAGAGCCCTTCTTCATTTTAATGTGATGCAGAGAACAATTTTGCACAACTCCTTAGCTGGAGCTGCCCTCTCCCCTGGGCTTTCCAATCTCTAATTTCTATGACCCCGTGAATCTAGTGTACACACAACGCGTGACTGATGCCTCTACATGGAGCAAACTGCATTAATTTTTTATTCTCACCCACCACAGAACTAGAAAATTGTTTCCAAGATTGTGTGAAAGTTCATCCCTAGAAAGACATCTGACTTTGGTGGGTGGATTTGATCACAAATTAGGTTTGAGAAGGCAGGAAGGAGGGAGAGAGTGAAGTGTTGGCTAGATTTGAGAAGTAATTACACATTTTCCTTTATGAAGATAGCAGCTTTCTAGGATGCATATGGAGGGGAAAGGAAGGGAAGAAGGGTCTGAAACCCACAGATCAGATGGACTCATGTCTGATGGGTGCAGCTGCTACTACAACCTGGCTTTTATATAGCTGTGCTTCCTTTTTCTTTTTTCCTTGGCCTTTTCTGCTGGGGCAGTGATGTTGGGCTGCCAGAGATGGATCAAGCAGCTCCCATCTGTATTTAGAGGTGCTGTGGTATCAGAGGTGATGGCTGCTGTTAGAGGAGGAAGGATCCAGCAGCCTGAGGCAATTCTGTGCCCTGGAGCCACCAGCAGCCAGGCTGAGCATGTATTCCCTGCAGGTACGCACATACAGAGAACACACCTGCACACCACACATGTACATACATACATGGCTGGCCACACAGACCGCAGACAGACACACAGAACACTCATATGAATACAGACAGCACCAATGGTCTCATCCTGCTCCTCTCTGTCCAAGCAGGATGGTGGTCAGTTAGTGGCAATACACACAAATATATATACACATCCCAACCCCATCTCCCCGCCGACCCACATATATATACAGTTTGGATCCCTATAGCAGTTGGGCTCAGACACTGTCTGCCCAGTAGCTACTCCTGAATCCCAGTTTCCTCAGTTTCTGGCACAGAGATATAAGCTCCTGAGGCCACAGGTCCAGTCCAGTTGCTATTACAGACCATGTCATACACACAGGAGGCTGCCTGGGTCTCCCCATGCTTCTAGGTCTCTTGTTCTGGCTCCAGAGCCTCAGTCATCCCTTGTTCCCAGGGCACAACCCCTGTTTTCTGGATGGTGCAGTTTGATCTTCGCTGATGATCACAGACTCACTCCCATGGCCACACTTGTTACTGCACCACAGACACACAGACCCTGGGATCCCTGGTCCCATGCCAGTTGCTGCACGGAGAGCCCTGTCACTCTCCATATGCACACAGTCTCTTATCTTAGAAAAGAAGGTTTAAGTGAGGGGGGGTGAATGAGAAGACAGAACAGAGAGCACTCGTGAAGCACAGGGCATGGCCAGGTAAGAGTACTGTCCAGCAACCTGTTCACACTCAACCAGCCACTTTACCCGTTACCCCTCTATTTTCCCACACTTGTTCCTCCCCAGCCCTTGCTAATGCTTTCCCTTCCCTGCATTTGGTTACTTCTCTAAACATCCCTTAATAAACCTTGGGCAATCCATAGATACTCTTCCCCTGTATCTCACAGTGTCCCAGACCCCAGGCAGAGACCCTCCTAAGTTAGTAAGGAGACCCAGAGAGCTGCCTACGTTATCTCACCCAGTGAGTGCTACTCCCAGTCCATGGAGCCCAAACTCCTCTTTGAGAGCCCTGGCAGGTGTTGGGACAGAGGCTCATATCTCTGACTGGGGTATTGGGGATCCACCACTGCTCACATACCTCTGGACTCCTTTGTGTGTGTGTGGAGCCAAGCTTTTTGTTATATAACAGTTATGAGGAAGGAGTGGATGGTGCAACCCTGCATAGTGGTTCCACATAGCTCAAGGGTTACCATAATGGTAAAGCCAAGCTGAAGTGTTTTATCCTGAACTAGGACCCCCAACTTTCACTTTTTTTTTTTTTTAATTTTTACATCAAGAATTAGGGCTCTAGGAAAGGGCCTGACTATCCAAATCCTTTTAGGCTCTGTATTTTCATTTCATCTTAAATGACAACAGCTTTCAAGTCCACCTCTACAAAGTTTTTTCACCTGTGTTGCAAAGGTGCTTCCTCCCATCCTGCTTCCCAGGATTGCTGATGCCATGTGAACCGAGAAAAGCATTAATGAAAAGGAGTGGAATGGGAAGCCCTGGAGTAATGAGGATGCTGTGAGCAGAGCTGATAGTTGGGGACTATGGTATTGTTTCTTTTAAAATTATTTTGGCATCTAGACACTATGGTATCTCCTCATATGCCACAACAAGACAAGGTTAATACTCGGCTTAACATTTTTCACACTAGCTTGAATTATGCTTTGGGCAATTTTTTTCAGGATGTTTAGATACTAAACTCACTAAAAAAAAAAACTAGTTCTAAAAGGCTGTCTCTGAGTCTTCTTCATTTAAAAACCAAAGATTTGGCTATGAGTAAAATTCTGCTTCATCCCTTCCGTATGGGACTCCTTTGTTGAGCTGTGAGACATGGGCAAGAAAACAAGGAGTGGAAAAAGGGATCAGCAGCTTGCTGGGTCACATCTGTTGCTTTCCTCTACACAACCAGAAAGCTACTGCTTCCAACATCTTTTCACACAAAGTATTGTGAAAATATGGCTAGTAAATTTAAAGGAAAATGACTGCTTCAGATATCTGCAATCTATGCACAGAATGGACTTAGCAACCCAGTGTAAGGATTCAGAAACATTATTCTACATAATAAATATAATTATCAGGGTAATACTCAGGTTAATCAACTCTAGCCTAATTGGATTTTGCTACAGATCGCTCCCCTGTCACAATGTCAGGAATGCCTCTCTCAACTTAAGTAAAAAGAATGCCAAAAATACATCAGGCTGAAACAGAATTTCCAATTGCTTTGATATTACCAAATTTTAATTTCAAAAGCTCTGCCAGGTGGTGTGCTGCAGAGGCAGTGGTCAGCTACTCAGACCTGACCAGAGTATGAGTTTCAGTCAGGTTTTTTTGCGGCCCTTGGGCAGCTCATCCCCACAGGCTGCTTGGGGATGTTTGACTTCTGTGTTGTTGGAGGGCTCAGCCTGATGTCAGGCAACATGAAGAAATAGTATCTCTTATACAAGGATACGTATTGGTTTGTGGGTTTGTTTTGGTTTTGGTTTAGTTTTTTTATTTTTTTGTTGTTTATTTTTGTTGTTGTTGTTGTTTGGTTTTTTTTTTTTTTCTTTTCCCCGAGCTCCTAGGATTGGAATCTTGTCCTTTAATCTCCAGATTCCTTCATCTACCTCAAACAGAATAGAAGGTATTAAAATCCCATGTCAGCTTGGGGCTTTCAAGTACTTCCAAACTTTTACAATAGAGTTGGCAGTGATACCAAAATTCAACTAAAAAATTTTAAGGATGTAGGACTGTGTGGAAACTGATGTTTGAATAAATACCTTAGCACCTATCAGTACACTAGAGAGCCCTGGTATCTCTTATGTTTTTCAAACTCAAAAGTACCATGCAAGTTTACAGTTTAATTAAAGATTGCAATGGATATATTTCCATGGATGTTTCAAATTGGCATTTTCTAGCAAAATTAAAGTCTATAGACTGCATCATCTTTATTCTCTCATGATGATATTCAATTTACCTATACCTCTAAAATCTACATTATGGTATGCAAAGATGAATGTAAACAACAACTAGGAAATTTAGGAAGACTTCTAGGAATTTATTAATCTCCTAGGAACAGAAATGTCTTTGATGTCTTATTTGAAATATGCTAGTCCTGTTTCCAGTCTAGAGTTATCAGTCTTAAGTTGATATTCTGAGACTACTTTTATTTAAGCCCCCTACAAACACTCCATTAGATTGCTCATTCATAACCTCATTATTTGAGGTGTGGCCTCACTAGTGTTGAGTTCAAGAGGACAATTGCTCCCCTACGCATGATGGCCACACTATTTCTGACACAAGCCAGGATGCTGCTGGCCTTCCTATCCACCTGGGCACACTGCTGACTCATGTGAATGACGTCCATGTACTGTCATGTACTGGCTCATAACCAGTACTGGGCCCTGGGGAACACCACTCATGTCCAGCTGGAATCTGCATTTAATTCCATTCACCATTACTCTTTGGGCCCAGCCATCCAGTTAGTTTTTATGCCCAACCAAGCCATGAGCAGCCAGTTTCTCCAGGACAATGATGTGGGAAAGGTATCAAAGACTTTACTATGTCCAGATAGACAACATCTACAGTCCTTGACTCATCCACTACATGGGTCACCTTGTCATAGAAGGAGATCAAGTTAGTCAAGCACAACTGGCCTTTCATGAATCCATGCTGACAGGGTCAGATCATCTGGTTACACATTCTTCTAGATTATGGAAAACATGGAATATAGAGGGGGACCATATTATTAAATTAAAGATGATCCAATGAGGAAAAAAAATCCCTACCACTTGCTAAATCCAGCTCTCCAGGGTATTGCATCTGGGGAGGAACAACCCCAGCTACCAGTATAGGTTGGGGACTTGCCTGTTGGAGAGCAGTGCAGGTGAGAGCAACCTGGGGGTCATGGGGGACAGCAGGATGACCATGAGCCAGCAATGTGCCCTCGTGGCCAAGAAGGCCAATGGCATCCTGGGGTGTATTAGAAGGGGGGTGGCTAGTAGGTCAAGAGAGGTCCTTCTCCCCCTCTACTCTGCCCTGGTGAGACGTCACCTGTAGTATTGCATCCAGTTCTGTTCCCCCAGTTCAGGAAGGAAATAGAACTCCTTGAGAGAGTCCAGCACAGGGCCACCAAGTCGATGAAGGGAGTGGAACATCTTCCTTATGAGGAAAGGCTGAGGGAGCTGAGTCTCTTCAGGTTGGAGAAGAGGAGACTGATGGGTGGCCTCATTAATGTTTATAAATATGTAAAGGGTGAGTGTCAGGAGCTGGAGCATAGAAAGTTCCTTCTGAATATAAGGAGGAACTTTTTCCCTGTGAGGGNTTCCCCCAGTTCAGGAAGGAAATAGAACTCCTTGAGAGAGTCCAGCACAGGGCCACCAAGTCGATGAAGGGAGTGGAACATCTTCCTTATGAGGAAAGGCTGAGGGAGCTGAGTCTCTTCAGGTTGGAGAAGAGGAGACTGATGGGTGGCCTCATTAATGTTTATAAATATGTAAAGGGTGAGTGTCAGGAGCTGGAGCATAGAAAGTTCCTTCTGAATATAAGGAGGAACTTTTTCCCTGTGAGGGTGACAGATCACAGGAAAAGGCTGCCCAGAGAAGTTGTAGAGTCTCCTTCTCTGGAGACAATCTGGACACGTTCCTGTGTGATTTGATCTAGGTGATCCTGCTCAGGCAGGGGGGTTGGACTAGATGATCTTTTGACATCCCTTCCAAGTCCTGACATTCTGTGATTCTGTGATCTTTGTGGAAAAATAGTAATTAATCTCAAGGAAACTGCTGCTCTGGTGGATCCACGCTGAACCATGAGAAACACTCGTGGAACTACTGTGCCCTTGGGCAAGGACCTGACAGGCTTCCTGAACAGAGTGAATGGACACAGGAAAGTTATATAGATTTGCTGTCATATAAATATAGTTTGCACACAGTGATAAATTCAGCAAGTGAGTCAATGCTTTCTCTTGTTCTCAAAGGAGAAGATTAAAAAAGCATGAATATCTGGGTTTAATGCCCAAAATGTTGAAGAAGGACAGACTACAGTCCCCGCAGGGCAGCAGAGCTGGTATTGGAAGTTGTGTAGTATGGGATAAAGGGTTTGTGGTAGCACATGGGAACACGGGTCCAGGATTCTGGCCTTACATTGTCCTTTGCTATCCTTGAGGCTTATTCCATGATGAAGAGACCACAGGTAATTTCTACACAATGGAGATTTCCTAATACTCTTTAATTGAACCCAGATATCCCAAATCCCCAGGCAGTATCCTGCCAGGACAGTCCTGTCTCTCTCTTTCCTTTTAAATTCTAGCATAACCTGAAAAAATACAGCCCTCTGTGTTCCCTTCTTTAAGACTTTTCTCAAGCAATTATTTGGCAATATCTCACATCTATTAAAAAAGTACATGTCATTAATGCATTTTGCCAGGATAGGAAGTAGAGCATCACCCTTCTCCACTCACCCAGTGTACAATGTGTACTCATAGTATACCCCAAATAAGTGTCTTACACCAAGCTGTATGGTAAGGCTGCAACACATAGATGCAGAGTCTAGCACACAGTAGGACAGCTCTAGGGGTTTGTTCTTTTTATCTTCCTTCATCTGACATGAAATATTTTGGAAGAAGTGCATTAGGTTGTGTGATTAAAGGCTCATCTCCACACACAGAGGCAAGTGGTTGAGCCATGATATCCCAGTCAGAGACAAAAGTCTCTGAGACAGGCTGGGGCTGTTCCAGGAGAGCCTCAGTCTATGGGCTGGAGGTCCCTCCCTACCCAGGTAAAAACAGAAGTATCTCTGAAGCTCACCTCACAGGTCAGAGAAGTATCACTGCCTGGGTATGGGACCCATTACAGGATTCAGGGGAAGAGCATCTGAGGGCTGCACAAGGCCTTGTACCTGGTGGGTTAGGGGAGGAACCAAAGTCAGGGAAAGGGGGAAAGGAGAGGGACAAGGGGATCAAGTGGCCAGTCCCATGTAAACAGGTTGCCAGTTGGTGTGCTTGTATGTAGGTCATGGCTGAGCAATGAGCCCAGGATAAGAGACCTGTGGGGAGCAAGGAGGTGGCCCTATTTTACAAGAAGACCTTTCTTTTGGTAGTTAATTGCTTAAGCACATGCTTTGCTCTAGCACAGCTCAGCAAGTTACTGGTTATCCCAACCTAAAGCATCACTAATGAGTGGTGAAGACAAGAATTCATCTTACTTCTGTTACAAATTTCTTTTGTGTGTTTCTGGAGTCACTGTCAACTGCCCAACAGACTGAGAAGTTCACTTTCTGTTTTCCTTAGAACCAGTTGCACTTCTGGGGCAAAAAGCTTCATTAAGAGCAACAGAACAGATAGAATAATTTGTATTAAATGGAAATCATTTGTATTAAACCAGGCAGATATAGACCCTTGTGGTGGATGGACATTGGCTGAAGGCCAGGTGCCCACCAAAACTGCTCTATCACTCCCTTCCTCAGCTGGACAAGGGAGAGAAAATGTAACATAAGGCTCATGTGTTGAGATAAGGACAGGGAGAGATTGTTCAGTAACTATTGTCATGGGCAAAACAGAGTCAACTAGGAAAAAAATTAATCTAATTTATTTCCCAATCAAAACAGAGTAGGATAATGAAAAATAAAACCAAACTTAAACCACCTCCCTCATCCCTCCCTTCTTCCCAGGCTCAGCTTCACTCCTGATTTCTCTACCTCCATCCCCCAAACAACAATGGAATTGAGGTTGTGGTCAGTTTGTCATACATTGTCTCTGCTGCTCTTTCCTGTTCAGGGGAGGACACTCTTCCCCTGCTCCAGCATGGTGTCCCTCTTACAGGAAACAATTTTCCATGAACTTCTTCAAGATGAGTCCCTCCCATGGGCTGGATTTCACAAACTGCCCCAGTGTGTGTCTCTTCCGTGTGCTGCAGACCCTCAGGACCAGACTGCACCAACATGGGTTCCTCAATGGGTCACAAGTCCTCCCAGCAAACCTGCTCAAGTGTGGTCTCTGTTCTCCCCAGGGTGACAGGTCCTGCCAGGAGCCTGCTCCAGCACATGCTTCCCACAGGGTCACAGACTCCTATACAGCAGAACTTTGGGGACAGTTTGACTTAACCATGTATCATTTCTTCTTCGGACAGTTTGTGGTATTTGCAAGTGCTTTGGGCTGCCACCTGTTCTACAGCTCAAACCTCAAACATAGTTTCACAACATACCTGCTCCTGAAACAGTCTGTGATCTGTACCACTCTCATGTATGGTGAAGTCACTCCTTGTGAATCATATAGTTCAAGACAAATAAAGGAGAAGTACATTCAAAATCTGTAGGCAGCTTTATACCACATAAAATATCATCCTTTTCCCTACAGTCATGTGTGCAAGCCCCACTGGAAGGGCGTACTTCCCAGTTTATCTCACTGGCATTTGCTTCTTGGGTTTCAAATCACGATGATAAATCCTGCTTATGTAGGAAAAGGTCTTCTGCATCTGAGTAATAGAACTAGATTATTTGATGAACAAAGGCCCCACAATGAGCACAGGCCCATCCTCACTCTGGTGACCTTATCCTCCTTATGCACATTAAGCTCCTTAAAGCAATAAAGACACTCAGCTTCCACTGGACTCCACAGGGGATGAAAATGTTTCAGCATTTGCTTGGGCTATTGTAGGATAAGGCCTCATTTCCTGCTGGTATATTAAATGGCCTTAAAGTATTTATGTTTGCATTAAGTTATTTTTTCCTCAAACAACTGGGAACAATATGCCTCCCTTAGGGTGGAAATTTGTTCTGATGATATAATATATCTAACACATATCTGTAGCAGGTGGTCTTCTCAAAATATCACATTAAATTGATAACCTTCAAGGAAACATTGTACCCTGTGTGATGACTGCTTTGTATTTTATCATGACAACGAGAGTTGTTTCAAGATCTCCTACTCTTCAATCTCCTGCACAGAGGTGGGTGGCACTTAAATGACACCTATACTACTGTCTCAGGAAACTGTCCCACCAAATTGTATTCCATTTGTACCTTTGACAACTGGCCTGGGGCTCAGAGAGAGGTGAACAAGATGAGTAGGCATGTGAAATGGACAAACGTAAGGTCACTCCGTGCGTGCCTGGGTAAAATGATGCTTGTAAGCTGCAGCATGTTTGTAGATATTTCTCTCAGAAAAAGAGCTGCTTTAATTTTGTGAGCTCTGAATTCTTTCGTGGTCATTACCCATCACAGAGAAACCAATGCTCCCAAGTCAGTTTTTTAGAAGGGTTTGCCACTCCTGTTAAGATTAATTGAGACTGACGTAGATATGGGAATGTATATTTTCCTTTGTGAGTTGAAGACTGAATTCTTCTGTTATCCAAAAGCTTATCTACCAGAGAGTTTAATTAGGGGAAAAAAATCATATAGAAAGGCTAGAGTTGGAAGGGACTCCTAGAGGTCATCTAGTCCAACCCTAAGATAACAAGTTGTTTTTTTTTCTAAACCCTCTGAAGCCAATGGATGAGTCTTTGTCCTTTGAAATCCTTACCAGTTTCAGTAATTTGATCATATGTACCTACTGTTCTGAGGTTACAGACATTGCTGTTGCACTGGTGCTGACATCTTAAATCAGGAGCAATGAAATTATTGTCCTAAATTATAGATGGACTTGGGACAGCAATGTCATTTCTGTCTTGCAGACTCACAGTCTTCTTGCCCTTGTTTTTAATCATTATGTAAATTCCCTGTTTCCTTGGTTATGTACAAGTATCCCACACAGCTCATGCATAAGCATTTCAAAATAACCAAAATGTCTCCAGTCCTAAGTCCAATTTTATTACATTCTTAACAGTATTTTTAGAGTTAGCAGGATGGACAAATTTCACTTCTGCCTAAGCAGTGCATGACCTTTAGCTTTCCTTAAAAACAGGCCTTTCCATCTGTGTGATCTTTACGAAGCAAAATGTTGTTCAATTAAATCTAATCTTCTGCTTACAGCCCTTGCCAGGGTTGCTTTCACCACTGCTTTGGACCCAGCTGACGCTGCATGGACCAGGCTCCTATGTGGAAAACAAGTGTGTGGACTGAGGAAGAACTTTCTGACTTGTTATATATGTTGCTCTGCTACATTGCTTATACTTAACAGACCTGGATCAGGACAGGGTTAAGTTACCTTAACCACAGTATCATTTTACAAAGATAATCTGCAAACTGTATTAGGTTTGTGGTCAAAATGAATTTCCTGTTGGCATGGTATGAGAAGCAGGTGGGTGCTACTGGCTGTCTCCATGTCCTTCAGCAAATCACTTAAATCTCCCCTACATATGTATATATACCTATATATATATATACATGTATAGCTCATCTCTCTCTGTATCTGTCCAGAATTCAGTATATCTCCAGCCATTATATTTAATAATTTTTGTCTTATTTCTCTATTTCATACTTTGTAGCAGCAGAGCCTAAAGCAAATTTATGAGTACTTCCCTTCTTCCAGAAGACAGATAACTGCTTGAAAATAACACAGTGGATTTCTGTCCCAGAGACGTAGTTGAGACTTGTAGCAAGAATCTGAACAACTGTGTGCCAGACTTTCATAACAAACTCCCCAAACCCAGTTTAATCTGTATTATGCTCTTCTTGATTCAAGAAGAAGTTCAGTAACTTGTTTCTTGCACTCATGTTGTCATATACAAAGGAGAGGAATACAATAGGGTTTAAAGCCATGGTATATGTCCAGGTCACTAGAAACACTACCTGAACCAGCCTAAGTGTACTTCTCAATGGACACCTTAAAACAGACCCCAGAAAAGTGTCCATGTTTGCTGCCAAGAAGAGAATTGTCTGTACTACAGTCTGTGCATGTCTTAATTACTACAGCAATTGCAGCAAAGCCTCTTGGAGACAATACTTGGCAGTTGTAAACCATTGTAAGTCTCTGCAGAAGATCCTGGATCACCTTACACATCCTAGTGACATACCTTGCTATACAGAAGGACTGCATGTGCTGTATTATAAGCAATTGATTGGTTCCCAGCACAAATTCGTTACAACAGCAGTAGATAAGCTCCAGGACACACAGCAAACTCAGGTTGTCACTGTTCTAGTTTTGGCTGGGATAGAGTTAAATTTCTTCATAGTAGCTGGTATGGTGTCCTGCTTTGGAGTTGTTCTGGAAACAGTACTGACAACACAAGGATGTTTTCATTCCTGCTGAGCAGGGCTTATGCAGAGCCACGTCCTCTTCTGCTCCTCACCCCACCCCACCAGCGAGGAGGCTGGGGATGCACAAGGAGTTGGGAGGGCCAGGACACAGCCAGGACAGCTGACCCCAACTGACCAAAATGATATCCTGCACCACATGACATCATGCTCATCATATAAAGCTGGCAGGGGGAATAAAGTGGGAACATTTGGAATGATGGCATTTACCTTCTCCAGTAAGTGTGAACCCTGCCTTCCTTGAGATGGCTGAACATTTGCCTGCTCATGGGAACAGGGAAATGAATTCCTTGTTTTGCTTTTCTTGCACGTATGTTTTTTTCTTTACTTATAAAACTGTCTTCATCTCAACACATGAATTTTCTCACTTTTACCCTTCTGATTTTCTCCCCATCCCACTGAAGGGAGTAAACAATCAGCTGCGTGGTGCTTAGTTACTGCCTGGGTTTAAACCATGGCAGTCACTGCCTGCTCCATGAGAACAGCATGTCTGCAATACAACCTGAGAAAATATAATAGTTGTGAACACTGCCTCACTTCATCCTTAACCTCACACTTCCAGGGTGTTTCAGAGGCTCTTTGCCAATACACAAAGTTCTCCTAATCATCTTGAGCAAAACTAGATGAAGCAACTTCCTGAATTCTGTTGAGTGATGAACCAGAATCCATTTTAGGGGGTTGTGATCAAGCCCCTTTCTTGACTATAAGATTAAAAGGGTAGCTGGGAAATAGGTGACAGTGGCATCACAGTGAAGGGCGTACATCCAAGGACATCAGCAGTGCCTAAGAGTCATTCTGTTTGCAGCCAACAGCTAGAGCAATACACGAATGAGGGCTTATTTAGGGAGCAATAGGTTGCTTCATTCAATAAGGCGATAATCTGCTTCTCTCTCTCCTCTTGATGGATAAAGTTCCTGTCTGAAGGCGGAGTGGATTATTCTCCATGTGGAAATTGGATTATGATTGAAGAAAATGGAGCACTCTGCTGTTACAGCTCATTAGACAGAGGCTTAAACGTCACCTTCCCACAGATCTGCTCGGTTCAGGTGCTGGAGGCACGTGCTGTGAGTGATGCCTACTGATGTGCTCAGGGTGCAGATGATAACATTGGGCAATTCCTTTTCTGCTGTGGATGTGATAAAAGGACCAGGATTTGACATTTGCCCATAAAAATAATAAAAAACTCTACAAACCATCCCCCCCTTCTTTTGTTAAAGAAGTCAAATGTTAAAAAAACAAACCAGAGTTTGTTTTTTTAACATTTGACTTCTTTAACAAAAGAAGATCCATTTTAGCCTCTTTCCCTCCCCTCTTTCCAACAAGTATTGAAAGTGGCTTAGGTTTTGTCTGGACGAGTCAGTTGATGCAGCTGAACGTGACCACTTGATCTATCTTGGGCCCTTGGGAGCCTTTGCCATTGCTATATGTACATTCAGTATACTGAATGTCTTGTTTGGAACCTGCATGCTCTTCCTCCTTTGTCTGTCCACTGACATTGATGTGCTTGAAAGCTGTCTTTCCAGGCCACTTGACACTGAAGCAGCAGAAGACATTTAGGTGATTTCAGTCACATATGTTATGAAAATCCAAACTATATGCCTCAAGAACCAAAGGAAAAGCTGAAGGAGAGTAGGATTGCTGTCATATGTCTCCTCTATAAATTAACACAACGCTGAATGGGCAGCAAAAGGAACTGAGGGACCACACACAAGTGGACAACAAGCGAGGAAGACCTTCATATGTCACTTAAGATCTCAGCTATTATTTGAACATATTCCTTCCCTAACATACCTTCCCTAAAGATAAAATTTCCTCTAGTCCCTTCCCTTCCCTTCCCTTCCCTTCCCTTCCCTTCCCTTCCCTTCCCTTCNCCTTCCCTTCCCTCTCTCAAAGATATGCCTAGTACCACAGGAAGCTATTGATTTCCTTCCTTTCCAACAGAAGTTAAAGATTCACTAGTGAAAGAGCACCACTGGCTCTTAATAACTTAGGTTTCTGGAAAGTTAAATTCTTGCTATTTTAGCACCAATGATGGTTCTTTCTGCACAGCATTCAAAGAAAGAAGGCTGGAGGGAAAAGTGAGACCCTTTCCCAAAGCTGGGTTGTGGTGATCTATGTAGGTATGTACCATCTATTTATGTTCTAGTGATTTTAAGTTATCCAAAGGTGTAGCTCATGGTAAGTTCCAAAATTCTATTTTTGCCTGCCCTGTCATAACTTCTTATAAGCCACTTCTTCTAAAAGCCACCTTTTAGTCTAAATTTGCCAAGTGTGTACTACAGGCATAGCAGAAGGAGCAGAAGGTTACAAGTAAGAAATTATTTAGTAATATAGGATACTTAAAACCTTTGTGAATTCACCTTTGGAGGAAACATTCTTGAACATAACCTTCAAGTTTCATAGACTTTGTTGGTTTTGTAGTTTGGTTTGGTTCTTTTTGGTGTGGCTTTTTTTTTTTTTAATCCATTACTTAACTAAACAACTATTTGGGTAAGGGATTTCCTTGTTGACTAACTCTGTGCTGCTCAAGCCTGTTCCCTGAGGAGATTCCAGACTCTTGTCATTACAACCATGAGAAGTACTCATCAGAGGAAAAAGGCTAAGCCCATAGCAAAGCCATGCTTTCCTCACCTGAAAACTACCTGTGATGGCTATGGTTTTGTTCTGTGGTAGTAGCCTACCCTTAAAACACCTAACCCTTAAAAACAAAAAAGGAGGAACTGGAGGCAATGAAAGTCTTATAAACAGAGGTGTTAATTAACTAATAACCAAGAAGAAGGATTTATTACACATAATTTCTGGAACAAACTATAACTCCTTTGGGGGTTGGGTCATAAGAAGCCTTCCATGTGTGTTCCTCAAGCAATATAAATCTGACATATTCTTTGGTGTCCTCACCTAGAATGTCTCTATGGGTGTGGGCTGCAGAAAGCTGGACTCACTGGTTCCTGCCACACAGTGGGTCTGAACTGGCAGCAATGCAAAGAACTTTGTTTAGGATCTGCACCTAAAAAGTGGAGCTTGAGGGGGGTGTTGGTTTGGTTGATGTTGGGGGTTTTTGGGGGGTGTTCAGTGGGGCTTTTTGGTTGGTTATTTTTTGGTTGTTTGTTTTGTTGGCTTTTTTTTTTCCAAATAATAATAAAAAGTGCCAGTTCCTGAGCTACTTATTTTCACTTTATTAAAAATTAATTTTTACTGGATGCGTTCACGTGCAACATGCTCTAGATGATCCTGCTTTAGCAGAGCAGTTGAACAAGGTGATCTCCAGACATCCCTTCCAACCCCTACCATTCTGTGATTGTCATTGCATGTCCAGGATGCTATGAATTTTACACCATGTATAAACAATCTTCATAACTATAGTTGCAGAGAGATGTCAGGACAGAATCTGCAGTGTAATTCAGACATATCTTGTCAGATCCTAAAGATTTTTCATATGCTGAAGCTAAACTGATTGCAAATTTAAATTTAAATCATTCTATATATCAATCCCTTCACAGAAAATAAAAAGGAAAAAAAGGAAAATATAGAAATAGTGAAGAGAACATGGTTAATTATTGCAATAAGTACAACACTGGATATATTTATTCCAGATGCACCTGGTAGCCTTAATAATTTAACGGATGGTGAGGAAAAAAAAAAGGCTGACAAACTGTAACAAGATTCAACAAATCTAGTTATTTGGAGACCTGGTTACCCAGAATATGGACATATGGAGATAGGGGATATGGAGAATGCTGATATACTTAATGAGGTTATTCCTCACTCTACACCAGCAAATAATCTAGTCAAACTGCCCATGACACATAAGGCGAAGGAAAAGACATGGACTGAGGGAGTGCAGGACTCGGTGTAGTAGAAGATCAGGTTTGAGACTAAGTAAGAAACCTGCACAAGCCCATGGGACCTGATGAGATACATCCATGGGTTCCGTGGGAACTGGCAGATGAAGTGACTAAGCCACTCTCCATCATATTTGAAAAGTTGTAGTAGTCTGGTGAATTCCTACGGACTGGGAAAGGGGAACATTACCATCCAGAGGGACCTTGACAAACCTGAGACACCTTAGACACCCTCATCTAGTGAAGGGTGTCTCTGACAACAGCAGAGTAGTTTGAACTAAATGATTTTGAAGTCCTTTCCAAGCTAAACCCTTCTATGATTCTTTCATAAATAAGAAAGGATGGTCAAAAACTGAAATCACAGAATCAGAATTGTAGGAGTTGGAAGGGACCTCCAGAGATCATCGAGTCCAATCCCCCTGCCAAAGCAGGTTCCCTAGAGCAGGTTGCACAATTCAGATGGGTCTGGAATATCTTCAGAGGAGACTCCACAACCCCCCTGGGCAGCCTGTTCCAGTGCTCCATCGCCCTCACAGTGAAAAAAAAAAGTTCTTTCTCACATCGGTGTGGAACCTCCTGTGGTCCAACTGGTGACCATTGCCCCTTGTCCTGTCCCCATAGGCCACTGACAAGAGGTTGTTCATCTCCCTTTGTCTCCTGCACATGAAATATTTATAAAGATTGATGATATCCCCTCTCAGTCGTCTCTTCTCAAGGCTGAACAGCCCCAGCTCACTCAGCCTTTCTTCATAGGGGAGATGCTCCAGGCACTTCATCATCTTTGTGGCCTCCACTGGACTCTCTCCAGGAGATCCCTGTCTGTTTTGTACCGGGGAGCCCAGAACTGGACACAGGACTCCAGGTGAGGCCTGAGCAGGTCAGAGTAGAGGGGCAGGATCACCTCCTTCCACCTGCTGGCTACGCTCCTCTTAATGCACCCCAGGATCCCATTGGCCTTCTTGGCCACCAGGACACACTTTCACAACTTGAAATTTACTGGCTAAAGTGTTTATGTAGATTCTGATTTGCTTTTTTAACTTTTCGGTGTCAGTGACTCAGCAGCAGTTCATTTTGCCCCACTCTTCTTCTTTCAGTTACCCTATTCTTTGTAGCTGCCCTTTGTTGCCATCTTTTTGAACAGTAGCATTTGCAACCAGAGGATTTATTGTCATTCAGTGTGTTTATGCATCCTGCAATTCCCTACCAGGCCTGAAAGAAATGCAATGCCTCCTAGGGCACAGCTCCTTCTCAGCCTTATTTGCAGGCGGTGCTTTGGGCACTGCACTTTGCTACTTACAGCAGTCATCCAATTTTTAATTGCTTCCTCAACTAGACTGAAATGACAGGTTGACATTTTCTCTATAGGATCTATTTTGTTGGGTGATATCTGTGGAGGGACAGTCAGACAGGTAGATTTCAGGGCTACAGAGGTGCAGTATGAAGGAAGGAAAGAGTTGAGGAATTGTTTTTTCTGGGAAATAATGCAGCACTGGAGGTGTGCTTAGCTGCTGCAGCAGCCTTGAGTTGAAGAGAATAAACTCAGGATTTAAAAGATCATGATTTTACATCACCTCAAAAAGAATTGGTATGGGAGACTTTCTGGATGAAGCAGTAGGTAGCCATCCCCACCCTACTTCTTGGTGCCGGGCAGTATTAATCAGTTAATTAACAGTGGTGACTTTCTTGACTTCTGTCCCAATTCACATAACTGGGCAGCACCAGGAAAATGATAGATTTGCCAAGATTTGGACTCCAACTTGGAGGGCACCAATCATGATTTGGTTCCCATACCTAGATTCAATTTTCAAAGGGACAATTATCATCAAAACATCAGGAAATGGTTGTCATTCTTGGCTGACGGGTGAGATTATTTATGTTAAGAGGAACAAGCTTTGGGACGCCCTGCCCATGGCAGGAGGGGTTGAAACTAGATCTTGATCTTTGAGGTCCTTTCCAACACAAACCATTCTGTGATTTTATCTTTTATCAGAGCATGGTAAGATGGAAAAGAACCACCAAAGGCAAAGAGAGAAGTCTGCTTCATCTTGCCAACCAGTACTGGGCAAGATGATACCCAGGGAGGGCAAGAAGATGGCAAATGTGTGAGGACATGTAGAAGGGACAGAAATAGTCTCAGTTACAGGGAAAATAGATTCTTACTAACACTCAAACTACTGAAGCTATCAAGGAAGTTCACCCTGAAGTAATTCAACTCCTGGCTGTGATGATTAAAAACAACTGCAAGACTTTAAACCATCCCTGACACAGAATAGCAATAGGTGTCAATCAACTTTATGCATCCTGCTGCCACTATGACCCAAGCTGGGTCTAAGAAGTGGAATAAAACTAATGCCCCAGGGGAAAGCTGTCTGTGAGTTCCTGCTGGGGGCAAGGGGGTCTTCAATGTCTTATTCTGCCTTCCTTGTCATTTCTCCCTAGAAATATGATGCTACAACTTGTGCTTTCAAGCAGTGATTGCTTTGCTCCCAGGGTAGGCAGTGTCTCTTCCCATAGCACGAGGCAAGCACCCTTAATGATTTAATCCCAGCTGCCTACTTCCTGATGGACTGTTACTGGGGAGGACACATCTTTATATAAATTCAGTTTGGACAGATGGAAGGGTTCATATCCCTTTCCACTTACATCTTATTTGTATGAACACATTTGCTGGTCTAAAAGTCCTGTCTGATTTTCCTTCTGGTTCACCATGTTCTGCTCCCTTCTCCATCTCCTTTTTATGCAACACTGTTTCACGATGCGTCTTTCAAACTGTTCCCCTTTCATTTTCCTATACCTCTCTCCTGCCTCAGTTTCTGTTTCTCTCAAGCTCCTCTCAATTTCTCTCAGTCTGCCTTTTGTCTCTTGTTCTGGGTTCTATCCTCCCTCCCTACCCTCACTTAGTCTTTGATTTTTCCAACTGTCTTTATCAACTTTGTCTTCTGCACAATACCCTTGGCTGCTTCTTTCCTTTTTTAATGCTTCCAGGCTTCCCTGGTGCACTTCCACTTTCTGCTGATGCAGCTTCTCTAGTGACTTGAAACAGTGCTAATCACTCCATGCAAGAACCAGGGACCAGAGTTTGATATAAAAGACATCTTAAGGCTTAGACATTTTCACTTGTGACAGCAGACACATCAATTGCCTCTAGACACTTGACTCTGGGTCATTTAAGCTGTCACCAGAGGTACCTATTTAGGCACTGCAGTTCTCCTTGTCTGATTTATGGCTTCAGAGTTTCTTGGCCTGTTGCATCTTGGACCATTCCCTTGTGACCTGTGGGTGGGACCAGCATACTGCTTCCACCCGGCACCGGGGCAGCAGGTGTCCTAGGAAATAGGTATTTTCTTAGTGAGGCCTTTTCTGAGAGGGTGTGCAGAGACACTGCCTGGGGAAAAGTCTCTGAAGGAGAGGGATAATGGGTTTCAAAGCCTAATGGGTTTAAACTGAAGGAGGGTAGGTTTAGGTAAGATAAAAAAAAAAAAAAAATAATGGGGAGAGGGGGG